>ML106778.1:2790-34773 GCA_003697995.1 Taxidea taxus jeffersonii
TCTCTCTCTCTGTCAAATAAATAAATAAAATCTTTAAAAAACAAAACAAAAACACAAAGTGCTGCTGTAGACACTCACTCACAGGTTTTTGTGTGAGTGGATGCTTCATTTCTCTTGGGTATACACCCAGCTGGGGGACTGCTGGGCCACACAGTATATCCAAATGTTGGACTGTGTCTGATCTTTTGAGGAGTTTCTTTCCCTTTTAATTTTTTAAAGTTTTTTATTAGTATTATTTATTTGAGACAGAGACAGAAACAGAGAGAGCACAAGCAGGCAGAGCAGCAGAGGGAGAAGAAGAAGCAGACTCCCCACCGAGCAGGAAGCCTGATGCAGAAATCAGTCTCAGGACCCCAAGGTAATGACCTGAGCTGAAGGCAGATGCTTAACTGACTGAGCCACCCCGGTGCCCCTTCTTTCCCTTTTAATTCTTAATATCGTTTTTTTTGTCCCCCCCTCTCTCCTCTCTCTGTTTAAAGAATTCTTATTGGCAGGGTTTTTTTCCATGTCTCCATAATTAATCTTCTTAAATAACAAACTTTCAGCCTTATTTGCTTTTGTATTTCATTAATCTCTGCTCTTTATCATTTCATTCTTTGTGTATTTGATGGACATGTTTATCCTATTTCTAACTTCTTACATTGAAATACCTAACTCATTCATTTTCGGCCTTTCCTGTTTCTTGAAAAGAAAAGTGCTAAGACTCTAGCTATATTTGGCTACTGACTGGAACCTCACACATACAGAACATTGCCCAGAAGCTTCTACTAAACTGGTCTGGTTGAAAGGGTCTAGGAGGCACAGCCTTAAATCTTTCAAAGTCGTAGTAAAGAGTCTTACAGGGGCGCCTGGGTGGCTCAGTGGGTTAAGCCTCTGCCTTCGGCTCAGGTCATGATCCCAGGGTCCTGGGATCGAGCCCCGAATCGGGCTCTCTGCTCAGCGGGGAGCCTGCTTCTCCTCTCTCTCTGCCTGCCTCTCTGCCTACTTGTGACCTCTGTCTGTTAAATAAAAAAAAAGAGTCTTACAGTTGGTTATACTTTTGACTTGCTCTTGACCCAGTGGCCCAGGAATCTGTATTTTAACAGTTATATTAGGTATATTTGTTGAGCTCAATCCATTGATCTGTGTGGAAGTCCCACATCCAAGCCCCATCCTGTTGGATCAAGTTACACCTCAGCCCCTTGACTCTTGTGTCCCCTGGCCCACCTCCCCACAGCAGCCAGAGTGACCTCTGAGGAAGGCAAAGCTGATTTGGATGTTCCCTTGCCTACAACCCATCAGAAGGGCCCCTTGCTGTCCTCAAAATAAAGATACAGGCAGTGTCTGGCTGACAGGCCTGCCCGCAGCCCTGGTCATGCCAAGGGGTAAAGGGCGGTTTGTCTGTAGTCTCCCCTCGAGATCCTCAGCTCCTGAGGGCAGGCAGGGTCCGGTCCCCTGGACTACCAGGCACAGAGCAGGGCATCGTGTCTGTGGACTGAATGCCCCAGACAGTGACGCTGGGCTACTGGCTGGGCAGGGCTGGCTCATTCTGGGCCGGCCCTGCGAGCCACATGTGGGCAGGGGCCAAACTGGGGACTTGCCAGGCAGTGGGGGCCATGGAGGGAAAGAGGATAGAGCTCCCGGGGGAGGGGAAGCTGCCACCTGCCTCTGGCAGCCTCGGGTGACCGGCTGGCTCATGTGGCTCAGGTGAACGTGTCCTTCTCGCTGTCCCTGGAGCTGCTCTCCTATCAGAAGCTGCCGGCTGACCAGATGCTGCCCGGGGTGGACATTCAGCAGCGCGCCAGCGGGGAGAAGGAGATGGTGTTCACTCAGAACCTGCTCCTGGAGTATGCCAACCAGACCACTCAGGTCAGTCCCGGGCGCCCCATGTCTGAGACGGCAGAAATGGGCCCGACTCCACTCTCCTGGGTCAGAGGGGGACAGACCCCACCGGATCTTCAGAAGTGAGGAGCCTCAGCCCTCGCCCCAAGAGCCTGGTCTGCCCCAGAAGAGGCCTTTCCCTGAGGACACACGTGGAGAGGGGAGGGTCATCCTTCCTTACCTGTCTCACCACAGAGCCAGGTGAGGTGCTGGAGGGTGGGAAATAGGGAAGGCTTCCTGGAGGAGGTATGCGGCCTATGAAGCCTCCCAGCTGGAAAGTCCAGGCAAGGAACAGAAAGGTCCAGGCGAGGAACAGAAAGGGGTGGATTCTGGAGGCCCAGAGGAAGAATCCGTTTGTGACCAGGCAGGCCCTCCAGCCTGGTCCTTGGGTGGCTGCTGGGGCTCGGGGGTTGGGGGTGGGGAAGGCTGAGGTGATGAGGTGTGTATGGCAGTGCCTGAGGTGGATGTGGGGGGACCCCCGGGAGCTAGGGCAGATGAGCGCACAGGTGGGGCCCAAGGCCAAGGGAAGAGGTGAGATGGCCCAGAGCCCAGGAGGGGCAGAGAGCTGGGTCTTGGGCCCCCAGGGGATGGGGGCAGAGGGAGAGGGCGGCCTGACCAGGGAGCAGAAACCACAGGGCTTGATCAGGGCAGGGGACGTGGGGTGGAGGGAGAGCAGATAGCGTCTTCAGGACCCTTTATGGGTGCAACCCCCACCGGCCCTGGTTTTAGATGCCGGTGCCAGGCCACCTCCTGCCTGTGTGCTCCTCCGCAGCTTCAGGACTTGGGATCAGCAGGGCCCGGCGTCCCTGACACCCTGGCCTGGAGCCCGGATGGAGGGGACGAGGGCCCTACATTCTAGGCTCTGTCCCCCAGGTGGTGCCCCTGAGGGCCACAGTAGCCGTGCCCGAGCTGCAGCTTTCCACCAGCTGGGTGGACTTCGGGACCTGCTTTGTGAACCAGGGATGGGTCCAGGAGGTCTACCTCATGAACCTGAGTGGCTGTCAGAGTTACTGGGCTGTGCTGATGGGTAGGCTATACCTGCCCCCCACGTCCCCTGCAGGCTGGCACCATCAGGGGGGTCCTGCCCATGGCCGGTTCCCAGATCCCAAGTGATCCCAGGGAAGCCTCCCCCTGTGGCACTGGGCTGGACCAGAGGGGCACGCCTGAGCTGTGGGGCGGGGGGTTCTCTGGGGCTGCGTGGAGCTGCCTATACTCGTGCATGCTCCCTTCCCTCAGGGCAGGCCAGCAGGAGCCAGACAAGGACCCTGTGGCCTTCAGGGTATCTCCAAACAGTGGGCTTCTGGAGGCACAACTGGTCAACGGGCCCCCAAATACCATCACCCTCAGGTCCCAGGCCCCCTTCCTAACCTCAGCCCCCCACTCCCCATAGAGCAGTGAGCTATGGCAGTCCAGGCTGTTGGTAGAAGTTGTGCTTGGTGAGAAAGCATGTACCCTGCAGCTCTGGGACCAAAGCTCCACCAGCTCTGGGGCTCTGCCCATACCACAGCCCTAGTCTCCCAGAAGTAGAAATAAAACACTGCCCAGAGCTCAGAAGTAGCTCTGCTGGGCAGGTGGCTGGAGCAGACCACAAACTAGGGAATGAATTAGCTGGTATCTCTGACCTCCACCTACTCTGAACAGCTCCCAGGATGGAGGGGCTCTTTCCAAAAGGGCAATATTTGGTAGAACTTAAGATCCAAAGGAGAAAAAAAAAAACACCCTACTTCTAGAAAAAGAAAAATGGTAAAACACTTCTTTAATCTGATTAAGGCTATTTACAATAAATTGACAACAAACATCATACTAAATGTTAAAATGTTTGTTGAATGTCTTCTCAGAAATCAGGAGTTAGACAAGGATGCCTGCTCACACCACTTCTGTTCCATTTTATACTGGAGGAACCAGTGAGAGTCTAGTAAGGGGAGAAAAGGAAATATAAAACATAAATATTGGAAAGGAAGAGACAATTTATTTAGTGAGACTATGGATATAAAATTAATATACAAAAGTCAATGGCATTTCCATCTACCAGCAACTAATAGAAAGTGAAATTAAAAACAAAAACCAAAGGTAGTATTTACGATAGCTTCAAAAAATTAAGTACCCAAGGAAAAATAAAAAGCATACAGTGTCCCATAAAGAAAACCATAAAATTATCAAACTTTGCTGAAGAGCTTTAAGGAAGGCCTAAATAAATGGAGAGATAATCTAGGATGTTCTTGGATTGGAATACTCAGTATTATAAATTGTTCTATAGATTCCCCCCAATCCTAGTCCAAACTCCAACAGGTGTTTTTCATTTTTTGTTCTGCAACTTAATGAGCTGCCTCCAGGATCTATATGTGAACTGCAGAGGGCAGAGAAAAACCTAGACCATCTTAACAACAAACAACATGGATGTCCTAGATATCAAGACTTTAATACACCACAGCACCCAAAAAAAAAAGGGTATTGACACAAGAATGACAAACAGGCCTATGAAACAGAGAACCCAGACTCAGACCCACATATATGGTCACTTGATTTATGATAGCGTTGAGGACAGCTGGGGAAATATTTTCAACAAGAGATCCTGGAAAAATTAGGTACTTGTATTTCTTGAAAAAAGGGAACTCACATTTTGAGTGAAATGACAAACCAAAGTGGGAGAAGATATTTGTAACACATATACCTGACAGTAGACTCATCAGGAACACATAAAGTCCTCTTGCAAATCTATATGAAGAACACCCAGCCTAACACAAAAATGGGCAAAAGACTTGACCAGGTACTTCATAAAACAAGGACTCCAAGTGGCCAATAAGTTTATCAAGAGGCACTCAACCTCCTTAGGAATGAGAGAAATGTAAACTTAAAGCAAAGACATATCATTACACAGCCACAGATTGGGTAAAACTTCAAGTCTGAAAATGTCAAGTATTATCAAAAGGTGACACAGGATGTCCTCTACCTCGCCTTTAAAAAGTGTACATTGGGGGCACCTGGGTGGCTCAGTAGGTTAGAGCCTCTGCCTTTGGCTCGGGTCATGATCTCAGGGTCCTGGGATTGAGCCCCACATCAGGCTCTCTGCTCAGCGGGGAGCTTGCTTCCCTTCCTCTCTCTCTCTCTCTTCCTACTTGTGTTCTCTGTCAAATAAATAAAAAATCTTTAAAAAAAATAAAAAGTGTACATTGAAGCAACTACTTTGGATGACGAATGGCTCGACAGGTCAGAGTTGAAGTGTTGTATACCCTACAACCCAGCAATCTCACTCCCAAGTAGAGACTAGAGAATGGGTTTCTCTGCTCCAGGGTGTAGTTATGAGAAAGTTCACAGAAACTGTCTGAGTCTGTTTGGACCTCTATAGCAACCTGCCATAGACCAGGTGTCTTACAAATAACAGAAATTTATTTCTCACAGTTCTAGGGGCTAGACATCAGCAGACTCAATATCTGGGGAGGAGCCCTCTCCAGGTTGCACAGAACTGTCTTCTCACTGTGCCTCCACATGGTGGAAGGGACAAGTTAGCCCTCGGAGACCTCTTTTAAAGATTTATTTGTCAGAGAGAGTGAGCACAGGCAGACAGAGTGGCAGACAGAGGCAGAAGGAGAAGCAGGCTCCCCGCTGAGCAAGGAGCCCGATTCGGGACTCGATCCCAGGATGCCGGGATCACGACCTGAGCCGAAGGCAGCCGCTCAACCAACTGAGCCACCCCGGTGTCCCTCGAAGACCTCTTTTAGAAGGGCATGAATCTCATTCATTTGTGCTCCACTCTCACGACCCAGTCCCCTCCCAGAGGCCCCACCTCCTGGTACCATCACTTGGGCATTAAGTTTTCAACATATTTCTCTGGGGCCACACAAACATTCAGACCATGGCAGAAACATTCTTCATCACAGTACATGCCTACCTTTTGGAAACGCCCAGAATGTTTGTTAAGACTAGAGTGGATGGATACATTGTGGTCAATTCATGATACTGGAATTCTCTACAGCCTATAAACAAAGTTCTTTTTTTTTTATTTAAGCTTTTTTATTTAAACATATAATGTAACCCCACCATCCTCTCCCAACCCCCCTCCCCCCCCACCCCCCTCAGTTTGTTTTATGACATTAAGAATCTCTTTCGGTTATAAACAAAGTTCTTACAGGGCACCAGATGAATCTAAGAAGCCAGACGCAAGAATTTGAACTGTGGCTCCTCCTACCGTTCAAAACCCTGCAGACGTAACCTCTGTTGTAGGAAGGCGAGTAGTTTCCTTGGAGAAAGGGAAGGGGGTGAACGGGTATCAGGAGGGAATCTTGAGGTGTTATTAATCTTCTTCTCCATGTGAATGATGGATACCATGTGCTTGTGATAACTCATAAAATGGAACAAACTGATGTATGCACTTCTCTGCATGTTATTCAATGAAGCTTGTAAGATTGGCATAAATGTAATTTCAGGCAAATGAGAATTGATGGTCAAAAGTATCAGTAGAGATGAAGGGTGCTATTTAACCAGAAGGGCAACCCACAGAGAATATGCAACAATTCACTCTTCAGTTGTATCTATTCTAATTCCACTTCTCTATTGTGTTTTTCAACTTCAATTGGTGACATCGTTCATTTCAAGGATTTATGGTGTAATTTTCCCAGTGAGTGTTTTAGGAGTTAGGTTGCTTCATCTCTTTGAACAACTTACATGTCAAGCCCTTTTCAGAGAGCCCTGCCCCAGATGGATGGCACACTGCTGGTAAATCCTTGGGTTTATTGCTTCTACCTCACACCAGTTTGTTTCCTCCTGTGCTCAGTAATTTTTACTTACAAATTTATCTTGGGTGAGATACATCTTCCCTAGAAAGCCCTATAAGTCAGGCTGTTGTGGCCAGCATCTCTAGGAAATGGTTTAGTGTCTGCTGCCAGGACCTGCCAAGGTCCACATCTTCTCACATTCATTTCTGGATTTGGGGCTGGTATCCATGGGGCCAGGTCTCTCCTTGGGGCCAGCACCCGAGCCCCCCCCTCTGAGCTGCTTCAACCCTGCTTATGGGCACTCTGTACATTGTAAGCTTCACCTCTGTGGGGTTGGGGTTAGAGGCTGACAGCATAAGAAGCTGGGTCCCATGTGTAGGTTGCTGCGTGGGCAGTGGGATAAATAGCCGAGCAGCCAGCTGAGAGACACAGACAACAGAATTCCACATAAGCCAGTGATCATGACCTGGGTGCCAAAAGCCCCAGGAAGTCACAGGCATCACAAGTCTGTGGGTCACATCGGGAGACCCTGGCTGACAGGTTTGCTACAGATCGATTATATCATAAAGATGCCAGATTCATAGGATCGTGCAATGCACAGCTTCCTGAAATCTTGGCACTTAATTCTCAATATTTCATTAAGAAACCCATGTGACAAGATTGATGTGGGAGACCAATAAAAAAAGATTCTAGTCGAGTGATGTCTAATAGAAATATAACTTGGAGCCACAAATGCAAGTCTGTGTAGTTTCAGATTTTCTGCCATAAAAAGTTTTTTTAAAAGGTACAATTAATTTTTTTTAAGATTTTATTTATTTGACAGACAGAGATGACAAGTAGGCAGAGAGGCAGGCAGAGAGAGAGGAAGGTAAGCAGGCTCCCCGCTGAGCAGAGAGCCCCATGTGGGGCTCCATCCCAGGACCCTGAGACCATGACCTGAGCTGAAGGCAGAGGCTTTAACCCACTGAGCCATCCAGGTGCCCTAGGTGCAATTAATTTTAATATTTTATCTACCCCATATATATCCAAAATCTTACCATTTTTATGCAAGATCAACATAAAAATGCTGACGAGATGGTCTGTTTCCTTTTGAATGAAATTTTCAGAATTGGTGGGTTTTTTACCCTCACAGCATTATCTTATTGTGACTATCCACATTTCAAGCCCTGGACAGCCATATCTGACTAGTGGCTATTGTGTGAGACAGTGTGGGTTTCCTAAGTTAAAATACATAATGTCAAATTCTGAGCCACATTAGCCACTGATAGGATAAATAAACGAGATAGTTTTATCTGGAACTGAGGGACAAATCCTGGCCACCCATGGGAGATCTAAGTCACTTAGGGGTGGGCTGGGTCTTGCCAGCAGCCACACCTGAGGCCACCAGCTCCATCATACCAGCAGGGCCTGTCCGCTTTCTGTCTCTCTGTCCCCACCCAGCTTCTCCTCCTGCTCCCTGAAGCCTTGGTTGGATCCTTCCAGCAAAGTAGTTTGAGGTGAGGTGTTTAAACATGGCTACTGTCTTGGTCATCACAGCCCACAGACAACCCCGCCCCTGACTCCCTGCCAAGAAAGAGCCAGGGAGGCCTTTAAAAGATCCTGTCATCCCATAAGCAGATAACTTGTGAGACCCCTTTTAAAACATCCTGTCAGCTTTGCGCAGTGGCATTATCGTAGCCAATGAGGTTTATCCGAGGCGTGATTATTGCTAATTAAAACATCTTGTCATCCCATAAGCAGATAACTTGTGAGACCCCTTTTTCTGGGAACTTCAAACCCCACCTGGGAGGCAATCCTGGGAAATTTGGTAAGAAACCGAGGGACTGGAAAATGATGCGGGCAGGAGAAGGTGTGGGCACCAGCTTCTTGCTGTGCCAAAGCTTGGGAACACTTCCCCGGAGCAGTGTGCTCGGACCAGATGCTAAGGGCCATCACTGTGCACTGCTCTCCAACCCTGCCGACGAGAGCTGCCCTTGCTCCCCTTCTCCATGAGGATGGGCACTCTTCCCTCTTTCCAAAGCTCCTCCCTGCAAGCTGATGATCTCCCAAAAAACTGAGCAGAGAAAGAGGAGAAGAGCCAGGCTCTACCCTCAGGGCCCTGCACTCCCAGGGAGAAAGGATGTGGGGATGGGGGCCTAACCCAAAGTTTTCCGGGTCTAGCTAATGGTTGAGGAGCCTTGGACCCTGTTTGGGGAAGTTGCCACACCGGCTGGAAAGGGCAGACTCACCTGCAGGGTAGTGGGGACTGTGAGCAGATATGGGGGCTTATCCTTGGGGTGGTGAAGGTCAGAGGTCAGCCAGGCTGGGATCATGGGGGATGAGGCTGAGATGGGCAATCCCCAAGGCCATGCGTATTTGTGAGTGTCAAAGGGAAAAGTGAGAGTGAGAAAGCTCTGTGCAATGGTACAAGTGGGAAAAGTCATCACTACTCCTTAACATTCCACCCTGACAGGTGCATATGGCTGAAGTCTATGTCAGCTTGCCCATGAGCTGGAAACCTGCCCACACTAGCAGATGCCTGGGCTAGAGGATTCAGGTGGCTTGGGCACAGTCTTGCCCTTGCTCACTCCCAGCCCTCACAGACAGACCCTTCCAGAGCACCCTTGCACCTCGCAGTCCCCAAGGTTAGCTAAGGACAGGAAGGACTCTAGGGAGCCTGTTTGACCATCCTTCTCCAGCCCTGGGTCTCTGGGCTCCCCATACACAGCCAATTTTGACCAATTTTGAGCCATCTCAGGTCCAACACAGCACCTTTATTGGAATGAATCACACCCTAGCTCACCCAGGAGGGGCCATTTTTGGATCTCAAGGTCTGGCCTTGGAGCAGGACCTGCCCCCCAGTTGGATTGGGCCTGGAACTCGTGGCCTCAAGTCCACAGCCCCACATCCATCCCCTCAGCTCCCACCAAGATCATCTGGGAGCCAGGCCATCAGTCATTCGTGGGTCTATTTCCTTTCCTCTGCCAGGCCAAGACACATCCTGCCAGGACACGCTGAAGAGACTGTCCGAGTCTGATTTCAGCTTCGTGGAACTGAGAACGGTGTTCTTCATCACTTTCGCAGTCCCCTCACTGCCTACTACTTCTTCGGTGAACATGTCCTCCGCCATGTTCCTGAAGAAGCCATTGGAGAGCAAGTCAGGAGCTGCATCTTTAGGAGCTAAGGAAAGCAATGCCGGGCTCCACATGCCTGAGTCGTTTGGCTTTCCCACGCCTGCGCGTCCCCAGCCAAGCTTCATCATGCGCCCGTGAGGGACCCTCACCACCAGAACCAGGGTGTGCCATCTCCCGACCATACCCAGGGCCTTCACACTGCTGCATCTTTGGGGGTGCATCTCTAGCATTTACGGAGCACTGGGTGCATGCCAAGTATGTTACGTGGGCTTAATCCTGCCCAAAGCCCCATGACAGAGAAAGCCTAGGCCACATGTCTTTGCTTCTCTGTGCCTTAGTTTCTTCATCTGTAAAATGGGGGACAGGGACAGGACCTACCTTGCATGTGGTTGTTGTTAGGACAATGTATGAAAAGGCCTCTAAGGAGCAGGATTTGACACATGGTCAAGGTTCAGGAAACACTAGGGAATTTTATGACTATCACTCTATTTTGCAAATGAAGCAGCTGAGTCTCTGAGGCATTAGATAACTCCCCTGGGCACATGCAAGGAAGTGGTAGCAGAGATAGAAATGCAGGCCCTCTGGCTCCAGAGTCTGTGTTCTTAGCCATTCTACAGCATTGCATTCCCCCTCTCTATGATGGGGCAAACACCTCTTCATTCTTCAAAGCCCTCCTCCATTGCCACTTCCTCTATGAAGCCTGCCCCAACTCCCCAAACTAAAGTTCCTCCCTAGATCCTGTGGATCCCTCCCTCAGAGCCTATTAAGGGAAGACTGTTGGCATGTCTTTCTCCCCATAAATTATCACTTAAGGCTGGAGACCGCCAGTCCAGCCCCAGTACAATGCCCAGCACAGATGGTGTCAGTAAGAGTTTGAGGAAGGAGGGAAAGAGGAGAAGGATGGTGGGAAGGAGGGCAGAAGATGACCAGAGGCAGCTACCCTGTGGAATGAGCCCAGGGCTCTGGAGAACATCAGGTAGCTTCTGCCCCTCACTGGTGCTCGGGTCCCCTCAGGTCCAGGGAAAGAGTGATGGGCCATGTTGACCCAAATCCCAGAAGGCATGGTTCTGCCAGTCATGAGACCAGGAGACCAGAGGCCAGAAGTGCCTCTATTGCAGTGGGGGCAGAGCCCAGTTCCCAAATAGGGCTCTGGGCCACTGGAACCTTGAGGTAGAGTCATGAATCAAGACTGGGTCCTCCATATCACATAAAGGGCTAGTACCCAAAATCTATAAAGAACTTATCAAACTCAACACCCGAAGAACAAATAATCTAATCAAGAAATAGGCAGAAGACATGAATAGATATTTCTGCAATAAGACAGCCGAATGATCAACAAACACATGAAAAAGTGCTCCACATCACTCAGCACCAGGGAAATACAAATCAAAACCACAATGAAAGACCACCTCACACCAGTAAGAATGGCTAAAATTAACAAGGAAACAACAAATGTTGGCGAGGATCCAGAGAAAAGGGAACCCTCCTGCACTGTTGGTGGGAATGCAAACTGGTGCAGCCACTCTAGAAAACAGTATGGAGGTTCCTCAAAAAGTTGAAAATAGAACTACCCGACGACCCAGCAATTACACTACTGGGTATTTAGCCTAAAGATACAAATGCAGTGATCTGAAGGGGCACGTGCACCCAAATGTTTATAGTAGCAATGTCCACAATAGCCAAACTATGGAAAGAGCCTAGACGTCCATCAATTGATGAATGGATAAAGAAGATGTGGTACATATATACAATAGAATACTATGCAGCCACCAAAAAACGCAAAATCTTGCCATTTGCAATGATGTGGATCGAACTAGAGAGTATCATGCTAAGCGAAATAAGTCAATCAGAGAAAGACAATTATCATATGATCTCTCTGATATGAGGAATTCAAGAGGCAGGGTGGGAAGTCATGGGGGGTAGAGATGGAAAAAGTGAAACAAGATGGGACCAGGGAGGGAGACAAACCATAAGAGACTCTTAATCTCAGGAAACAAACTGAGGGTTGCTGGGGGGTGGAGGGGGTGGGATGGGGTGGCTGGGTGATGGACATTGGGGAGGGTATGTGCTATGGTGAGTGCTATGAATTGTGTAAGACTGATGATTCACAAACCTGTACTCCTGAAATAAATAATACATTATATGTTAATAATAATTTTAAAAAGACTGGGTCCTCTTCAAGAAGCTGAGAGTGCAGATGGGAAAGGAGAGGTACTCAGAGAGCTGGTCCCCCACCAGGCCCTGTGCCCTGGGAGGGAGAGAGCCCAGGTTATCTCCAAGAGCAGCACCCAAGCTAGACAGGGAGCCAGAGAGGGAGGAAAGGAGAAGGCCTGGCCCAGGCTGGTCTGGTCAGGAAAGCCAAAGGGACAGAAGCTCGCAGAGGCCAGGCTGCAGAGAGGAGGCAGGTGGCGACACCCAGGAGAGCTAGGGAGGCTGCTGTAGACACAGAGTGGCCCTGGGGTCACAGGCCCCTCTGGCCAACAGGCAGGGGTGGACAGTGCCTGACACAGTCTCAGGAGCCAGGGCCAGGGGCCTTGCACACCTACCTTGTCTGCAGGAAGTAGTGCTCCAGGTTATCAGGGAGACCCTGATCTTGGGTTTCCGGCAGCAGGAAGCAGAGGAACAAGGACAGGGTGGCTGAGATGCCGCAGAGAAAGATGGGTAGGATGATGAGTTTCTGGTAGCTAACTGCCAGGGATGAGATGGCTCCACTTGCCCAGGCCAGAGACACCAGCCCCAGACCTGTCGCCCTGGAAGAGGAGGTGAGGGCTCATCTAGGAGGCCTCCTGGGCCCAGAAACTGGGTGGAGGTGGGGTGGAAGCCCCAGTTCCCCAAACTTCACATGCTCCAGTCTCCAGCCTACTCAAGGAGGTCTGTGGAGCATTTGGCTTTGGGGCCTGCTTCAAGATCAGGAGCAGGGGAAGTGAGAGCCAGCACAGGCCGGTGTGCGGGAGAAGACTGGGCGGTGGAGCTGGGTGGGGAGGGGAGCCGCCACCCTAACCCCGGGACCACGGGCTTCCCCGCCTCTACCCCATTCCACCCTAACCCACCCCCACCCACCGCCACGGGGTGCAGCCCTGGCGGACCCTCAGAGCAGCACACACACACATTCAGACCCGCGGGGCAAGGCCGAGACTGCCCTCAGGCTGCCTGGCTCTGCCATCTGCGGGCAGGCCTCGACCTGACTCTGTTGGCTGAGAGTGGGTTAACGATGAAGTTTGCGGGGTATTTGTGAGGCGTAATGGGGCGATCCAGGGAAACCACTCAGCGCGCGCCTGTCACTCTGACTGCAGCGAGCTTCTGGGACCCGCGCCGAACCCTCTCACAGCGTCCTCGACACGCCACGCCACATCCCACGGCCCCGCCCACCAGGCCACCTACCTGAGGACTGTGGGCAGGAGCTCCGCAGTGTAGATGAAGAACAGCGAGACTGAGGCTGCCAGGCTGAACTCTCCAAGCACGACCAGGATGATTATCATGGATTTCAGGTCTGTGGCCAGACAACGTGGCCACCTGAACCTGGGCCTCCCCGAAGGCATCTAAACCTTGTCCCCATCCCACCACGCTCCCAACCCCTTTCCCTCCACCCCCCCATCACCCCCACCCCGGCAGCTGATCAGCACACTCAGGCCCAGCCAGGCCAGAAGTTAGTACGTCTGCAGTGGGAGAGTTGCTTACCCCATGACCTCTCAGCCCCAGCACCTCTGCCTCAATGTTCATTCTTGTCTTCCACATCCTCACCTGAGGCAGCTTACCCTGCCCCTTGGCCTGCCCAGGGCCCTCCCACCTTCCCTATTATCTTCTGCAAGGTGGAGGAAGCAGGACGTGTGCTCGAGGTGGAGGGGTGCGCAGAAGTGTTAGGTCCTTAGAGCGGGGATTCCCAACCCTGCAGCCAGAGGTATGCATTGAGGGAGGAAGAGGAGGAAGGAAGAAAAGATCCAGGAAAGCCCATTCTTCAGGCTTGGGGAAGCTGGGGGGGGGGGTGCCCCTGCTCACTGACTGGGAGAGAACCCTTGCAGTTCTGGGAGCTTCTGCCGGCCCCTGCCACTGCCCCACCCCCTGCTCTGGCCCCAGCTTTTCTTGGCTCCGGAATGAAACCAGAAATTTATCTACTGGGGATTCTACTCCTAGTTTCTCTCACACATTTGAGAGTTTTAAACATGTCTGTTTTAAACATTCTGTTTGGGTCTGTATAGGCCCACTTTTTACAAAAACTACCAAGCCACAGCAATTTAAGAATGCATGTGTGACCCCATTTTGTTTTAGCTGCTTAACACTGCCAACATCTGGGAGAGGACCGGTCCCAGGCAAGGCATGTAATTCTAGCCCTGAGAGAGCAGGAGGCAGATGCTGGAGGCAGCCCCTGGACATAGCTTCCCTGCTCTGGCCCCTGCAGCTGAGGGGGCTCTCGTGGTTAGCAGTTCTGACTGAGTGAGCACTGATATCCCCACTCTCTAGCCCTGTGACCTGGGTCATATTCATCGGCCCAGGACTCTTTGAAATTTTGAAAATATTGATGTGCCTTCACCCCCTTCCCCCTCCAGTTTCCTTGTCTAGTTCTGAGCTGAAGGGTACTGTGCCATCCTGGGAAGGAGAGGCCTCCCTGTAAGAATGTTCCTGAGAGCTTAGCCCCCTGTCACACTCAATTTTCAGTGGGCAGGTTGTTTTTTCCTGATGAAGTTCCAGATAACAGACATTGCCCAATCAGAGGCTATAGACAAGAGGCAGGTCCTGGGGGTACCAGTTGAAGGACTATCTGTGGGCATCTGTTCGCACTCAACCATCAGATCAGACGCAGGCCAGAAGAAGGCTGCCCACTCTCTCGCACAAAGATGATTCCTTGGGGACAGCACCCCTTCCTCTTCCAGGTTTCTGAGAGAGGTTCCAGCGCCCAGTTTCGGACTCTCCCTAGAGGAGGGCAGTGCTCCAATAACCGGCACCAGCTCAGGAGGGCAAGAGGGCCGTGGGTGCAGCAACTGACTCCCAGGGTGTCTTGTTGGCCAAACAAGGCAGGAAGAAGGGGTTTCAGGAAGCAGGAAGGTTTAGGGAGGGTTACCAAGGGGAGGGCGAGCCATACCTGAGGGGAGGATAAGGACAAGCAAGCACATAAAGGAGCCTTGGAGGAGAGTCACCATCAAGCTCCATTTCCTCCCGATCTGCTCAAGGAGAAAGATGCAACACAGCCGGGCGGGCACCTCCACGATGCCAGGAATCACTTGTGTGAGGTGGATGTTCACGCCCAAATCCTTCAACTTGAGGATCAGCATAAAATAACTGTAACCCACAGTAAACCTGAAATGAAGCCAGGAAAGAGACACACAGAGAGAGAGAGAGAGGTAGAGAGAGAGAGAGAGAGGGAGATGCAGCACACAGGGCAGGAATAAAGACAGGGGCAGAGACAAGTAGAACAGGGTGGGAATGGGGGACAGAAAGAAGCTCGGAGCTCTGGATCTGTAGCCAAGCCAGTATCCTCGGGCCTTGCCCACCCTGCAGCCTGCCCATCCCCTCACCAGAGCTTCTGGCAGGTTCTGCTTGCAGTCCCTGCTGGCCAGTCCCGGGTACTCACCACACACAACCCATCACCAAGGTCACCTTGAGGAGGTGCTTATTGTTATAGAAGTCCAGGACAGAGGCCTTAGTCACTTTCTTTCCGGGCAGCTGCAGCTACAAGACAAGCAGGACTAGCTAGAGGCCAGACTAAGACCCCAGCTTGCTCCCCACCCCGACAGGACCTCAAACTCTCCCCACCCCCCACCTCTCCCAATGCCAACTTGGTCTCTGGCCTTCCGCTGGCAGGCTTCAAGTTTGCTGTCACCATTCTCCTCGAGTGGTGGACTGGGGACAGCCTCTGGGCAGAGGTCCCAGGAGGAAGAGGCTCCTCCACAGCCCCAGCCCTGGCCCCGCTCCAGGCCCAAGGCCTCTTACCTTGTCTAGCAGACTTAAGGGAATGATCTTCTTGTTCACACTGGCCGCGTAGCACAGCATCTGCTTGGCCTCCTCCACCCTCCCCTTCATCAGCAGCCACCGCGGGGACTCCGGCACGATCCTGTGTGGCCCACCCGAGCTTAGCCATCCTTCTAAGCTGCCTCAGAGACCTCCAACGTAATGTGACATGGATGTTGGAGGCCTTGAAAGTGACCCTCCACCTCAAGGTGCCTCTGCCCCTTGCTGGCAGTCAGCTCTCCCCCAGGCCACACACAGCCCCCAGTGCCCCTCAGAGTCACCCCAGAGCCTGGCTACCTCTGTCCTATAGCTTCTTCCCCCTCTGCTACCTCCACGAGCTCTCACACTCACAACCCTCTTTTAGGGCCCCATTCTCATGGTTGGCATTTCTCCTGTTCCTCTCTGTCTCCTAACAGCCTGGAGGATACAGAGGAAGGACCCCAGGGCCCAGCCCATGCTTGGCTGAATAGAGGTCCCCTCTGTCCCATCTCCTCCCCTCCCACAGTGCCCACTGCCCTTGACCTTGGAATAACTCTGGTCTCCTGATTCTTCCTGATCCTCCCAGGCTGTCAGAATCCACACAGGTAAGCATTTAAAGCACTTGTGATGTGCCTGGGAATGTGCTTAGTGCCCTTATGTATAAATCAGTCAGTTTAATTCCTGCCCAACCCTGGACCTAGTATGATTATCCCCATTTTATTCCAAGTCTCAGGGGGTAAGGTCTTGCCCAAGGTCACAGAGGCAGAGCTGGTATGGAATTCAGTGCCCTGATGAGGCACTCTTTACAAACTATGCCATCAGCAAGCTGACTTCTTGCACCCCCACCCCCAATCCAAGCCTGAACTCCCGTGGCCAGCTGTGTAATGCCCTTGACACTAGGGGCAACTTCATTCTCTCTGCCTGCCCCTGCTCCTGCCCTCTGCTAGGGGCCAGCAGGAATTCCCCCTGCCATCCTTCTCTTCATGGGAACACTCCCAAAGAAAGTCACCCAATTGGGACTGCTTCAAAAAGATGGGAGATTGAGCATGTGCCCACACTAAACCAGAGGAAATAAAGTGGAAATCAACAAAGAGAGTGGGAGAGAGAGCGGGTGGAAGAAAGATTTCACAAACATACACACAGCCCGGAAGTGGGTGGAGGCAGGTCGGTGACCAGGGGGCAAGGCAAGGCACTGCATGTAGCGAGGGGACCCGGAATACCCAGTCCTCCCAAACGAGATTCCAGTTCCCTCTGTAGTTTGCACCCAGAACCTAAGCCAGGCTGAGGAGAAACACAGGGGAATGGAGGGGAAGCCCCATGATGATGACAAGAGTCCCCACTCCCAGCCCCACTGGGGAGCAAAACAACCTGAGCCAGGTAACACCCTGACTTTGGCATCCCTCAAAGAGAAGGCACCTGCCATTTGGTCACCCAGTGGTAATCATTCTTAAAGTGTGGTCAGTGGACCAGCAGCATCAGCATCCCCAGGGAACTCATTAGAAATTCAGATCCCCGGGCCCAGCCCCAGTCCTGCTGATTGAAACACTCTGGGGGCAGAGCCCAGTCACTGATGTTTTAACCAGCCCCCATGTGATTGATCTGCTATTGGAAATTTGAGATGCATTGCCCTACAGGGCTACCAGGCAATCAGCTTCTGTTCACAGCTTCCCATTAGCATCTTAGTAACTTGCTCTTAAAGATGAAGGGATGATCAAAAATCACCAAATGGTGGGGGTGGGAAGACCTCTCAATGAAAAGGGGGCCAAAAAAATCAAGCAAGAAAACAAAAATTACCCCAGAGGACACAGGTAATGTAGGGAGCAGGAGAGGAAAAAAAAGAAAACTTAACTTGTATCCCCTAAAACATCTGAGAAGGTTTTTCAATTTTATTGTCATAGTACAAGTTTCCAATGCTATTGAGAAAATAATAAAATCAGAGAATGAGGAAGAGCTGTGTAACCGAACATTACATGGAAATTTTGTCTTAGAATTTCCGCTGATGTCCCAAGGCTATTAACAATGACTGATAATCTCCCATTCCAAAGACAGGTATTAACACATTCAGGACAGGATTCACTAAAAATAAAAACTAATAATAATAATAAAACTAATACAGAACAGCCTGGTAGCCACCTCCCTCAGCCACCAAGAGAGGTTGGAAATTTCCAGTTTGTGGTAGTGAGACTCTCTTGCCCTCCCCAGGTCGCTTTCATCTATTCAAACCTGGTGAAGGGGACCACCTTTGAGAAAGGGAGTCTGCCCTCCCACTCTTTGCCTGGAACTTACTGATTCAGAAATGAGGGGACTGCCCTGTACTCCAGGCAGTCATTTACGGGGAGAGTTAATTCACATGCCTTCAAGTTGGAGTGCCTATGTAAACCCAGAGGTGGGGACTCCCCCCAACCTGAATATGGTCAGGCAGGATGTTGGTGGGAGCCACCTGCAATGGCAGGCTGGGGGATGGGGCGGTGAGAGCCTTTTTGGCTAAGTGGACCCTGCTATCTTGAAGTCACCCTGCGTGCTAGGGCGAGGAGACCTCTGCAAAGAGAGGCTATGGGTGAACTGCCAGTGACAGGGTACAGAGAGGTCATAAGGACAGTGTCTGGAGCATTAGGAAACACCAAGTGGACGCCTGAAGACCTACATATGGGCCCTGAAAGGCATCAGCCTCCGAACATCTGCCCTACAGAGCACACTGACCACTGGTTACAGCCCCTATCCCACACTTCTCTCTTTTCTCTGATGCCCTAGCCCCTGCCTAGGACCTGGAAGGTCAGAGCAGGGAGACAAAGGAGGGAGAGCAAAGGTCAGAACCCTTGCCTGAGCTGGTTAGCCACCAGCAAGAAGCTGTGAACTAGATGAAAGATTAAGTTTAAACTGGACGAGACTGGATTTTCTAATGCTTCAAAGTGAGTCTGAATGACCAAAATGAGACTTTTTCTTACAATTAAGAATGACTGTAAAGAGGGGGTGCCTGGGTGGCTTAGACGGTTAAGCGTCCGACTCTTGATTTCAGCTCATTGGGGTCCTGAAATCAAACCCTGCATTGGGGTCAGCACAGATTCTGCCTCTGCCCCTCTCCCCACTCACTTGCTCTCTCTTTCTAAAATAAATAAATAAAATAATCTGTTTTGAAAAATTTTATTTTTTTTAAGATTTTATTTATTTGTTTGTCAGAGAGAGAGCCTGCAAGCACAAGCAAGGGAAGCGGCCGGCAGAGGGATAAGCAGGCTCCCTGCTGAGCAAGGATTTTTTTTTTTTCCTCCAAGTCTGACTTGATCCGGGGACCTTGGGATCCTGACCTGAGCCGAAGGCAGATGCTTAACTGACTGAGCCACCCAAGCATCCCAATAAATAAAAACGTCAAAAAAAAAAAAAAAGAAAGAAAGAAAGAAAAAAGAGTTCACTATAAAGAGAGGGAAACTGCCCAAGATATTGTCAAGTGTCAGGGAGGGAACAGCTGACAGGATATGTCTAAAGAGAAATGAAGAACTATGTAGGCACCTACCAGAAGAAAGGGCTAAGAGTCCAGTGTGATGGCTTCTGAGGAAGGAATGGGGGAGCTGAGAGGAGCTGAAATTTTTGACTTCTTTTTCACCACAAACCTTTTGGTACTACTTAAGTCTTTAACAACATGCATCTATTGCTTTTTTAAAAAATGTTTTAAGGTCAAGCCATCAAACACTATTTCCTAGCTCCCATGACAGAGTCATGCCCCCTGGCATCAGTGGGGCCCCAGTACACACTTGGGAATGTCAGTGACTGCCAAAGATGGCAGCCAGCTTTGAAATTTGGAAGATCTCCAAGCCACCTACATGCTCTCGCTCTTATAATCCATGTTGTGCATGGAGCAGTGGGTAAAATTCAGAGCCACACAGACTGAGTCAAATCCCAGGTCTGCCGCTTTGCAGCTGTGTGGTCTTGGGCAAGTTATTTTGATCCTCTGAAGCCTCAGTTCTCCTCTCACAAGCCCCCACCCCTTCTGCCCCCAGGACAGGAGACACGTCCTTTTTTCAAAGTTGAAAAGATTAACCATGATGATGTCAAGGTGAATCCTGATCCTTTCTCCACACAGAACTGCTGTCCTTACCCATGTGACTTCTGTCTCTTCCTCTCACTCTCCATCCGCTTTCTCTTCTCTCCTTCTCCCATCACGTGTCCCTTCCTAGCTTGGGAGTCTCAGGTTCCTGTCTGTGACTCCCCATAACTCAGAACACCATGTGCCCTACCCTGACAGTCTTTGCTGCCCAACCACATCATCACTATCCCCTTGCCCACCTCAACCCAGCACTGTGGAAAAGAGTCATCTCCTGGAAGGCTCCATCTTTCAGTCCTTCCTCTTTCCTCAACCCCCTGTCATTGCACTGAAGCCACCTCAGGGTCACAAAGGCCTTCTTCCCTAGCATCACCTTTCTTGCCTTCAACCCTGCCTTTCAACACTTTGGCTTCTGATTTTTCTGACCACTTCTCTGACATCTCTGTGAGCATCTCTGATGGGGATTAATGTTAGGGTTCCAGAGGCTCTTCCCTGGGCTCTTTCTCATTTCATCCACATGTATTTTCTCCAAGGGAAAATTCTACCCACTCCACCCCTTCAAGGACCCTCCAGACCCCTTAACTTCCAGCCCATCAGACCCACCACTGCGCCTGCCGTGTTTACTCACCAGATATAGGAGATGAGGGGGAACACAGGTGCCCCACCCAACAGAAACAGCAACCGCCAGTGGGAGAGGCTGTAGGCAAGCCCATTCAGGAACATGATTCCCACAGAGAAAAAGCAGTGTTCCAGGATGATGGCATGGGCCCGGTGCTGGCCTATTAGCCACTCGGTAGCTGTATGGAGGCCAAGAGGACAAAATCACGGTCAGCTCAGGGTCCCTGGGGTTACAGCCTTCTGAGATTTCCCAGCCCTGCTGGGAACCTGGGTGAAGGTTCTTCTGCCCAAGGTCAGTAGTACTTCAAAGCCAAGCAGAGTGCCTCTGAGCTCCCAGGACACGTCCTAGGCCCCTTGTCTTACCTCCCGATCACACATATAGCTTCCAGTCCCCTCTTGACCTCACCGCTCCCTCTCACCATCTCCTGCCTGACCACGTGTCTCTCTCGCAGAGATGGCCCATTGCTGGGCACAACTCCTCACATGTGGCCTGACATGTGGTGAGGCAAGGAATGTGTGCCCTTATTTTTGTTCTTAGTGCCTCAGGCCTCTGTGAAGAAGCCAGTTCCCTTGGATAAGCTCCAAGGAGAAGAGGTCTCCTGCCTGGGGACCCTGAGCTCACCAGGCCACGGAAGCTGGAAGCTTAATGAGTGTATGGGCACTTGGGGCTTTGTCACCCCACAGGCCGGGGATGAAATCCCACTCCTCCATGTAACTGCTATGCGGCCCTGAGCAAGTTAACTTCCTGAGGCTTCTCTGCTAAAGGGATAACAGAAGAGTACCTCCTGAAGAGAGTGCTGTCACGATGACAGGAGACAGTACCTAGAGAGGGTTTAGCAGCCGGCCCGGACCTTCTGAGGGGCTCAGTACATATAAGCCATGGGGGGCGGAGGGGAACACAAGAGGTATGACGGGGGAATGTGTGGGGTACGAGGGGCTAGGATGGAGGATGGGGGTGGAAGGGCAGTCTGAGCACGGATTCTCCCGCATCTCCAGGACTTTGTGAGTGGAAGCTCCTCCCTCCACTGCCAGCCTCCATGGGACCGCAATCCATTAATTCTGCCGGGTCCCCTTCTTTACGCGCCAGCCACGCCCCACGCTGGCCCCGCCCCCGCGGCGCGCCCCCTCCCCGACCCCTCCCCTGCGCCCCCCCCCGACCCCTCCCCTGCGCGCCTCCAGGAGGGCCCCTCTCCCCATCCCCCCACCAGGCATCCGGGTCTCACCTAAACACATGCTGCTGATGGCGTAGCACACCAAGGCCTGGGACACGCCGAAGCGGAAGAACAGGTACTGGTGAAAGGTGTTGACGAAGGCTGTCCCGAAGCCGAAGACAGTCAGCCCCAGCAGCGACATCAGGATGGTGGGGTAGCGGCCCAGCCTGCGGGCGTCCAACGGAGGCTGCGCCAAGGGCTTGGCCTCCTTGGGCTGGCCCAGCAGGACACCTGGGGCCGGTCCGGAGCAGCCTGTAGGCCTCCGGAGTGCCCCTGCCCTCGCCGCCCCCAGCTTGAGACTCTAACTCTGAATGCCCAAGAGGAAGAGGCAGGGGCTTCCAGGGACCAGAGGGAACTCCAGGACACTCACTTGTCACTTATGAACCCAAAGATGAGGGACCCTATTAGGAGGCCGGCCGTTAACATGGTCTGCACGCCTTCCGTGTTCCGGTCCTTGCCACACACCAAGTCAAACTGGGGGTTTTACACAAGATTGGATACAGGCCTTTACCCAGGAGCAACCTTTTGGGTCCAGGGACTGAGCCACAGCCCTCCACCACCACCACCATCACACCCTCATCATCCCCACGCAGGGTGGGCCTTTAGGCAGAAGGAGCCTGGGACAGGGACAGGCAGCTGTGCGGGTGCCCATCCTGCATCTGGCAGACCCTGGGATTGAGGCCTGGAGAAAGGGGACCAGAGGCCCAGGCCAAGATGGGGAATGGGTAGAAATGTAACTGAGCAAAGGCTGGAATCACTGAAGACCCTTTCCCAAATACAGATGTGGCAGCCCCGGCCCATAGATTCAAACTGGGCAGGTCTGTGCAGGGAAGGGCCCAGGTTACAGCTGTGGCAGAGAAACCCTGCAAGAGGTACCTGATCCAAGCTGCTTCTTTCCCCAGTTCTCTGTCATGTGTGAGTTCAGACAGAGGGCAGAGCCACAGCTACAGAGCAATTCCCTGGACAGATGGCAAAGCCTGCCAGCTGACATTTGCCTGGACCCCCACATCAACTCTAGCTTCCTGGCAAAGACAGGTGAGGCGAGGCCCAGACAACAGGGATCCTGCATTGCTGCCCCAGCCCTGACCCTGTCTCTGCAAGGTTACCGTGGACCAGTTGCTTCCCCTCCCTGAACCTCAGTTTCCCCATCTGTTCAGGGAGAGTGAGGGCACATCTCTGGGCCTGTGGGGTAGCTATAGACAACTCAGGAGAAAGCACACCTCATTGACCAGCGATCGCTTCTTGGCCTCAGGATAGATCCACCCGTCTTGGCATGACTGTGTGTCGTTGAGGCCAAACTGGATAATAGAATCCAGATCCCAGGCCACAGGCAAGTACATGAGGCATGTTTGGAAACTGCCATTGGGTTCTCGGGGCAGGGTTAGATTCAACTGCTGTGCCTCTGACAGATTGGGTTCCACTGCCAGTATCCAGCTGGTATTGCAATAGGGCTTCTGGTCTGCGAACATGAAGATGTCAGCAAACATGAAGAAGGCCAAGAGGATGTTGGGGATGAAGGTGAGGGCCACCAGCCTCCGCTGGAATGTGCCAAACTCCCCCACCACATCCAGGATGTTGGCAAAATTGTCATCCTTCTGGGCTTCCGAGGCCCTCAGTCTGCGTAACAGCATCTCCAGAGATGGGGACTGGGTGCGCTCTGGTACCTCAAGATGGTTCGAGTTCATGGAAGAATGGTGGGATCTGTGCTTTACCTTGCAGCCATTTTCTGTTGCCATCTGTTCAAAGAAAGGATACAGCTCAGTCTCTGCTGACCCCACTTCCCAAACATCAGAGACTGGCAGGGGAGCCACTAACTGGAAGTTTGGATTCCAGCCTCGATGTTCTCTCTAGTTCCTTCCTTTGCATAGGAAGTTTCTTCGTTAACATAATTTGTTACCTAGGGGCACTACCCATCCCTGATTTTCAGTGCACTTAGCATTTTGTAAATGTTTTAGAAAATGCCATGCTTCTGCTGTCATGAATAAGTTCCGAGGAGCTTTCTCTCCCACGGCTTCCCCACAACTGAAATTTTGGTTAGACGGACAGATACCGCCAGTCTTGTAAAAGGTTGGAGAGATCTCCAGAGAAAAGTCTTCCAAAAAAACAAGCAAAACCCCCCCCAAGATATCTGGATCAGGAGTAGCCAGGTGACCACAGAAGTTGGGACATCAAGAAGTTGGGACATTTTGGCATCAAAATGGTGGAGAGGCGTAGAGCAGCATAGAGCCTAACTGGAAAGGCAGGTAAGGGGGAGGAGGGAAGGAGATAGCAATATTGACTGTAAGAATATAGGCAAATCAAGCAGAGTTCAAAAGGAAACGTTCTGAAAGCCATGAGAGGGCAATCCATTCTGAGTCAACAGAAACAAGAACCAGCAGCCCCTGAGTGCAGGTGTTGGAACTGTCAGGTGCCGAGTTTATAGAACTACTATTGTACAAACTTTATAGAACTACTATCGTACCAATGAAAGTCCTATTTACAAGATGAACTCATGACAAGAATCAGCAAAAAGACGTTTTTGGAGGGAAGACACTGAACTTCTAAAACGGAAACACTCAAAGGAAAAAGCTGAGTCAGATTTGACACAGAGGATTAGCACACTGGAACACACAGACGAAATGTGAAAGAGAGGCAAAGAGACTCAGAAGATACAAGGTTTACCATGCATCCAGTTGGAGGCCTGGTAGGAGCAATGGAGAAGCAAGATTTAAAGAGACGAAAGCAATGCATTTTCTAAAAACTTGGAAAACATGAATCCATAGACTCAGGAAGCAGCATATCCCAGATGGGATCCATAAAAAAGAAACCCATAGCCACACACATTGTAACAAAGCCGCAGAACGGCAGTGACAAAGGTCTTCAGAAACATCTAGAGAGAAGACAGGTCACTGACAAAGGGGCAGTGTGGTGTTCACAGTCTTCTGTTAAGAAATAAGCAACAAGGGACGCCTGGGTGGCTCAGTTGGTTAAGCAGCTGCCTTTGGCTCAGGTCATGATCCTAGCGTCCTGGGATAGAGTCCCACATCGGGCTCCTTGCTCTGCAGGGAGCCTGCTTCTCACTCTACCTCTGCCTACCACTCTGTCTGCCTGTGCTCTCTCTCTCTTTCTCTATAACAAATAAATAAATAAAATCTCAAGGATACAAGCAACAAGGAAACCAAAAGAGAGTGAAAGTCTTGAGAAAAAAAGAAAAGAGCCAATCTAGAATTGCTGACTCAGCAAATTTATCCGTCAAGAGCTAGGGCAAAATAAAGACAGTTGTAGCTACTCAGACATTGAGGGAGCATTCATGTAAGAGACCTGATTTAACTGAGGTCCTAAAGAATAAGAAGGAGGAAAACTATCTCGGGAGGACAGCCTCAGATGCCAATAATGAGCAATCGAACACGGTAAACATGTAAGCAAATCCATCTATTGATCGTATTAAATCATAAAAATCCTGTCCATTTGTGGCAGGAAAAAAAAGATTGAATGATGGGCAACAATAATATATGTCAAGAGGGGGACAATCTGAGCCAAAGTAACCTACAACCTTTTTATTGTTTGGGGTGTAGGACAGAGAAACCAAGCGTTTGAAGGCATATTTGCATGATAAAATTTCAAGGACAACCATTCCAGTGATATACCTAGAGGACAGTAGTGGGAAAAAGTAGACTGAAGGGAAAAACGAATACAAACCCTCAATCCAAAAGAAGTCAAGGAAAGAGAAAAAATGGAAAAGAAACAGAAAAAGCAGATGACAATAGAGATTGGAAAAATGAGACATGGTACACTGATTATCACCAGTTAAAAGAGATGGTTGAATTGAGCCTTTTAATGATTTATTTATTTATTTAGAGAGCAGGCGGCAAGGGCAGAGGGGGAGGGAGAATCTCAAGAAGACTCCCTGCTGAGTGTGGATTGGGAGCTCATGACCTGAGCTGAAATCGCAAGCTGGACACTTAACCCACTGAGCCACCCAGATGCCCCCATGGACTAAGCCTTTTAAAGATTTTATTTATTTATTTGTCAGAGAGAGAGAGAGAAGCAGTCAGAGTGGCAGGCAGAGGCGGAGAGAGAAGCAGGCTCCCCGCCAAGCAAGGAGCCCGATGCGGGACTCGATCCCAGGACCCTGGGATCATGACCTGAGCCGAAGGCAGACACTTAATGACTGAGCCACCCAGGCATCCGATTAAGCCTTTTAAAAAGTTAAATTCATATACTGTTTTTACAGAGGATGGCCAGTATTTTCCAGTTCTCCCAGAACACACCTGGTTACCATCCCTTGTGCTGGCATAATGACTCATAGTGTCCCCTTCATTTCTCATAAGAGTTTTGATTTGCATAACAATTTGGTCACCCTGTAAGAAGGCACATTTAAAGAAGCATGAAAGGCTGATGGTAAGAGGATGGAAAAAGTTGTATTAGGTAAGGTGCCTGGATGGCTTAGTTGGTTAAGTGACTGCCCTTGGCTCAGGACATGATCTCGGGGTCCTTGGATCGAACCCCGCATCAGATTCCCCACTCAGCAGGGAGACTGCTTCTCCCCCACTTGTGCTCTCTCTGTCCCTCTCTCAATTAAATAAGTAAAATCTTTTTTTAAAAAGTCCTATTAGGCAAATGGTCATTAAAAGAAAGCTGGTTTAGTCATATTACTACCAGAAAAAAAGACAAAGTATCATTTGGAACAGAGAGATTCATTATCTAAATGTTAATTTTAAATATATATGAACCTGGGCACCTAGGTGGTTCAGTCTTTAAGTGTTTGCCTTCAGCTCAGGTCATGATCCCAGGGTCCTGGAATGGAGGCCCGCATCAGGCTCCCTGCTCGGCAGGAGTCTGCTCCTCCCTCTTCCACTCCCCCTGCTTGTGTTCCCTCTCTCTTTGTGTCTCTCTCTGCCAAACAAATAAAATCTTTTAAATATATAAATAAATATGAACCTGATAAATGTCTCCAAATATATAAAACAATAATAAGTATAACTAACTGGAGAAATTGACAGCTCTGATATTATAATGAGAAATTTCAGTGCATCTTTTCCACGGGGTCAGGTATACAAAAACCTAGCAAAGATAATTTGCATAACACAATTAATGAGCTTTTTCTAGCGGCCATTTGTAAAATTCTGCATCTAATCGCTAGAGAATACACCTTTTTCTCATACCTACTTAGGACATTTACAAAACTTTATCATATACCAGGCAAGAAAGCAAGCCTTCACAAATTTCAAAGAATAGTCAGAAATTGTCTTTTTATTACCATGCAATTACGTTAGAAGTCACTAACAAAGAGCTTAATAGCTTAATTTAGAATTCTTGTGTATGTCACATACATTTGTAATAAGCTGTAGGTATTTGTCAGTCTGCCTTCCACCCCGGGACCCCTTGGTCTTCTAAATGGTTTTTAAAAAACTTATATATGTAAAGGTTCACTCTTTGCTCTCTAAAATCCTATGGGTTTTGACAAAGGTATAGGGTCATGGCCCCTAGGACACCATAGACTATCATACAGGAATTCCACTGCCCTAAAAAAAAATTTTGTGTTCCACCTATTAAACTCTTTCCTCCTCTACGACCCTGGGCAACCACTGGCTTTTTTACTGCATATCTTACCTTTTCCAGAACGCTGTATAGCTGGAATCATACAGTATATAGCTTTTCAGACCGGCTTCTTTCACTTAGCAATACGCACTTTAAGGATCTTCCATAATTTTTCATGGCTTAATAGCTCTTATTTATTTATTTATTTATTTTATAAAGGGCTTTTTTTTTTTTAAGATTTTATTTATATGAGAGAGAGAATGAGAGATAGCATGAGAGGGGAGATGGTCAGAGGGAGAAGCAGACTCCTCATGGAGCTGAGAGCCGGACGTGGGACTCGATTCTGGGCCTCCAGGATTATGACCTGAGCTGAAAGCAGTCACTCAACCAACTGAGCTACCCAGGTGCCTCGATAGCTCTTTTTTAAATCACGGAATAATATTCTACTGTATTTCCTTACCACAGTTTATTCATTCACCTACTGAAGAACATCTTGGTTGTTTCTAGTGTTTGGCCATTGTGAATAAAGCTGCTAAACATTTGCATGCTGGTTTTTGTGTGGACATAGTTTTCAAATCATTTGGGTAAATACCTAGGAACACGTGTGCTGGGTCATATGGTAAAACTATGTTTAGCTTTGTAAGAAACTGCCACACTATCTTCCAAAGTGGCTGTACCATTTTCCATTCCCACCAGCAATGAGTGAAAATGCTTGTTTCTCTGCATCCTTATCAGCAATTGGTGGTGTCAGTTTATTGGGTTTTAGTTATTTTATTTTTTATTTTTTAAGATTTTAATTATTTATTTGACAGGGAGAGAGCGAGCAGAAGTAGGTGGAGCCGGAAGGAGAAGTAGGCTCTCTGCTCAGCAGGGAGCCTAATGATGTGGGATGGTGTGAACCTCTATCCCAGGACCCTGAGATCATGATCTGAGCTGAAATCAAGAGTTGGACACTCAGCTGAGGCACTCAGACACCCTTCCAACTTGCTGTAATTTTTTTTAAAGGAGTTTATTGATTTATTTGAGAGAGAGATCACAGGTTGGCAAAAAGGCAGGCAGAGAGAGGGGGGAAGCAGCTTCCCTGCTAAGCAGAGAGCCCCATGTGGGTCTTGATCCCAGGAACCTGAGATCATGACCTGAGGGGAAGGCAGAGGCTTAACCCACTGAGCCAATCAGGTGACTCAAGCCTGCTGTACTTTTTGATATTTGTATTGAACCTATAGGTCAGGTTGGAAAGAATTGACATCTTTTTTTTTTTTTTTAAGAATTGACATCTTAATAATAATATTGGGTCTTCTGATCCATGGACATGGAATATATATATCTATATTCATAAGTCTATAAATATATACATATAAGTTTTAAAAAATTTATGAATAGCCAGAAGTCAAAAAGGAGATCATGATGGAAATTTTAATATATTTATAAATGAGTCATAATGAGTGATAACATATTAAAACTTGTACATGGTATAAAAGGTAGTACTCTGTAGGAAATTTATAGCTTTAACTGCTTTATAATAGAAAATCAGAAAAACTGAAAATAAGTAAGATGCCCATGATAAAAAGTGGGGAAAAAACAGTAGTATAAACTTACAAATAAGTAAAGGAAGGAGATAACAAAGTTAAGACAGAAATATATAGAAATAAAAAATATAATAAAAGAGTCAACAAAGTCCAAAATTGGTTCTTTAAGCAGATGAATAAATTAGACACACCCCTGGTGAAATTAAATAAAAAATTAAAAAATGAAATACAATACAGTTTTTTATATATGCAAAAAGGAATATAAAGACTCAGGAAGATTAAAAATATTTACTAAATGCTAACATCAACTTTATGTCAATAAATTTGAAACAGATGAATTAAGCTCCTAAGACAAAATGAATCCAATAGATTCAAGAATAAATAGAAAGCCTTACAAGTTCTACAGTGATGAAAGAAGTGAAAGCAGGGGTGCCTGGGTAGCTCAGTTAAGTGTCTGACTCTTGATTTCAGTTCAGGTCATGATCTCAGGGTCTTGGGATGGAGCCCCACATCTAGCTCTGTGCTCAATGGGGAGTCTGGGAGAGAGATTCTCTCTCTCCCTCTCCCTCTGTGCAGCACCCCCATCTCTCTCTTTCTCTTCTCTCTTTCTGTGTCAAATAAATAAATAAAATCTTTAAAAAAATAAATAACAAAACTAGAGAACTATAGTATAACAATGGAAATTGTAGATCCATTTTATTCATAAAAATAGATGTAAAAGCTCTAAGTACAAGGTTAGTAAATCAAATTTGATAGTGTATAAAGAGGAAAAATATACCACAGCTGTCAGTTTTAAACTAGGAATGCAAAGATGGTTCTACTGTTAGAAAATAAACACTTAAATAAGTAGAGAAAAGCCATATGATCATGTTTAGAGATGCAGAAAATGCATTTGATAAATTCAACACTGATTCATGATTTTTTGTAAATTCTAGAAAAAATTACAATTTCTTTGAAAATTCAACAAAGGGAATCTTCTCCCCCTCCTAATATCCTAAAATGGGGAAACATTAGAATGATTCCCTTTAAAAATGAGAGAGAAGACAAAAGTGTCCATGATCGCCTATTTAACATTGTACTGGTAGCCCTAGTAAGTACAATGAAATAAAGAGAAATTAAAAGCATAAAGATTAGAAAGAAGAAAATAAAACCCCAAAGAATCTACAAATTAGAAACAAAAGGAGAAATTAGCAAACTAGCTGAGTATAATGTGAATATATGTAAGTCAATTACATGTCTTAAACCTAAAGCCATTCAATTTGTAAAAATAAACCATTTTAATGGGAAAATGTTCAAGTTCACTTGAAATTAGAGAATGCAAATTACAAGAATGCTAAGAGCATTTTTTACCTATCAGATTGGCAAAAATTAAAAACTATGACAACACATTTTGTTGTTGGTGTGAGACCGTGAAGAAACAAATTCCCATTGTTCATGGGAATGCAACCTGTGCAAACCTTCTGAAGGACAACTTGGCAATGCCTAATATGCAGGAGAGTTAACCTGGCTGTCCTGAGTTTCTTCATTCTTGCATGTTCTCATAGGACCTGCGTGTGGGACTGGTCCTCAGCTGGTTTCTGGGAATCGAGCCATGTGCTACAGACTGATAAGATTATTTCGCTTGCTTGGAACTTTGAACCACATTGTACTGACCTGTCTATGTGGTTTGTGCCTTATGGGGAACATCTTCCTTCCTAAGGTCTGAAATTGAGTAATGAAGTTTCAGTAATTGCAGTTAATCATGAAGGTGCATGTGCTTATGTGACTAGCCCCTCCCTACCCCACACCCCACCCACCCTCCACCCAGTAAAAGCTCTCAGCTCAGGCTCAAGGAAGGTTCCCTGGCAGGAAAGCCTTGACCTATGTTGCTGCTATTCATCACTGGGGGAGTAAGAGTGTGCTGTGTAATTCTGCTGAAAGAGTATTATTGGAAGCTAGTGCCTGGCTGAGACTCCACATCATGCATCTTTCCTCTTTATTGACCTTGCTTTGTATCCTTCCACTGTAATACATTTTAGCTGCCAGTATAACAATTTCAGAAGCCTATGAGTGGGTCTAGTGAATCCCAGAACCAAGACCACCTTGGAGACCATATTTGACAGAATTATATACGCACTAACTTTTTGACTCAGCAATCCCACTTCTAGAAATTTACCCTGAAGATACACTTTCGTCAATAAGAAAATACATTAGGAACAATCTAAATGTCCATACAGAGGAGAGTGGTTGCATAAAAGATGGTACAACTGCCCAATGGAATATTCTGCAGCTTTAAAAAAAAAAAAAAAGGAGGAGGAAAATGTCTATGAACTGATATGGAATGACTTCCAGGCCACAGTGGTTAGTAAGAAAAGTAATATGTTCAAGAACATGTAATATAATAAAGGCAGTGATAAGGTATATGCTCATTTGTGGGGAAAAAAATACAGCACAGGTAAGTCACAGGCTAAAGAGATTGGTTATCTATGAGAGAGGGCGGGTGCAAACAGGTGATGGGGGTAAAGGGAGGAGGGGGAGTGATGCTTCCCTAAGTACAGCTTTTTATATTCCGACCTTTAGAACCCTAGCATGTTTCACATACACCTCCCTCCTAAATAAATAATTAAAATTAACAGGACGAGGCAAAAATCCAAATGGCAAACTAAGTGTATTATGAATAAACGTCATAACCACATTGAAGGAGACAGAGAAGATAAGAACTAACTTAAGTAACTTTGGAAAAACGGTATGTTGAGGATATAAAGCTGAAAATAAGAATTGCACAAAACTGTATTCTGGTCAGTGCATCTGTTCGTCACCGGGGTATGAATTTACAATGCTGAAGTTACTTTACGTACCTGCCCATTTGCTGGGGTTAAGCAAATAGCTATGCTGTAGGTAGTAAGAGCTAGGTTTCTGTTAGAAGAGTTACAACTGAGGACAGGCGAAGACTAGAATGAAGACCATGGCGTTGGATTGGAATCAAAGGTACAGTATGAACTCATGACCTGAGACACAGACGGAGAGCTAGAGAGATGCTGGATCTGTATTTTCTAGCCGTGCACACTGAGAGGGCCACAAGCAGTGACACCTCATAGCAATGATCACACCCAGTACTCAGATCTTGGTTTCTAAGTGAAAGAATGAGAGTTCTTGGGAGAAGTGGTTGGTCCCAGGGCTGGAGCAGGAAAAGTGCAAGATGCGAGGGTGGGGTTTGGGGGGGTGTTTGTGCTGCCAGAAAGTGAGGAAGTGGCCTCCCACTGATGGGGCATGTTGGAAGGACACAGAAGCCAACCAGAAGTCCCCAATAACCAAATCTGGGCAATTCTAGAAAAAAAAATCATGAGAGTAATAGATTATAACCCATAGACTAAATATACCTGAGTCCATGCTGATACAATAATTGAAGAACAGAAGAAAAGTAAAGGGACGGCTCTTCCTTACTGAAACTGTAATGTAATGCAACTGGAAATGTATTTCACTTCC
>ML106779.1:0-52378 GCA_003697995.1 Taxidea taxus jeffersonii
GAAACTTATCGGGAATCTTAAAATCCCGGGACTGATTTTCCCCTTGCACGTTAGCGAGACCCCTTGCCAAACGTGGACGGGAACAGCGTTTCTTCTAGAACAGCAAGCCTTCAGCTCCCGCGGGAGGGGACCCGTCTTTACTCTGCTCCCTAGGCGGGCTTCTAATTCGGGGACACTCTGCCTCAAGCGTGCTGCCTAGGACGTCCTGGGGATGTTTGATGAGTGAGAGGGGGTGCAGGGCGGGCGCGATGTCAGCGTGCCAGGACTGTAGTGGCGAGGGAGAGGCGAGGGACGCGGTACACTGGCCACCTGGGGCTTGGGGGCGCACATCCCTTCGGCAGGGAGAGAGCCAAGAGACAAAGGTGGGGTCTGGGGTTGTACATTGAGACCCACTCCGCCACTTCCCAGCTCTGCGGAAGATTGCCAAGGTGCCGTTATTTACCTGTGTAAGGCCTCACTTCTCTCATTTGGCAAATAGGAGCAAGAGGTAATTAGCCATTCCTAAGAATCCGGAAAGACGCAAATGAAATGATGGGAGAAAGCCTTTAGCCTGTGTTTGACATACAGAAAGTTCTGGCAAATGGGGTATCTAATCATCTATCATCCGTCATCCATCTACCTTTCGGTTTGTCTATCACTTACCCATCATACATCTTGCTTATTTATCCACCCGTGTTTTTCTCAATCCGTCCTGGCCCTAGAGGGAAATCACAAACAGTCCCAGAGCCCATGCACTGGGAGGGCCTCGGGTCTTTCCTCGCCACAGGCACCCTCCGCAAGGACGGGCCACAACCTGGGCCTTCGCAGGTACCAAGCCGCCTCAGCGCTCAGGCCGCGCTGCATCTCTCATTTTGGTCGCTAGAGGGCAGCGCTCTCCAGCGTAGGTTTGGGAGAGCAGAGAAGGGGTCTCAGTGCCCGCTGGGCACCCGCACCCCAAGTGACCGCAGAGCTGCAATGGTGCACGGCCGGACTCCTGGGCAGGGGCGACTCTGCAGCCGGGGACCTGGAAAGGGGAGCGCTGGGGTGCCTAGCCCTAAGAAGCCGCCACTGACATCCTTCCAGAAAAGCACAACATGCCCTTTGGACATTTTAGGCACTTCACGGGAGGGGGCTGGTGGTATCGTCTCCAGCCACTCACCCTCTCTGCAACGGAGAGGGTAGCTTACATCTGTGAATGAGATTTCCCTCAGTAGCCTGTACTTTGTAAAGGCAGCGGACTACACTGCAGTACTCCGTGCAAAAGGAGTGCACGAACAAATCCTACCCCAAGAAAGAAATCTTGCTATATCAGCACTGGCATACCTGGCATTACGGGAGAACTTTAAATACACCATCAGGATGAGAGACTGAGACATATGTGTGTGTGTGGAATGATCGCACCACGTGTGGCTTCCTTAGGATAAGCAGAGCTAAACATGGGAAATCTCCTTAAGGTTCAAAGGTGTTTTAGGGATCATTTATCCCAACCCTCATTTTATAGGTGGGAAAAACGAGGTACCCAGTGTCCAAGTGACATCCAAGTGACCAGCCCAGACAGAGGCAAAACCAGGTTCTGCCATACCTTTCTGGGGAGGCCTCCTTCCTGGCATCTACCTCAGGTCTGGTTTGTTTCTGTTGGAACAGTGTCTGCTCTGAGTTCCTTTCTCCTGGTGAATCTGCATCTTTCTCTGTAGATTTTTAAATGTCAGAAAAGAGAGAAAGAGAAGGAGGAAGAGAGGGCTGCCCCCAGGAGAAGTTCAAGGGCACTTAGTGTCCCAGTACCCAGCCAGTGTTTGGGACACAGTGGGTGCTGTGTGTTGCCTGACTGTTGGAAGATAAGAGGGAAGTGGTGAGGTGTCAATATTGTTTGCACACCCCAGGGATGATCTCTTCCATTTTCTTCCCCATCTACCCTGGAGACTAAAGGGCATGCATTTTTGTATTCATATCTTTATATTTGAATGGTGGTAGTGGGTTGCATGGAATTCATCTTTTCATGATCCTGTAAATATTTATTCCAAACTCATAGATATTGCAGTTACCTTCTGAGAAAAGCCTGCTCTAGAAATCAGACTCAGAAAAGGGAAGAGAGCCTTCTCTTAAGGCATTTAATCCAGAGAATTCTGATTTCCATGTCAGGATCAAGACCACTGCTTCTTCTGATCCTAAGGTCCCAAACTTTAGATGAAAGGGATTTACTCCAGAGACCATAAAAAGGTGATTTGTAAAACTTTGGTGATGAGTGGTGCTCTGGGAGCTGTAGGAGGGATTTTAAAAGCCGTTGCAATGTCTTCTTTCATCATTTTCAGGATGGAGGACGCCTAGTTTGAATGATGTCCTTCTGGTGCCTGTTTCTCCCCCTGCGCCCCCTTCCCCCCACCCAGATAAGAAACTTTAGTATGGAACTTGCTATCCCTCTGCCCCAATCCCTAACATATCAGTAGTGGGACTACAGCAGTTCTGCACTCCGCACTCCGGGGGTTGTGTAATGTTTCAGCATAAAAACACCGCATTCTAACATTTCAGATGTTTGGAGTCATGTCAGAGGCAGGGTAAACTAGCCTGTTTTCTGTTACAATCTAAAGTACATGCTTTGCAAGCTAGGATTCTGTGAGTTAGGCACATTATCATGAAGGATCCTGTTAAGGAATTCTTCAGCCTGGCTCAGGACATAGGTCACAGAGAGGTGCTAAGTGGGATTGGAAGAAGATGCTTTTAGGGTATGATAAATTCCCACTTCAGGGAAAATGAGTGCTGAGTGCTGGTACATTCTCATTCTCAAAAATCTAGGAAACAAAATAAACCCCTTAGAAGAAAAAGTGAGCTGATACATAGTTGCTCATGAGTAAGTTTAAATAATAGATAATATGTCAGTGTTTTGGAGAAAGACAAGGGGGAGAGGGGCAAACAATAAAAATAGCAGGGAAGGGAAACTAAACTCAGCAGATCAAGTATAATGTATACATATGTGTAAACTTGGAATTGAAATAGAGTTCCTAAGGTAAGCCTTCAGGTCCCAGACAGGAAAGAATAAATTTGAGTAGTAAGCATCAATAAAACAAGTTAGATGATGACTCTTTAGATTCCGAGAAGATATAGCTAAGCATCCGACCAATATATAAATTCTTTTCTCCCCCCCTGCCCCCCAGGAATCTGAATCTTAATTTTATTTCTTATCTAAAAAGGAAGAGAAAACTTAATTTTAAGCAAGGTATGTTTTATAATGTTAATAAAGTATAGAACATTTTTAGAATAAATCTTACAAAAGAGGCACAGAGCCTTAAAAGAGAACATTAAAAAATGTTAATGAAAAACACTTAAACCTAATAAATGGAAAACATAATCTCTAATTTAATTACTTCCTGTGGTGTCCTTTATCTTGTTCCTCTATCTCCTACATTTTCTAGAAACTGAAATATATATCTTAAGTCTTGATAGATTCAAATTAAATATATTTTGGGCTTGATTATGTCATTAGGTGGTATTTCAACTTTATATTCCACCGCATAAACATATCTAGCTATCCCCACCATGGGTGAAGCTACAAATAACCACCGGATGGATTAGGGGGATTGACCACTTGACTGGGATGATCTTCAGGTTCTTATTCGTTACTATTGGTAAGAAGTTATTCGTGTGCTCCTTATAAAATTTCTAACAAAAGTAAAGAGTCTAATGACATTTCCCTGTTTTTCACTGACAAATATATATATATTTTTTTAATTTGACAAACAGAGATCACAGGTTTTTTTTTTTTTTTTTAATTTGACAAACAGAGATCACAGGTAGGCAGAGAGGCAGGCAGAGAGAGGAAGGGAAACAGGCTCCTCGCCAAGCAGAGAGCCCCATGCGGGGCTGGATCCCAGGACCCTGAGATCATGCCCTGAGCTGAAGGCAGAGGCTTTAACCCACTGAGCCACCCAGGCGCCCCTAGTCCGTTTCTTTTGCTAATACAAAAATATTTCAAACTCAGACTTTTCATATCACATGTTTAAAAAATAATGGTGATCCTCTAATTCACAGATCACACAACCAATCCCATGCAGCCAGTTTGTAAGAATTAACCCACATCTTCCACAGAGAAATAATTTTCTGATATTTTGAAGGTAGAGATTTGGGGCTGTAGTCTGACTTTTGCCTCTAGGACCCCTGCTTAGCTCATCCCCTCCTTCTTGCTTCTGACTGGCTTCCCTTTGGGTTGTGACACCATGCTCATTGGGCACAGGGAAACTACCCCTACAGCACTTCCATGACCCTTTGTCCAACAGAAGTGGCACGTACTGTATACTGGCTGCTCAGTAATATCCAGGTGCTAGAACATTCTCTTGCCTACCACACCACGCTGCAGTGTTGTTGTGAATTCTGGATGTCACTCATCTGGCTCTCTGGTTCTGGGCTGGGTGGGCATGCTGTCAGACTCAGCCCCAATCAGGTCTTAAGAGGAGCCACAGATGAAGCTGTGCTCAGTCTAAGTTAACCATCCTGAGGACTCTGAAAGCCTCATGTCTGGCCCAGCTGCCCCACAGACGGAAGACAGGAGTATCTCCTGGCATACAAGTTATTCATGGTAACCTGTTTGAGAAGTTCTAAGTTTGTGTAAAGGCTGCAAGCTGAAAAAGTTCAGGTGTTTGAAGGACTCCTGAGTAGCTTGACTTTTATTTTATTTCACTTTATATTATTTTTAAAATTTTTTTCAAATTCTATTTAAATTCTAGCTAGTTAACATCCAATGCAATGTTGGTTGCAGGAGTATAATTCAGTGATTCATACTTACATACAATACCCAGTCCTCATCATAAGTGCCCTTCTTAATCCCCATTCCCCTACACACCTCCCTCCATCAACCCTCAGTTTGCTCTCTGTCTTTAGGAGTCTCATATGGTTTGTTTCCCTCTCTCTTTTTTTCTTTTTCTTCCCCCTCCCATATGTTCATCTGTTTTGTTTCTTAAATACCACAGATGAGTGAATTCATATGGTGTATTTGTCTTTCTATGACTGACACTGACCTATTTTGCTTAGCACAATACACTCCAGTTCCATCCATGTTGTTGCATATGGCAAGATTTTATTCCTTCTGATAGCTGAGTAATATTCCATTGTGCACGTATGCCACATCTCTTCATTCATTCATCAGTCGAGTAGCTTGTATTTTAAAAAAGTGATTTTTGGAATTGCCTTGAAGAAATTTGATAGCCACACCAGAGAACTAGTCATGTTAGAAAATCATATTGCCCCTTTGGACTTAAACCTTATTTAATAACTTGACTTTGACTGGTTTTTGGTTGTTTCCAAAATTAAATTTCATTTCCCACCTGCAGGACCTGCAGAGAAGGCAAAAAATATTAATTGAATGACAGAATGAAAGCATCCACCAAGGAAACAATTTCCACAATTGAGGGAGTGCTAGAGGAGAAATCCTAAATAGGATTTGAACAACAACAAATCCCTAGAATAAATGCATGTGCTCTAGTTTGCCTGGAATTCTTGAGGGAATTCCTTTGCATATGATCCACAGCACAGAGCTGTGTATGGATACACAGTAAATTTGTTTTTAAAACAATCGTATTTGGGGACGCCTGGGTGGCTCAGTTGGTTAAGCAGCTGCCTTCGGCTCAGGTCATGATCCCAGCGTCCTGGGATTGAGTCCCGCATCCGGCTCCTTGCTCGGCAGGGAGCCTGCTTCTCCCTCTGCCTCTGCCTGCCACTCTGTCTGCCTGTGCTCTCTCTCTCTCTCTCTAACAAATAAATAAATAAAATCTTTAAAAACAAACAAACAAACAAACAATCGTACTTGTACTTACTTGTACAAGTACAATTGTACTTATATCTTCTATGGCTCCCATGTTCATGGGATGGACTCAGCAATTTAAAATGTTGCCGTAAAATTATATAAGGACATAGCAAAAACCATGCAGACATTCACTTCTAACTCTATCATTATTATTTTAGTATGTACTTTGATTGTTATAGATATTAGAGCTTAGACATTTTTTTTAAACACGCTTGTGAAAAATCCGTCTAGAGAAGGTGGTCTTGTTTGGCACAAAATGGAGTAAGAGAACAGTAAGGTTGAAATATATATCTTTTTCCAACTCTGAAGCTCTTATCTGATAATACATTTATTGGAAGATTAGACCCAGTGAATATCTTAGCAAGTATCCTAGAAACTAACACATTGCAAGATCTTATGAAGAAAAGCAGTTACATTTCTATTGAGTTAAAGATCAGAAAATGCTCATTTTAATTTTTGTCCTGCTATCAACTGAATGTATGCACTTGAGAAAGTAAATTTCTAAACCCCTTTTCTTATCTGTACAGTAGAGATGTACATTTATCACATGGATTAAGTGAAAAACGAATATACATACCGTGTTAGGTATTGTGTTGATATTAATGACCATTTTTATTGTGCTGTGTGAATTTATGAAGCAAAATGTTTTTTCTCATTTCCTGGATTGTCATGTTTTCGGCTTCTCATTTTCAAAGCTGTGATTTGTTTGCCTTAGTGTTGTGTTCAAATAATGAAAGCAAGTGAGTATTTTGATAATGGCTGAAGGAAACGGGTTTTTTATCTACTTGGATCCAGTGCTCCAAATTAAAAATTACAATGATAGAGCAATTTATTATAGCTGTAGGTAGCAAACTGCTTCATAAAATTGTAATAAGATATTGCTGGAAAAGATGATTTGTGGATAGCACAGTCTTAGCAATTGTTATTTTATTTGGCATATATTGTGTAACATTAATCTCCAACATTTCCATATGTAGCAGAGTAAATTAGGGGAGGTAAGATGCAATAGAAGTGCTTGGCTTAGGGCACTTGGAGGCTTCAAAGGGGGGCAGAGTTGGAACAAGTGGAGATGGTAGGAGAGAGAATCCTAGCACAAGGCAGAGAGACAGGAAGGAGCCCGTCAGTGAAGATAGCTGTCAGGGTGCAATGTGCTGTGACTGTGGAATTGATCTGCCTTGAGAAGTCTCTGGTAGGTTGGGTCAGGGGGAGTGGGAGCGAGGAGGAAGGAAGGGGACTGATCAGCCACAAGAGGTGGTGGAGTGGTTGTCTTTGGGAAAGCTGCTGGTCACTCAGGGTAGTGTAACACAGGGAGCATTGACTTCTATATGCCACCTCTGTTCTGCAATGTCCACTCCCACAGGGAGCTAGGTGCCTCCAAGAAGACTGGTGCAGAGATGTGGTGAGAAGGAATTTTTTGGTTCTTCAAGTATAATGTGTTTGTTTTTTAACTTCACATACCCCAGACAACATGTGGGAATCAGACAGAAGGTGAGCATGTTGGAATCATCACTATCACTTGCCCAATCCACTGTTGTCCCCTAGAGGATGACATACACTCACTCATTAGTTAATGGACACTCATTTAGGACAAGTTCTTCAGCTCCTTTCTGTATGACCGTCAAATTGATTTGCTTCTTTCACTTCCAATGTGTCTGCTTTTGCACATGACATCTTCCCAAGCCCTTAAGGAAGCTTGTTTCATTGACTACTCCTTTCTCCAATGTACTGTTAGTCTTTGCCTCTCAACTGTTTCTTTGTCCTCATATTGCACTCCTAACCATAAAAACTTGCTTGTTTTCTCTCTTGTGTTTAAAAGACCACTTTCTTGGGGCAGCTGGGTGGCTCAGTCAGTTAAGCATCTGACTTTTGATTTCATCTTAGGTCATTATCTCAGGTTCGTGAGACTGAGCCCCACATCAGGCTTCGGGTTCATCAGGAAATTTGCTTGAGATTCCCTCCCTCTCCCTCTCTCACTGCCCACCCCCACTCTCTTTCTCTCTTTAAAATAAATCTTTTTTTTCTGTTCTGTCTTTTTTATTTTATTTTATTTTAATTTAAACATATAATGTAACCCCACCACCCCTCTCCCAACCCCCCTCCCCCCTACCCCCCTCAGTTTGTTTTATGACATTAAGAGTCTCTTTTGGTTTGTCTCCCTCCTGATCCCATCTTGTTTCATTTTTACTTTTCCTACCCCCTTAACCCCCACCCCCGTTGCATCTCCTAGATGTCCATCAACAGATGAATGGATAAAGAAGATGTGGTATATATATACAATGGAATACTATGCAGCCATCAAAAGAAATGAAATCTTACCATTTGCGACGACATGGATAAAATAAATCTTTTAAAAAATAAAAGATAAAAGAGCACTTTCTTAAATCTGTAATAATTCTTCTCTCTGCCCAACTTCTATCCTAAACTTATCTTACCTTTCCAGTTAAGATTGTTGAAGAATGGTTTAACAAGAATGGTTCTAACAAGAATGCTTGGCCTTTTTTCATCTCCTATGAATTCTTATCCCTCTGCCATTTTGGTTTTGTTCTTACCATTCTAGGGAAATCATATGTATTAAAGTCAGCAATAACCTTTTAGATGAAGAGCCAAGAAACTCTTTTCAGTCCTTATATTACTTGTCATATATGTGGTATTGGACACTGTTGACTGTGTCCTCTTTCTAGGAATTGTCCCTGAAATTTTTTTTTCTTGACTTTCCATTGTTCCTTCTTACTATACCTCCTGGCTTTTCTTTCTCCATCTCTCTTAAATGGTGATATTCCCTATGGTTTTGTCTGTGTCTTATCTCAAGTTACACATCTACTTTAAGACTTTACCTTTATTCATCTATCAATTATTCCTACATCTTTATTTTTAGCTCAGGCTCCTCCTCTGTCTACTTGAGCATATCTCAATTTGCATGTGCTCCAGGCCCCTCAAACTTATCCTGTGTTCAACTACTTTGGTCATCTTCTCTTCAGATCTGCCTTTGCTCCTATATCCATTCTCAGGGAATGACAGACATCTGGAAATTGTCCTTTTTAAATTTTAAATTTAGCCACACCAAGGGATGTGCAGTGGCATCTTCTAATTGAGTTCATACTTCCCTGATGACTTAATGATGTTGAACCTCTTTTCATGTGCTTTTGGCCATTCATATTTTTTGTGATGTGTCAATTCAAATACTTTGCCCATTTTTATTTGATTGTTTATTTTTTATGATTGAGTTGTCAGAGCTCTTTTTATATTCTGGTTATAAATCTTTTGTCATAAATACATTCTGTGAATAGTGAATGTTTTCTTCTAATGTCAAGCCTGTCTTGTTATTTTCTTAACCATGTCTTTTGAAGAGCCAAAGATTTATATCTTATCTAAGAAACCTTTGTTTACCCTCAGGTTGTAAAGACACCCTCCTCTTTTCTTCTAGAAGTTTTGCAGTTTTAGTTGTTATGTTTAGGTCTTTGCTATATGCCAAGTTAATATTTGTGTCTGTGATAAGGCTCAAAGTTAATTTTTTTTTCCAAAATGGATATCCAGTGTTTCAACACTATTTATTGTAAAGACTATACTTTTCTCACTGAATTATCTTAGAAACTTGTTTAAAAATCACTTGACTACAAAGATCACGTGGATCTATTTCAAATTCTCTATTTGATTCTTTGTTCTGCTGATCAACATGTCTATCTGGAAGCTAACATTTCACACTTTCTTGATTATTATAGCTTTATATTAATTAAGTCTTGAAATCAAACTATAAACCCTCTAACTTTGGTCTTCTCTTTTGTAATTGTTTTAACCAGTGTGGATTCTTTACATTTCCATATAAACTTCAGAATCAGTTCATTAATTTCTACAGAAAAGCCTGCTGGGATCTTGATAGGACTGAATTAAATCTTTTTTTTTTTTTAAAGACTTCACCTGTCTGAGAGACAGAGATCACAAGTAGGCAGAGAGGCAGGCAGAGAGAGAGGAGGAGGAAGCAGGCTTCCAGCTGAGCGGAGAGCCCGATATGGGGCTTGATCCCAGGACCCTGAGACCACGGCCCGAGCCAAGGCAGAGGTCCCAACCCACTGAGCCACCCAGGCGCCCCAGGACTGAATTAAATCTTAGAGGAGTTTTGAGACAATTGATATCTTAACATCTGTCTTCCAATCCATGTATCTGGTACATCTTTCCATTTATTCAGGTCTTTGACATTTCTCAGCAATGTTTTATCATTCTAAGTGTGTAGGTATTGCACACATTTTGTAAAATTTATTCCTAAGCATTTAACCCATTTTGATCTCTTTCAAATCATATTATTTTAAAACTTATTTCCCAGTTGTTTGTTACTGCTTCTATTTTGTTTTTAATAGGAGGACAAACTCTCATAGGTACGAATGTTGTTCTTTGTTAATTTATAAGTGATAGTGCATTTCTCCTCTCCTAGCCTGTGGGTGACTATCCATGATCTTCTTTTTACTCTTCTTCTAATGTAGGCACATGCATTTGTGTATAAAAGGCACTCAATAAAAGTTTTTTAATGAAGATATCATTTTCAAGATCAAGTTCATTTTGGTTTAGTTTCCAAAGACCATTAAAAAACACTCAGAAGGGCACCTGGGTGGCTCAGTGGGTTAAAGCCTCTGCCTTTGGCTCAGGTGATGGTCCCAGGGTCCTGGGATTGAGCCTGGGGGGGAGGGGCGGCGCGGGCTCTCTGCTCAGCAGGGAGCCTGCTTCCCTTCCTCTCTCTCTGCCTGCCTCTGCCTACTTGTGATCTCCGTCTGTCAAATTAAAAAAAAAAAACACAAAACCTTTAAAAAAACACAAAACACTCAGGATTTAAAACTCTGGAAATTCTCCTAGCCTGAGCTATATCTGAAAAGCAGAATGAAGTGATTTGACAATTACTTGACTGATTTGAAAAATGTGGACATTTCTCCAGTTGATTGGCATCCAAATTATCTATTGTTCATCGTAACAAGATAAGATGTCCGATCACGTCTTGTATTATCTTAGGAGAGAAGCCTGAAAAAGATAACAGGGAATGGTAACAGGTGATTCTAAATCCACAGCACTGCACACAGATGTAGGGAGTAGGGGCTGATGTAGCTCAGGACCATTACAGCAACTTCAGGGTAATAGAATGTCAGGGTAGAATTAGAGGTGTAGTTGGATCAGATGAAAGTAGGTTCCCAATCTTGAGTTTCCATGGTTGTTGGACGAGATTATAGATATATCTTAATTTTTTAAAAAAACCATCAACTAGAGAGAAAAGAATTTTTTATCTTTACTGATATAATTACTAACCTCTTTTTTTAATACATTTTACCCGCTTGCCCCCCAGAGTCATAGGACTTTGCAAGCTCTAATGTCTGGGAAATCAAATCAGAAACTTGCTTGTTATCTGTGACCCCCCTCCATGTTCCCAGATCTCTATCTCCCATCCATCATCATGTCCTGGTGTGTCTTTTCAGCATCTCCTGAATCCCTCACCTCCTCCCTTTCACCATCCTCACTGCTTTTATCCAGGCCCTCGCTGCTTCTCAGATGGATCACTTTTACCGGCTTGCTATGTGTCATGTGGTAATGTTCTCAAGAAGACAGAAGCAAGGCAAGAGAGTAGAGGTGGGAAGGAGGAAGTCTTTCTGCACAAAAGGCAAGAATGCTATTTCGGGAGCAAAATGGAGCAGTGGTCCCTGGGGACCATGCTTGCATCCTTGGCATTCGGACTTCCCCTGAGGAAGTGGTTCATTACTGGAAGGAAAGGAAAACAAAGGTCCTAAGTGAGGCTTGCACTTTATTTTTAATTCTCTTTCTCAGATTCAGCTTTGATTTTCTTTCACCACTTTATTCCTATCAGTGTGCAAGCCGTTTGCCATTGCAAAGTTTATAGTTTATATAGTATAACTTTTCAGATCTTTTAAATGGATGTATTTGGGAGGGAAGGGGGCAGAAATTTCACTTTGACACCTTAAACTACCTCCTGCTAGAGAGAATTGCTTGGTTGAAAGCACCTAGGTTTGGGAAATCTTCATTTGCAACATCAGTAATTATTATCTGTGCAATTTCAGAGCTGCAATGGCCCCACCAGTCAAACAAAGGGACCTCAAATATATTAACCTTTTCAAACATTTTAAAAGACAGACACTGTTTCTTTGACTGGTGGGAAGAAAAACCTTAGCTACTGGCAGTACACAGCCTCATATATAGAATGGGAACGTCCAGAGTGATGCTATGTGATCATAAACCTCAACAAAAGAATCTAAGCCTCCCTCAGGTAAGGCTTCATATGCTTGTTAAGATGAAAACCGATTTAGAAGCTGAGAACATGATAGTGTTTGACCTGTATGTGTATGTGTGTGTATGTACATGGGTATATGGTGGGAGGGAAGGCCAAGGTTCTTTTTCTACCACTTACTCAGTGCAAGAAAAGTAAGAGAAAATTGGGCTCTGCCCAAATTATTTCCCCTTGTATCACGAGTATATGGATACATATAACATGAACCTGATATGCATACATCTAACCACAGCTGGTAGCCATGGATCTCGAATAGGATTGTATTCACCTCGATGGGGGCGCCTGTTAAACAAATGTGCAGATCCTAGGCCTGTGCCCACACAGTGATGCTGGAGATCTGGAGTGGAGCTCAGGAGCATACGCAATAATGAGGACCCCAGCTGATTCCCCTGCAGTTGGACCATTTGATTATACTTACAGACATGGTGTATCTACAGGAAAAACACACACACACACGCACACACTACACAAATGGATGTGACCTGGGCTAATGATCTAACCTCTGGACCTTCGAGCACCTGGCTGCATTGATGGCCCTGAATGGTACCTTGAAAGTCACACACACCCCATACTCACACACACCAAATACACACACCACGTATATATGCGCACATATATACATAAGCACCCACACATAAGTTGACACACAGCACACTCACACATCAAAAACATCAGCCACACACATAGACACACACCACACACATCTACATACTCACCACACACATACTTCATTTGTCACACACGGGTAGACCTAGCACACCCACATACACACACACGTCACACACACATGTGTGCATTTTGTTTTTTCATTTAAAATACAAGGAAAACACCACTCATCATCAAACAGCAGTACGAGAGAGAGTAATGGTCTTTTTCCAAGTCTCTTGACATCATAAAAAGAAAGCGCAAATCAAGATGAGCTCATCTCTTCGCCCTTCCCAGAATCTGCTTATTTTTATTCTAATGAAGGACAAACTCTATTCTTATTATAACGAAGACAAGGCAGATCCCAAAGCTTCCTTTAAAATGTTAATATTCGTCCTACAGATGCGTGGTCTTATTTCACATTTACTCTGTTTGGGGTTGGGGAAACTAAATGGTGCTGCAGTAGGCAAATAAAAGAAAACTGGGTGAAATCATGTGGACTAGGAGGTAGGAGCTGGAGTGATTCAGAGCAGGGCTCTGGGGCTTTGTGGTGGGACAATTGGGGTTGGATTCTTGGTTCTAGCTCTGCTTCTTGTGGCCTTGACTGAATGCATAACCTCTCCCATCTTCATCTGCAAAGAAGCACAATTGTAGTATTCATAGGATTGTTCTAAGGCTTCAGATGGAAAATGCTTATAGCAGGGCTAGAATCATAGTTAAGACTAGATAGCTTTTTATTAATAAGCAGAATGATGCCTGAAGCCACTGAAGCTCCCATGACTTTTTCAGCACCCCCTGTTTTCCCCTCCCACACTTGTCAGATTTCTGAGTACAGGTCAGTGTCCAGAAGAAGAGGGGGAGGACCTGAGAAAATGTGATTATAGAGAGGATAAGGCAGAGAGACTGGGGAAGGAAGAAGTGTCTTGGTGTGGTCTCATGCTCCACCTGGGTGTGGGGGATCATTGGGAGTGGCTTCCTGCTCCTGGGGGCCTGCTTCAAGCCACATCAGTTGCAAATAGATCCTGCCAATCATGGTCTTATTGGGGGGCCAGGCGGCCAATTTTATTTGCAGTAATCTTCAAAGGCACAAATTGATCAGTTCTACAACTTCTGCTTTTCATCAGAATAGCAGTGAACATTTAACTTCAGATGGCTCGAGTATTAGAAGTAGCTTTGAATGCAACTTCTTTTCTTGGAATTCAGGGGCCATAAAAACTGGGCAGGAGGAGCCCTCTGATCCAGTTTTTTATAGTAGAGGTCACAAAATAGTGACCGGCAGTTGGAAATTAACCCACAGAGATGTTTTCCTTGGGTCCTAAGGTATATTTTAAAATTTGGAATTGGTGTCCAGTATTTAAGAATAAGAAATCTTACATAAAAGTATGAACTTCCAGCTTATTTGGAAATCAGGTCTGGCTCTTCTCCAGGCTCACATTCTCATTTGGACCTACAAGTAAGGGCCAAGTTATGGCTGACCTGGAAGGGATGTGGGACTTTCAGGTGGCCAGGCCCGGCTGGGCCTGCTGTACACATTCTAATCTTCCTGAAGTTTTTGACTTATACTAGTTTCAGGTATACAGCATACATTCTGAATCAGTAGTTGTATTTATTGGGAAAAGATCCCCACAATAAGTATGGTTACCATCTGCTACCTTACATAGTTATAAAACAATTTTTTCTTTTGATAAGAACTTTTAAGATCTAGTCTCTTAGCCACTTTCCAATACGAGAGCATCATTGGCTATAGTTACCATGCTGTACGTTATATTCTCATTACTTACATATTGTATAATTGGAAGTTTGCCCTTTTTTGAACCTCTTCACCCATTTCACCCTTCTAACCACCCACTCACTCCCTTTCTGGCAGCTACCAGTCTATTCTCTGTAGTTATGAGCTTGGTGTTTTTTTTTTTTTTTTTTTTAAAGATTTTATTTATTTATTTGTTAGAGGGAGAGAGAGAGAGAGCACAGGCAGACAGAGTGGCAGGCAGAGGCAGAGGGAGAAGCAGGCTCCCCTTCAAGCAAGGAACCTGATGTGGGACTCGATCCCAGGACGCTGGGATCATGACCTGAGTCGAAGGCAGCTGCTTAACCCACTGAGCCATCCAGGCGTCCCGGTGTTTTTTGTTTTTATTTTTAGTTTCCACACATAAGTGAGATCATACAGTATTTGTCTTTCTTTGCCTGACTTACTTCTCTTAGCATAAAGCCTTCAAGGTCCATCCATGTTGTCACATGGATGTGTGACAATATTTCATTCTTTTTTATAATTAATGTTCCATTTTGTGTGTAAAGCTGTACATATATATTTATGAATATATATTATGTATTACCATATATAATAGATTTATTCATCTATTGGTAAACAGTTAAGGTGTGCCCATATCCTGGCTGTGTTAAATAACATCTCAGTGAACTTGAGGGTATGGATACCTTTTTGAATTAGTATTTTTATTTTCTTTGGATAAATATCCAGAAGCAGAATTGCTAGATCATATAGTAGTTCTATTTTTAATTTTTTGGAGGAATCTCCATAGTCTTCCTCATGGCTACACCAGTCTATGTTTGTACCAACAGTGCATATGGGTACCCTTTCCTCTACATCCTCACCAACACTTGTTATTTGTCTTTTTGATGACAGCCACTTTAACAGGTGAAGGAGATATCTCACTGTGGCTTTGATTTGTATTTTCCTGATGATAAGTGATGTTGAACATCTTTTCATGTGTCTGTTGGCCATCTGGATGTCTTCCTTGGAAGAATGTCTACTCAGATCTTTTACCATTTTTTAATCAGATTTCTTCTTTTGCTGTTGAGTTGTATAAATTCTTTATTTATTTTGGATATTAACCCCTTAGACTATATCAGATATGATATCATATCAGATATGTGATTTGCAAATATTTTCTCCCATTCCTCCCATTTCTCTCCATTGTCATAATTAATTTCATTGATGTTTCCTTTGCTGTGCAGAAGCTTTTCAGGTTGATGCAGTCCCATTTATTTATTTTTGCTTTTGGTGTCAGATTTAAAAAAACATCACCAAGACCTATGTGAAGGAGCTTACTTCCTGTATTTTCTTCTAGAAGTTTTATGGTTTCAGGTCTTATATTCAAACCTTTAACTCATTCTGAGTTTATTTTTTTATAGGATGTAAGATAGTGGTCCATTTTCAGTCTTTTGAATGTAGCTGTTCAGTTTTCCCAACTGTCTTTTCTTTAAGACTCTCTTTCCTCTATTGTAGATTCTTAGCTCCTTTGTTATAATTTAACTGACTAGGATGCCTGGGTGGCTCAGTGGGTTAAGCATCTGCCTTTGGCTCAGGTCATGATCCCAGGGTCCTAGGATAGAGTCCCCCATCGGGCTCTCTGCTCAGGGGGAAGCCTGCTTCTCCCTCTGCCTGCTGTTTGCTCCCCCTGCTTGTGCTCGCTCTCTCACTCTCTCTTTGTTTGGCAAATAAATAAATCAAATCTTAAGTAATAATAATTTAACTGAGCATATATGCATGGTTTTATTTCTGGGCTTTCTATCATTTTCCATTGATCTGCAGGTTGGTTTTAATGCCAATACCATACTGTTTTGACTACCATAGCTCTGTAATGTAGTTCAAGGTCGGGGAGTGTGCCTCCAGCTTTTTGTTTTGTCAGAGTTGCTTTTGCTATTGGGTCTTTTGGGATCTCATGCAAATTTGGGGATTGTTTGTTCTACTTCTGTGAAAAATGATATTGAAATTTTGACAGGGATTTCAGTGAAACTATAGATTGCTTTGGGTAATAAGAACATTTTAACAATATTAATTCTTCTAACCCACGAGCAGGGAATATCTTTCTATTTATTTTTGTCTTCTTCAATTCTTTCATTAATCCTTTAGTTTTCAGTGTACAGGTCTTTTACTTCCTTGTTTAAATTTAGTCCTAGGTATTTTATTCTTTTTGATGCAGTTGTAAATGAGACTGTTTTCTTAACTTCTCTTTCTGGTAGTTCATTATTATGTCTAGAAATGCAATATAATTTGGCATATTGATTTTTGTCTTGCTACTGTACTGAATTTATTTATTAGTTATAACATTTTTTGGTGTCAGTTTGTTTTATTTATACAGCTCTGACTAAATGTACTTCTTTACTCTGAAGGAATGATTTAATCTTCTAAGAATTTCAGCTATTATGCTTTGAATACTATCCCTTCCCACCCACTCTGTTCTTTACCTGTGCAACTTCAATTAATGTATCCTGGGAATTTTAGCTCTACAGAGTGTTTACAAAGCCAGAAAACATAGTATATACTAATTCTAAAAATATATTAAGTCATTAAGGAATAATTTATAGCCTCTTGGTGTATTGTTTGATGAGTTTTGACAAATATTTGCCCTCACGCAATTGCTATGACAGTGAAGATGTAAAAAATGCCCAACACTCCAAAAAATTTCCTCATGTCCTTTTCTATTTAGTCATTTCCATGACTCTGAGCTCCTGGAAAGAACTGCTGTGGTTTCTATCCCTATCACTTTGCCTTTTCGAGATTGTCGTAAAACCGAATCATAGAGGATGTAGCTTTTTGCATTTGGTTTCTTTCATATGCTTTTGAGATTCATCAAAGTTGTGGCATATATCCATAGTAAATACCATTTGTTAAAGAGGCTGTCTCTTTTCCATTGGACATTCTTTCCTGCTTTGTCGAAAATTAGTTGACCATAGAGTTGAGGGTCTATTTCTGGGCTCTATATTCTGTTTCACTGATCTATGTGACTGTTTTTGTGCCAGTACCATACTGTCTTGATGATGACAGCTTTGTAATAGAGCTTGAAGTCCGGAATTGTGATGCCACCAACTTTGGCTTTCTTTTTCAATATTTGAGGTCTTTTCTGGTTCCATATAAATTTTAGGATTATTTGTTCCATTTCTTTTAAAAAAATGGATGGCATTTTGATAGGGATTGCAATAAATGTGTAGATTGCGTTAGGTAGCATAGACATTTTCACAATATTTGTTCTTCCAATCCATGAGCATGGAACATTTTTCCATTTCTTTGGGTCTTCCTCAAATTCTTTCATGAGTACTTTGTAGTTCTGAGTACAGATTCTATGCCTCTTTGTTTAGGTTTATTCCTAGGTATCTTATGGTTTTGGGTGTAATTGTGAATGGAATTGACTCCTTAATTACTCTTTCTTCTGTCTTGTTGGTGTAAAGAAATGCAACTGATTTCTGTGCATTGATTTTATATCCTGACACTTTACTGAATTTATGTACAAGTTCTAGCAGTTTTGGAGTGAAGCCTTTTGGGTTTTCCACATATATTATCATATCATCTGCAAAGAGTGAGAGTTTGACTTCTTCTTTGCCAATTTGGATGCCTTTAATTTCTTTTTCTTGTCTGATTGCTGAGGCTAGGACTTCTAGTACTATGTGGAAAAGCAGTGGTGATAATGGATATCCCTGCCATGTTCCTGACCTTAGCAGAAAAGCTCTCAGTTTTTCTCCATTGAGAATGATAGTTGCGGTGGGTTTTTCATAGATGACTTTGATAATATTGAGGTATGTGCCCTCTATCTCTACACTTTAAAGAGTTTTGATCAGGAAGCCATGCTGTACTTTGTCAAATGCTTTTTCAGCATCTATTGAGAGTATCATATGGTTCTTGCTTTTTCTTTTATGAATGTATTATATCACATTGATTGGCTTGCAGATGTTGAACCAACCTTGTAGCCCTGGAATAAATCCCACTTGGTCATGGTGAATAATCCTTTTAATGTACTGTTGGATCCTATTGGCTAGTATCTTGGTGAGAATTTTTGCATCTGTGTTCATCATGGATATTGGCCTGTAATTCTCTTTTTTGATGGGATCCTTGTCTGGTTTGGGGATCAAGGTGATGCTGGCTTCATAAAATGAGTATGGAAGTTTTCCTTCCATTTCTATTTTTTGGAACAGTCTCAGGAGAATAGGAATTCATTCTTCTTTAAATGTTTGGTAGAATTGCCCTGGGAAGCCATCTGGCCCTGGGCTTTTGTTTCTTTGGATTTTTGATGACTGTTTCAATCTCCTTACTGGTTATGGGTCTGTTCAGATTTTCTATTTCTTCCTGGTTCAGTTTTGGCAGTTTATATGTCTCTAGGAAAGCATCCATTTCTTCCAGATTGTCAAATTTGTTGGCTTAGACTTGCTCATAAAATGTTCTTATAATTGTTTGTATTTCTTTGCTGTTGGTTGTGATTTCTCCTCTTTTATTCATGATTTTATTTATTTGGGTCCTTTCTCTTTTCTTTTTGATAAGGCTGGCCAGGAGTTTATCAATCTTAGTAATTCTTTAGAAGAACCAGCTCCTAGTTTCGTTGGTTTGTTCTATTGTTTTTTTTTTGTTTCTATTTCATTGATTTCTGCTCTGATGTTTATGATTTCTCTTCTCCTGCTGGGTTTAGGCTTTCTTTGTTGGTCTTTCTCCAGCTCCTGTAGGTGTAGGGTTAGGTTGTGTATTTGAGACCTTTCTTTTTCTTGAGAAAGGTTTGTATTGCTATATATTTTCCTCTCAGGACTACTTTTGCTGTGTCCCAGAGATTTTAAACCATTGTGTTTTAATTATCATTTGTTTCCATGAATTTTTTCAATTCTTCTTTAATTTCCTGGTTGACCCATTCATTCTTTTTTTTTTTTTTTTTAAGATTTTATTTATTTATTTGACAGACAGAGATCACAAGTAGGCAGAGAGGCAGGCAGAGAGAGAGAGGGGAAATCAGGCTCCCTGCTGAGCAGAGAGCCGATGTGGGCCTCGATCCCAGGACCCTGGGATCATGACCTGAGCCAAAGGCAGAGGCTTTAACCCACTGAGCCACCCAGGCGCCCCTGACCCATTCATTCTTTAGGATGATGTTTAGTCTCCATGTATTTGGGTTCTTTCCAAATTTCCTCTTGTGATTGAGTTCTAGCTTCAGAGCATTGTGGTCTGAAAATATGCAGGGAATGATCCCAATCTTTTGATACCAGTTGAGACCTGATTTATGACCCAGGATGTGATCTATTCTGGAGAATGCTCCATGTGCACTAGAGAAGAATGTGTATTCTGTTGCTTTGGGATGAAATGTTCTGAATATATCTGTGATGTCCCTCTGGTCCAGTGTGTCATTTAAGGCCTTTATTTCCTTGTTGATCTTTTGCTTGGATGATCTGTGCATTTCATTGAGGGGCGTGTTAAAGTCCCCTACTATTATTGTATTCTTATCAATGTGTTTCTTTGATTTTGTTATTAATTGGTTCATATAGTTGGCTGCTCCCATGTTAGGGGCATAGATATTTAAAATTGTTAGATCTTCTTGTTGGACAGACCCTTTGAGTATGATATGGTGTCCTTCCTCATCTCTAATTATAGTCTTTGGCCTAAAATCTAATTGATGTGGTATAAGGATTGCCACCCCAGCTTTCTTCTGATGTCCATTAGCATGGTAAATTGTTTTCCACCCCCTCACTTTCAATCTGGAGGTGTTTTCGGGTCTAAAATGAGTTTCTTGTGAGCAGCATATGGATGGGTTTTGTTTTTTTATCCATTCTGAAACCCTTTTTCTTTTGATTGGGGCATTTAGCCAATTTACATTCAGAGTAACTACTGAGAGATAGGAATTTAGTGCCATTGTATTGCCTGTAAGGTGAATGTTACTGTATATTGTCTCTGTTCCTTTTTGATCTACTACTTTTAGGGTCTCTCTTTGCTTAGAGGACCCCTTTCAATATTTCCTGTAGATCTGGTTTGGTGTTTGTAAATTCTTTCAGTTTTTGTTTGTCCTGGAAGCTTTTTATCTCTCCTTCTATTTTGAATGATAACCTAGCTGGATATAGTATTCTTGGCTGCATGTTTTTCTTGTTTAGTGCTCTGAATATATTATGCCAGTTCTTTCTGCCCTGCCAGGTCTCTGTGGATAAGTCTGCTGCCAATCTAATATTTTTTACCTTTGTATGTTACAGACTTTTTTTCCGGGCTACTTTCAGGATTTGCTCTTTGTCACTAAGACTTGTAAATTTTACTATTAGATGACAGGGTGTGGTCCTATTCTTATTGATTTTGAGGGGATTTCTCTGCACCTCCTGGATTTTGATGCTTGTTTCGTTTGCCATATTAGGGAAATTCTCTACAATAATTCCCTCCAATATACCTTCTGCTCCCCTCTCTCTTTCTTCTTCTTCTTCTGGAATTCCAATTATTCTAATGTTGTTTCATCTTATGGTGTCACTTATCTGTTGAATTCTCCCCTCGTGGTCCAGTAGTTGTTTGTCTCCCTTTTGCTCAGCTTTTTTATTTTCTGTCATTTGGTGTTCTATATCACTAGTTCTTTCTTCTGCCTCATTTATCCTAGCAGTAGGAGCCTCCATTTTTTTAATTGCACCTCATTAATAGCTTTCTTGATTTCAACTTGATTAGATTTTAGTTCTTTTATTTCTCCAGAAGGGGCTTTTATTTCTCCGGACAGGGTTTCTCTAATATCTTCCATGCCTCTTTTGAGCCTGGCTAGAACCTTGAGAATCATTATTCTGAACTCTAGATCTGACATATTACTAATGTCTGTATTGATTGGTTCCCTAGCCTTTGGTACTCCCTCTTGTTCTTTTTTTTTTTTGTGGTGAGTTTTTCTGCCTTGTCATTTTGTCTTGATAAGAATATATGAAGGAGCAAATGAAATACTAAAAGGGTGGCAAACACTCCAGAAAAATGTGCTTTAACCAAATCAGAAGAGACCCCAAATTGTGTGTGGGGGGAAGGGGGTAAAAAGGAGTTCAGAAAAAAAATTAAAAAAGAAAAGAAATAAAGAAAAAATATAAAAAAGAAAAAATATATATTAGACTGGTGACTAGAACAGGGTCACTAACTTAATTTTGGGAGTATTTTGGTGTCTTAGAAGAAACTACCTCCTAAAATTTTAAAGAATGAAAAATATATATAAGGGTAAACACAATGAAGAGATGGAATATGCCTATAACGATGAAAAAAAATTTCTTTTTAATTTTTAAAAAAGGAGTTGATAATGTTAGTTGTTTGGGAGAATAAAGAAAAAGAAAGTGGAGAGAATTTGCTTGGGCTGGAGACAGGATCAAGCCCAGTAGGGTGTATTTTGATCTATTAGAAGAAGTTGTACTCCAAATTTTTTAGAAGAAAAAACTCTATGTGTATACAAAATATAAAGTTAGATACATTGAAGGATAAAATATGACTATAATAATGAAGTTTCAAAAAATATTTTTTGAAAGGTATTAAGATAAACTAGTTAAAAAACATTAAAAGAGGAAAGGGTAAATGTTAAAAAAAATTAACAGAAGAGAAAAAAAATTTTTTTAAATTAATTAACTTTGCAAGACTAAAGATTCATGGGGAGAAAGCCATGAATTCCGTGCTTTGCTTTTTCCTCCTCTGGAATTCCGCTGTTCTCCTTGGTAAGTGAACTTGGTCTTGGCTGGATTTCTTGTTGATCTTCTGGGGGAGGGGCCTGTTGTAGTGATTCTCAAGTGTCTTTGCCTCAGGAGGAATTGCACTGCCCTTATAAGGGGCCAGGCTAAGTAATCCGCTTGGGTTCACTTTCAGGATCTATTGTTCCCTGAACACTTTCTGTAGAGTTCCAGAGGATGAGAATGAAAACGGCAGCCTCCCAATCTGGCCTGGAGTAGCCGAGAGCTCAGGGCCCCACTCTTTATTGCACCTTCAGAGAAAAGTGCTCAATCACTCCCATCTCCCTGGCCTCTGGCTGCACTCCGAGCTCACCCAGCCTGTGACCAACTGTCTCTGTCTCTGGCACACAACTCTGCCTAGAGTCTCCAAACCCCACAGATCCCTGAGCTCTTCCAGGTTGGGGTCTCCCTGGATCTTGTGGGGACCCCACTCACAGAGCACTGGCCTGTGCCATGGATTACAGTTCAAGGTAACCCCAAGTTGAGAGCTTACTCCTCAGCTCTGTCTCTGTAGCCAGCTTCCCCACTCTAATACCTGCAAACTCGGTGACACTCAGACACCCCTGATCCTCCTGTGAACCTGCGGGACCTGAGGCCACACTGTCCCCGTGTGGGCTTCACCCTGGTTTAACCTCTGGAGTGATGTCTCTCCATGGAGCAGACTCTTAAAAGTCCTGATTTTGTGCTCCGTTGCTCCGCCACTTGCCGGGAGCTGGCCCCTCCCCCCGGGGTCTATCTTCCTTTCACTTTGGATTCACTTCTCCACTGGTCCTACCTTTCAGAAAGTGGTCAATTTTCTGTTTCTAGAATTGTTGCTCTTCTCTTTGATCTCCTGTTGGATTTGTAGGTGTTCAGAATGGTTTGATAAGCTATCTAGCTGATCTCCTCCTACCTGATGTCATCTCAGCCTGCCACTTCTCTGCCATGTTGACTCCTGGATTTTTTTTTTTTTTTTAAAGTTTATACTTTGTTTTTCATTTGGAGAATTTTTTAAGGTTTCCTCATTCATTTTTTTAAACTGTTCTGTTTGCTTTTTAAAAAATTTCTTAAAGATTCTGGTCATTTAATTTTCTCTTTAATCACTTAGAACATTATTGTTCTGGAATCTCTTTTAGGTTTTTCAATTAATTTGAGTTCTTTGGGGGGAAACTTGTATTTCATGAAATGCTCCTTATCCCCCTTTTGTGACCTGTTTTTTCATATCATCTGTAGCTTCTTATAGTGAGTTGATTTTTTACAGCAGCATTTATTTGTATGTTTATGTGTATGTGTTTATTCTGTGGAAGTACTCTAGGCTGGGAAAGTGACATCACACAGCATTTTTGTGCTAGCTTGCTAATGGGTCCTGGTGGTATCAGTGGTCTCAGAGTGGTGTTTATTTTAATTTATTGACTTATTTTTAAAAATTTCTGTGCATGCAGGGATCTCATTGGATTCTCCTTCCACCTAAGATGGACTGGAGGCAACACTTCTTCCTGTGTGGGTGTCAGAATTCCCATATTTGATCTAAAACTGTTCCTATGCCCCCTAGAAACACCAGGTTCCCCTTAGTGTTTGGACTTTGGTTTCATTCTCAGTATTGGACAAGTAAAGAGTTTCCTGTATTTTAAACTTGATTATATATTTGAAAATACTCTTTACATACTTATCTCATATTTTATGTGTTTTAGCAGAAACCAGGGACTCTACAGGGCTGGTTTGCTACATTGCTAAACATCCACTCTTCTTAAAGATTCTTATTTCTGATTAAAAACACCCTCAGAGTTTGGTCTCTAGATTTCTTTGTTTATTTGTTTGTTTATGTCTTGCCTCCAATGTTTTCAATCAAGTGCTGGATTGTTTTCCAGAAGAGGGAAAGATGAATCCTCCTGTTTGAAACTTGCAATTTTCATGAAATCTAAAGAAATTCTTTAAAAAAAAATCCCCTCCAGGCCATTGCACCCCCTGCCATCTAAATCTCTGTCCTTCAATTCAGATCTCTGTTCCCAGTTAAATAGTTTAAGCACTTTAGGTTTACTCATTGACTCTACCTTTATTTTCTTGTGGAAACACTCCCCTGTGTTATCAGAATCACTAACCCAGCACAGCCTTTCCCTTATGTTACATATTTTTTCTTCTTTCCTCATTAAATGGTTAGTGTGAAAATATCATCAATATGCATAATCTGCATATTGGTTACACACTTGGAGATTTGTAGAGAACAGAGCATTTTTATTTGAGTACTTCTTATATATCTGGTTCCATTTTAGTGGAATGCAGAGTGTGTAACATACTCTGGACTAACATGTGGGAAAGTGTGGAAGGTACCTCCACCCATAAGCATCTTACCACCTCATTGAAGAGGAGAGACTTTTAAAGCAAAGAATTTTATAACCATATGAGACAACATCTAATCAAGTGCTACAACTTGATCCCACAGGGGTGAGAGGTTGAGGAAGGCTCTTCAGGGCTGAGTTAGACCTGAAGACACTGAAGGATTTGGGAGTGGCCATTCTCACGTTCTCAGAGGGCTGCATTCAATAGGGTGTGTGTGGATGGCTCAGTAAAGAAACCCAAACATTCCCCACACCAGCCCCAGAAAGTAAACAATACCCAAGGAAATCACTTCTGCAAACAAAACAACTCTGTGATTCTCTTGAGTAAGTCCATAAGGAGTACTTTTGCAGCTGGTTTAATTGGCAGCTACATTTTGTTTGGTGAAACAGAAACCAACAGGCAGTCATTCTATTTACTGATATTAACTCAAAAACATCTCTAACCACAACATTTTCATTTTGTCTTACATGTTCTAAGACATGCTAAAGTGGACTTTTTTGTTATGAAGGATTTTAGAATGTACACTTACAAATCCTTTTTTCTTCTAGGTTAAAATCTAGTACTTGTTTGGGAAACAAAATGCGAGACACATGTGGGTTGCTGAAAGGGAAAAAGGAGCAGTACATATCAGACCACTCCAGCTGGGACACCTGGGTGGCTCAGTTGGTTAAGCGTTTGCCTTCAGCTCAGATCATGATCTCAGGGTCCTAGGATTGAGCCCCACATGGGCCTCCTGCTCAGCGGGGAGTCTACTTCTCCCTCTTTCCTCCCTCATCCTCCTTCTCTCTCTCTCAAATAAATAAATAAAATCTTAAAAAAGAAAAAGTGCTCCATCTTCCCAGAACTTCCTTCCTTCCTCTGAACTCCTCTTCCAAAAATTATTTCTCTTTTAACAGTCATTGGAAATTAATTTTGCTCTCAAATAAACTTAGTTTTATTTGCATTCTTTAAGCAGTCTCAGGCTTGGTGGAAGAAGATAAGCATTTGTAGAGACCAGCATGCTTCCCTGCAAAGGGTTATCCTTAGGATTTTCATGCCATTCCTGTTACTATCATTCATATCTCTGTATTTCATGCTGAAGCCAAAGGGAGTTCCACATTCTGCCCTGGATTTTGTATGAGTCTCTTCATTCAAGGGCAAGAGCAAATTGCTGGCAAGCTGTGATACACATGTTTATAATCACTGACATTTACAGTGCTACAAATAAAAGATGCATTCTTTCTACACACGTATATTGAGGATGGTTAGAAAAACCTGTTTCAAGTTAGGCTTCCTCCCTTTGATATGTGTTTCCAATTGCTAACCAAATGCTGCCTTAATCTTGTTTGTAGGAAGCTGAACTGACACCAAATGAAAACAGCCCGTTGTTTGGACTGTTTCCTATACTTGGCTTTCCCTGAGGTTGGTATCACCAACATCCAGAGATCCAGGAATAAGCCACCTGTCAGATGAAGAAAAACCCAGCAAGATGCTGCTACTATGTTTTTCCAGTGTGTTGGCATGGAGACTTAGTGTATGGAATGTGCTTTTGCACGGGAATTAAAGAAATGTATGGCAAATTTAGGAACCAGTGGGACATGTGGCAGCTGTATAGTAATCGTATGGCAAGCCTAGTGGCCTTTTTCTTTCTTTCCTTTTTTGCTTATGGATGGTCAGCTTTAAGCAAACTTCCACCACTTTCTCAGTTTTTCTCGCTTTCTTTTAGTGTACCCTACTTGCTCACAAGTAACTCACTCTTAGTAACCTTCCCAGTCATGGTTCTGGGCATTTATCCTGTTTCTGTGCATGTTCTGTGCATGTTCATCTCTTCATGTTTTCGTGTCTGGACCTCACACCTCCCATCATCTTTCAGAGACTGCTCTCCTTCTAGCTGCCCATCCCCCTGGCAAGGGTTGACCTGGCTCTGTGTGTAAGTAATGTCTTACTAACTCCTTCCTAATCATAGCAGAGGCACCCATCCATCCATATGTTCTGAACTTGGATTCCTAGTTTTTGTTCTTCTACTCTCCTTCATTATCCTGTGAATTCCACTCTTGAGGTTTCTCTGGTGGCTCATTCCTTCCTGTCTTCTATAAAGAGTGGAGGGATTAATACAGGCATACTTTACTTGGCATTTTCCTTCTTGCCTTTCCTCAGTGACTTCTTCAGCATGGAAACATCTTAGTTTTTCTAGCACTGCCACATAGACCTTCCTGCCACCCAAAAACAGAATGGAAAGAAGAAAAAGAAAAGTGACCACACTAATTCCTGGGAGTTGTAGCAATTTAGGGCATGAAGGCCTCACATGGAATCATTGGTTTTGATTCTTGATTGAGATAGCAAGTCTCCAGAAGAGTTTCTCTGAAGTCATTTGGGTTTTAATGAGGTCAAAATAACCAGGACATGGAAATTGGTACTATTATCATAAATAAAGAATAGAAAGCATTTTGGCTCTTATTAGCAAGTAGACAGATGGACTGTTCTTTGTCATAAAACAAAGAACCTTTCTTAAATCTTTTTCTTAATTGTATTTTGCCTGAACTGTTTTGTAGCTATTTTTATCTATAATCTGTATCAGGAACTAAATACATCTATTTCAATCTCTTAACTAAGATTTATAGTAAAACAAATTTATTTCTTATTAGTCTGTTCTTTGATTCATTGCATACTATTGGAAAGATAACCTCCATGGTGAGTCATTTTCTACATGCCCATTTGGGAAGCATTGTGGAAGAACACTGAACCATTATCAAAAAGGGGCCACAGTTTCTCTTTTTATAACCTGATAATCCAATTCTCAACTCCAAGACAGGAGAAAAAAAAAGTAAGGGACCTCTTTCCTTTGCCCCAGCCTCTGGCCATCTCTATTCCTACCCTCCAGTCTGTAGGTTGGGATAGGAGAGGATAGAAATAAGATGTAGATCTCCAATTTTTTAGTTCACTTATTTATTCACTTATTCTAGGCCAGCTGATTATTGTGTGTAGTATACTGTGTTTTCTCTATAAACCCCAGTTCAGACTCAAGTGTTCAGTCATCAGCCTGTCTGGATAGCAAGTTCACTGGAAGGATGCTCTGATGTCTTCCATATGCTTGGAATAGACTCATAAATAATGGATGCACATTAAACATTTTATGTTATTGAGGCCACTGAGGTTCCTAGCATGCTAGTTACTAAAGCCCACTTGCTGCTTACAACAGCTCTGTTACTACATCAGCCAAGTCCAAGGCTCAGACCTGCAGGTTGGGCTCTAATCAGCCTGCTACGTTGGGGCTGCCACGTCTCTCCATGTGGAAGAGAAGAGAAGAGAAGGCAGGAAGCAGTGGTCAGAGCATTAGGACTGAAAGCTCAGAGGAAATGAGTGACTACTGGCATGAACTCCTGTCCTGGGTTCACACAGGATGTTCATACCAACTCTGAGCTGTGCCTCCTGCCTGCTCTTCTTTTTCTTGACTGGCATTCTGGGGTAGTGCTCCTTGGTTCCGATCATAGCAGTCTTTCAGCATCCTCTGGGCTCTATGATTCAGGCCCTGAAGTTTATTTATTAGCCTTTTTTGTTTCTGCCTGAGTTTAAAAATTAAATGTCTTGTGACTTTTTTTTCCCCCTTTCAATGCAGCCTGGTCTGTCAGGAAGAAAAAAATAAGAAATCTTACTTATATTCTTGGTTCTGGTATTAAACGGGCAACCTTAGAAAAATCTTTCCTGGGATGCCTGGGTAGCTTAGTCCATTAAGCCACTGCCTTCGGCTCAGATCATGATCCTAGGGTGCTGGGATTGAGCCCTGAATCTGGCTCCTTGCTCAGCAGGGAGACTGCTTCTCTTTCCGCCTTTGCCTGCCACTCTGCCTGCTTGTGTGTGCTTGTTCTCTCTTTCTCTCTCTCTCTGACAAATAAATAAATAAATACATAAAATCTTAAAAAAAAAACCCAAAACAGGGTGTATGATATCCTTGTCTTAAAAAAAAAAAAAAGAAAAGAAAAGAAAGAAAGATCTTTCCTAAGGAAAACTTTTCTACTCCTGGAATCCATATTGAAAAATGACTTTGCTGGTGTGAAATGGTTAATGAGCATGTACAATATGCTGGGTACTGTATGAAGCATTTTCATGAGGGGTCTCCTATCCTAAACATCTGGAACATCTGCAACAGGATAAGAACTTGAATTTAGGGCAGGCTGATCCCTGAGAGCCATACCATATATTGTCTATTATAACCTTAGGATACTCTGAGGCCAGCATGACTGGGGGAAAGTTTTAATTAAAGCTTTACTATACAGATGAGGATATTGAAATGCAGAGAAAGAAATGACTTGCTTAAGGTTATACAGATATTTAGTGGGAGATCATGGATGGGAACCCAGTGTCCCAGTTTCTAGCCTAATATTTTTTCCACTATGCATCTTCCCTATGATTCTGAATCATTTTGGAGTATGCAGCCCTGTCAATGGATATATTGTGCAATATATCTTCTTACTCCTGTGCCACATAATCTATGCTCACCTTAAAAATTTTTAATGTAAATTTTTTCAATCATATCTGAAAGTAGAGAATACAAAAATAAAACTTCATATGCAGCTTGAATCATTCCCAACATTTGGCCTTTTTTTGGTTTCATTAATTTCCTTTTTGAGTTGTTAAGTATTTTTTTTCCATTGAGGCATTTTATTTGCACAGATGCATTACATCCCTAGAAAAAGAATCCCAGGATTTTCTGTCTTGTATGTTTTCATCTTGCTTCTTCATGGTCCATGATGGCAGCTGTGGTTGTCAGTACAATGAAACCAGAGTGGTGGGATGGGAGCAGATTGTTCTGTCATTTTTCTAGATCTTTGAGTTGTATGTCAAATCTGGGTCTGATCATTCTATATTTGTTTAACCTGCCCAAGGGGTTCACAACAATTTTCCCAGCTCTGTGATCATAAATGATTTCAAATTCACCAATGTAGCCATGGTTCATCATCACAGTTAGAAACCAGATGATGACTTTGGAGTACAGCCTAATAAGAGCCTAGCATTTGCCTCTCTTTTCAGCATTGTTAATACTACTGAGAGCATCTGCAAGGACATTCATGGGCACCATTATGGCAGCATGGAAAGATGGTGGAAAAAGTTAATTGTTAAGTATTTTCAACAAATCCCAGACCATATCATTTCTCCTACAACTACTAGTGTATGTATTTCTAACAGTTATGAGATACCATCATCATACTTATATAAAATTAACAAGAAGTTATCAATATTACCCAATATGCATTCTATATTCAGTTTTTCTCAAATTTTCTCTAAATAGTTACTTCTAACATTGTTTTTCTTTTTCAAATTAGAGTCAAAATAAGGAGACTTGCATTTCATTTGAGGACTATGTCTTGTAAAGATTTTTTTTAAACATTTAATAAATCTCCATGCTAATTTTTTTCCTGCTATTTATGGGTTAAAGAAATAAAGTATTTTTTTCTGTAAAATTTCTTATACTATGGGCTCAGTCAATTGCAACCTTGAGATATTGTTTAACATATATTCCATATGTGTCCTATAAACTGGCAGGTATATCTAGAGGCTCAATTTGATTACAAGTTTATTTTGGGGGAAAGACCATGTTGTGGATGTTGTTATGTACTTCCAAATTGCATCACATCAAGTGATAGTAACACCAAGTTATACCACTTCTAGTGATATTAAAATTGGCTGATGAGTTTGGGTAATGTGAGTCTGATCCAACCATTATAAAGTTCCCCATCTGTTTCTCACCTAAGGGTTTTAACTACCATTGCCCAAATCAATGATGTCAGCAAGGACTATAAAGTTCTGATTTTTTTCTCCCGCATTTATTGATAAGAACTTTTATGTGAAGAACTTTTCCTCATCAACTATTTTTCTACTCTAAAATACAATGCATACAAGAAAGGCAAGTTAAATGCCTTTGTTTTCAATTTTCATAATAATAAATCAGTATGCTAGCAATAGTGTTCAATGAGGCATTATCATTTTGAAGTTTTAAGAACTCAGGGAGTCTACATATTTAATGTGTTTTAAACTATGCATTAATAATGTTTTTGGTGTTCAAATTGTCAATGGCTAGCAGCAGCTTCTTCAAGTTAGTCCTGTGTTGGACACAACCACCTGTATCTTCTTTGCCTTCTGACATAATAGATGTCTCAGACTCTTGTTGTATATTCCCTGCTTTAAACCTGAAATTGACCATTTCTCCAAGGAGTCCTAATTCATTTTGTGATAAATATTACCCAGAATGTGTAATTAGTTTATAAGGGTCATTACTGCCTCTAGATTTTTTTTAATAAGCAAGAATTAGAATGATATTATTAATTTATGTAATAGATTACATGGTTTTTACTTAACTTTCATGAGTTTATATCTGTGTCTCTCTTTCTCTTTTTACACACAAGAATCTTGGTATCTGATGCTTCAGTAGCTCATTCCCAATCCCCCTGGCAGTCAACACAGTGGAGACTGGGAACTTTTTGAGATTCTTCTGAACTTTACTCATGCCTCTTTTCTTCTGGGTCCTTAACACTATGTTCCATATGAAATAAGCACTCGATTCTTTGTTGAATTGAACTGGAGTCCAAGTTTTTTTTTTTTAAGATTTTATTTATTCTTTCAGAGAGAGACAGAGCACAAGCAGGAGAGGCAGAGGCAGAGGGAGAAACAAACTCCCTACTGAGCTGGGAGCCCAATGTGGGGCTTGATCCCATGACTCTGAGATCATGACCTGAGCCGAAGGCAGATGCTTAACCAACTGAGCCACCCAGGTGCCCCAGGCCAAGTATTTTTTGAAAGATGCTCTTTGCTGAGGCCCTGGGAAATAGGGGGCATGGAGTTCAGGCATCCTAGCTATTTTCTAGTTCATCCTCTCATTCACCATTGAAGAAAACTGAGGCCAGCTTGTGGAAGCAATGTGAATACGACTAATGGAAAGGAACACTAATCAGCAAAATGTAAACCATACCCACAGAGTAGCTGACTATTTAGAGCTGTGCAGATTTGAATTCTACGAGATAGCTGGATCCAAAACTCTCACCAGCACTCTTAAGGGCTGCCTCTTCTATGTCTAAGAGGGAAGAGGACAGAAGGAAGGAGAGAGAAGGAGGTGGACTTTTTCTCCCAGGGAGGGAGAAGGTGGGATTGTTGGAGGGAGGAAAAATGGTGCCCAGATTTTGATGGGTAAAATGCCTGCAGATTGTTTTTTGCTGTGAGGGAGCCTTGTTCTTCACTTAAGTATGGGAGCAGGCTACTCAAGTTTGAGCAGAGAATGGACATAGGGAAGGGGCAGAAAGTTACTTCTTTTCTACCTCCCAGAGGTCTCTGGCAAGCTAATGTGTAGGGAAACATTTGATTGAGTGGATGGATGCATATCCATCATATGGTCACATTTCCAGAAGTCCAAGTTTATTTATTTCTAGTAATTAGTCCTCTGCTGACTGAAAGCCACAATATTTAAGGAAACAAACAAACAAAAAAAAAAACCTTATAGAAGACTGGCCATGCATTTTTTTTTTTGCTTTTGTTTTTTAGAAAGCAATATAATATTCCTTTAAATTTCTTTTCAGTGTAACAGAATTCATTGTTTATGCACCACATCCAGTGCTCCATGCAATACATGCCCTCCATAATACTCCCCATCAGACTCACCCAACCTCCCAACCTCCACCCCTTCAAAACCCTCAGATTGTTTTTCAGAGTCCATAGTCTCTCATGGTACATCTCCCCCCTCCAATTTCCCTCAACTCTATTCTCCTCTCAATCTCCCCATATCCTCCATGTTATTTCTTATGCTCCACAAATAAGTGAAACCATATAACAATTGACATTCTCTGCTTGACTTATTTCACTCAGCATAATCTCTTCCAGTCCCGTCCATGTTGATACAAAAGTTGGGTTTTCATCCTTTCTGGTGGAGGCATAATACTCCATAGTGTATATGGACCACATCTTCCTTATCCATTCGTCCATTGAAGGGCATCTTGGATCTTTCCACAGTTTGGCAACCATGGACATTGCTACTATGAACATTGGGGTACAGATGGCCCTTCTTTTCACTACATCTGTATCTTTGAGGTAAATACCCAGTAGTGCAATTGCAGGGTCATAGGGAAGCTCTATTTTTAATTTCTTAAGGAATCTCCACACTGTTCTTCAAATTGGCTGCACCAACTTGCATTCCCACCAACAGTGTAAGAGGGTTCCCCTTTCTCCACATCCTCTCCAACACATGTTGTTTCCTGTCTTGCTAATTTTGGCCATTCTAATGGGTGTAAGGTGGTATCTCAATGTGGTTTTAATTTGAATCTCCCTGATGGCTAGTGATGATGAACAATTTTTCATGTGTCTGATAGCCATTTGTATGTCTTCATTGGAGAAGTGTCTGTTCATGTCTTTGGCCCATTTTTTGACATGGTTTTTTAAAAGTTTTATTTACTTGACAGAGACAGAGATCACAAGTAGGCAGAGAGGCAGGTCGGGGTGGGGGGTGGGAAGCAGGTTCCCTGCTGTGCAGAGAGCTCAATGAGGGGCTCGATCCCAGGACCCTGAGATCATGACCTGAGCTGAAGGCAGAGGCTTAACCCACTGAGCCACCCAGGCGCCCCAACATGATTATCTGTTCTGTTTGTGTTGAGTTTGAGAAGTTCTTTATAGATCCTGGATATCAGCCTTTTGTCTGTACTGTCATTTGCAAATATCTTCTCCCATTCCATGGGTTGCTTCTTCGTTTTGTTGACTGTTCCCTTTGCTGTGCAGAAGCTTCTGATCTTGAAGTCCCAAAAGTTCATTTTTGCTTTTCTTTCCTTTGCTTTTGGAGACATATCTTGAAAGAAGTTGCTGTGGCTGATATTGAAGAGGTTACTGCCTATGTTCTCCTCTATGATTCTGATGGATTCTTGTCTCATGTAGGTCCTTTATCCATTTCGAGTTTATATTTGTGTATGGTGTAAGAGAATGGTCGAGTTTCATTCTTCTACATATAGCTGTCCAATTTCTCCAGCACCATTTATTGAAGGGACTGTCTTTTTTTCCACTGTATATTTTTTCCTGCTTTGTCAAAGATTATTTGACCATAGAGTTGAGGGTCCATATCTGGGCTTTCTACTCTGTTCCACTGGTCTATGTGTCTGTTTTTGTGCCAGTACCATGCTATCTTGGTGATCACAGCTTTGTAGTAAAGCTTGAAATCAGGCAACGTGATGCCGCCAGTTTTGTTTTTCTTTTTCAACATTTCCTTAGTAATTTGGGGTCTCTTCTGATTCCATACAAATTTTAGGATTATTTTCTCCAGCTCTTGAATAATACCGGTGGAATTTTAATCAGAATGGCATTAAAAGTAGAGATTGCTCTAGGCAGTATAGACATTTTAACAATGTTTATTCTTCCTGTCCAAGAGCATGGAATGGTCTTTCTTCTTTTTGTGTCTTCTTCGATTTCTTTCATGAGTGTTCTGTAGTTCCTCAAGTACAGATCCTTTACATCTTTGGTTAGGTATATTCCCAGGTATCTTATGGTTCTTGGTGCTATAATTAAGGGAATCAATTCTCTAATTTCCCTTTCTGTGTTTTCATTATTAGTGTATAAGAAAGCAACTGATTTCTGTACATTGACTTTGTATCCTGCCACATTACTGAATTGCTGTATGAGTTCTAGTAGTTTGGGGGTGGAGTCTTTTGGGTTTTCCATATAAAGTATCATGTCATCCACGAAGAGAGAGAGTTTGACTTCTTCATTGCCAATTTGGATACATTTTATTTCTCTTTGTTGTCTGATTGCTGTTGCTAGGACTTCTAATACTATGTTGAACAAGAGTGGTGAGAGTGGGCATCCTTGTCGTGTTCCTGATTTCAACGGGAAGGCTGTGAGCTTTTTCCCATTGAGGATGGTATTTGCTGTGAGTTTTTCATAGGTAGATTTTATGAAGTTGAGGAATGTTCCCTCTATCCCTATACTTTGAAGGGTTTTAATCAGGAACAGATGCTAGATTTTGTCAAATGCTTTTTCTGCATCAATTGAGAGGACCATGTGGTTCTTCTCTCTTCTCTTATTGATTTGTTCTATCACATTGATTGATTTGTGAATGTTGAACCATCCTTGCAACCCAGGGATGAATCCCACCTGGTCATGGTGGATAATCTTTTTAATGTGCTGTTGGATTCTATTTGCTAGGATCTTTTTTTTTTTTTAAGATTTTTATTTATTTATTTGACAGACAGAGATCACAAGTAGGCAGAGAGGCAGGCAGAGAGAGAGGAGAAAGCAGGCTCCCTACCAAGCAGAGAGCCCGATGCGGGGCTTGATTGCAGGACCCTGGGATCATGACCTGAGCTAAGGGCAGAGGCTTTAACCCACTGAGCCACCCAGGCACCCCTATTTGCTAGGATCTTGTTGAGAGAGAATCTTTGCAACCAGGCAAAGACCCCACCAAAAAGGAGAATTTCAGACCAGTATCACTGATCAATATGGATGCTAAGCAATATAGTATTTTGCAAAAACACTGCTGGTGGCATTCAAAAACTTTTTCCTTGGGTTTCAACTAATTGAGCTCACTATAACTCAACCAATAATTATTGACTATTTGTAAGACATTTATAATGGAATAACCATCCTGTGAGAAGTGGTTAGTGAGAATGTTCACCTGCAAACAAACAAATACGTTTAGAAGCATATTTTCTGTGCCACTAGAATCTTTTCACTACCCGCATTTAGAAAACAACATGATAAAAACGCACCTTGGTATACTTTCTAGCTTTTGGGCAAGCACAGGTGTTGCTAGTTAGGTTTTGAATAATCTTCTGAGGAGCTGACACATGTCCTGGCATTTGGCTCTCTGCAAAACATCTATTTGAATTTCAGCTTTGTCTTTGAAATAACAGCCTTACCGTGTTTCCAAAGAATACGTCTGCAGTCTGTGCCAATTTTCTTCTGTACTGTGTATTTCTTCATAAAAAGATAAAGCGCTAGCATTTTTTTTTAAAGTAAGAAAACGCCTCTTCAAGGAAACTTAACTAAGACCTCTCTACAGAGGAACAGTTGTGGCATGACCAGATAAGACCTCAGTGCTGTTCACCAAAAATAAAGTTGGAATGGATGTTAACTACACTTACTGTGGTGATTACTTTGCAGTGTACACAGCGATCAAATACATTGTACACCTGAAACTGATAGAATGTTCCATGTCAATTCTGTCTCAATTAGAAAAAAATCACATTGGAGATAAAACTAAAAAGAGGTTCAAAAGCAGCTGGAATTTTCTTTCATCTAAAGTTGCTTCTCAGGGATGCTGGAGTGGCTCAGTTGGTTAAGCGTCTGCCTTGGGCTCAGGTCAGGATCCCATCGTCCTGGGATCAAGCCCCAGGTTGGGCTCTCACTCAGTGGGGAGCCTACTTCGCCTTCTCTCTCTGGCCCTCCACTCCTGAGTGCACTCTCTCTCTCAAATAAATAAAATCTTTTTTTTTAAAGGTCAAAATGTCAAATTTTAAAAAATGTTGTTTCTCACATTCCTGAATGGTACGGAATTTCCACCCCTTTGCTGATTTCTTCATCCTGTATCAGTAACAAAGTCCAAATCCAGGCACATTGTTATAGAACTGTCAAACTGCATAAGTTAGCTGTCTATGCAGACCTACATAGTACCATACCAGCTTGTGCATGGCTGTGCCCTTAAATACACCCCAGTGAGACCTAGAATAATAAATCGAAAAGAACAAGAAATAAGAATCAGACACTGAAAAAAAGTGTTACATCAACTGAAAGCAAAGTTTATTTCACCTTTATGAAAACTGCCAAGCTCCTTAGAGGTAAGCAGTTTGCACAGAGTTGCTCAAGGCATGTGATTACGGCTAATGAAGGAAGGGTGCCTCACGCGTCTGCTGTTCTTGGTAGTGAAGGAGGAAGGAAGTATAATTGTACCTTTCATCGGTGGAAGTAATAAGGAACTGAGAAATTATATGGCAGATGGTATCGAGTGGCTTTGTGAACTACTCTGCTGCATTTTCCCCTGAGTGTGACAATGTTTGTAATGTAACTGTGTTTTGCCTTTTGCTGCACTAAAGCCCTGGAAATGAATTTTTGATGGTTCTGAAGGAGCCCTGTGAGGAAAAGTTGTCAAATATGATATGAAGAGTTCTTACAACACATCTCTTAAAACATTGAATGCATTTTGGAAAAAAGGTTTGCTTGGGCTTTTCTCACCACAGGTCTCTGGGTTTTTCCCCACTGGAAAAGCAATGCTGCTCCCTTATGGCGAATCCTTTAGTTCTGCTGCTGCAACCATCCATCCTCAGCCGCAGTAGGTTCACAGTTCCTGATCACAGATTTCTGTGCTTCTGCCACTGTGGGCTTGAGGCATGGGCTGGTGTTTGGAAGGAAGTAAACATGCCTTGTGAAAGGCCAAGATGGAGAACTCCAGCCAGTGGGATCTGTCAAAAGCAAACTCGGATAATGATCAGTGGAGAAAATAAAACCTTTATTCTTGGCTACTGAGAGTGATGCCATCCAGAAAGCTGTTCTTTGATTTTATTGCTCCGGTGAGTCTCAGTACATCTCACACCCTGAGAGGATAAGCACAGTTGAAAGACTCCATACTTGAAAAGAGCAGAAACCCTAAAGTTACAAATACGTCTATTTGGGAACCATCAGAGCATTCCATATTTTAGAGGATTTTATTTTCCAGTTCTTCTTCAGTTCATGTAGAAGCCCTACTTCCTCTTTCTCTTTCTTGGCCAAAGGATGGGGACCTGGGCAGGAGTTCTGAAAAGTTCTGGAAAGTATAGGGCCCTGGGAGCTTCCCACTCTGGTGGTAGCAGCTGGTGGAGGCTTATGATGCTATGCCTGTCGGTTTAATCTCACAGTTCTGGCTAATGGGCACCACATTGTCCAGTAGTGCTTTTCCTGGAACGGTCTTAATGACTGTGAATGTTATTTTGAAAGGTTCAACACCTGATCTTCCATCAACAGTCCTGGCTATTTTGCTTTTAAATGTCCACAAAAGCCAATTATCCTGAAAATCCCCAATTAAGTGTACCAGATTGAATTATAGAAGCACACATTTTAGGAAATTCCCTTTGCATTCTAAATTTGTCCAGTTGAGGTAAGATGTTTATGGTGAGAACATGTCCTTCTGCCTTTTTGTACTTTGCCCCATTTCAGAGTACTTGCTTGACAATGTCTCTTGTTCTCAGACAGGAGGGGTCCTGTATTGGCATTCAGCATCCTGAGAGGTGATAAGCCACATCTTCCAATGTCCTTATTGGACTTGTAGGATGAAATACATATAGCAAAATGACACCTGGTTGTTTGCTTGAAGTTTTATAGTGCCACTGGACTGTAGAGAAGAACTAATGCCAAAATTACTTCAGCTCCATAGAGAGAGCCATTTGGGGGATAGGATTGTTACATCCCTGATAGAGACATCAATGCTGTGCTTATTGGCAGAATTGGACACCATCATAAAGAACCTGGAAACTCCAGGTTTAGGTACAAAGAAAATAAGAAATGTACAGTAATAATCTCAGTTGTGAAGAGACAGAGGGAAGATAAACAGCCATTGAAGAACTTTAGTAAGAAATATTTCTAGCTTTTGAACTGTGTTCAGGAATAGCTGTTGAATGGCCCAGTGGGTAGGACTTAAGAAAGACAGTTTAGCCTCACAACTGACCAATTTCTGAATTCATCTGAGTGAGGAATTCATCTGGGCTGTAAATAATTTTACATAGATCTTTGTTTCTGTTTATTTCTCCTTGTACCTGTTGTAGCTACTGGTGGAATATTGGACGGGCAAAGTGGTGGTGGATATACTGTTTAAGTGTTTGGATTTTTGTCCTAGCTGCCAGAGAGAATAGATTTTAAATCACATTTATTTTCCATGAACAGAGTTGAGCATCTGGTTATATGTTTAAAGGCCATTTGCATTTCTTTTTCTAAGAATTTTTTATTGTTACTTCTTGTCCATTTTTAAAAATCCGATTGTTGGTCTTTTTCTTCTGTACTTTTAGAAGCTTGATATTTATTAGGGGCAACAGTCGTTTGTCTCTGTCTGTGATATGTATTGCAAATCTATTTCCCTCGTTTGCCATTTGTCTTGTACTTTGCTTCTGCAAATGTGCTTTAATTTTATGTAGCTAAATTTATCAATACTTCCCCTTCTTGCTTTTGTGTTTTGAATCATAATTAGGGAAGCTTTGTGCATTTTCAGGTGATGAAGGAATTCCTCCTTTTCTTCTCATACTTGTGTGGTTTTATTTCCTATATTTAAATCTCTAACCTATTTAAAATTATCATGATGTCTAATGTAATGAATAGATTCTATTTTATCATTTTCCATATAGCTATTCAGTTATTCCAATATTACTTTATTAAGAAATCCATCCTTGGGACGCCTTGGTGGCTCAGTTGGTTAAGCGGCTGCCTTCGGCTCAGGTCATGATCCCGGCGTCCTGGGATCGAGTCCCACATCAGGCTCCTTGCTTGGCAGGGAGCCTGCTTCTCCCTCTGCCTCTGCCTGCCTCTCTGTCTGCCTGTGCTCGCACTCTCTCTCTCTAACAAATAAAAAAAAAAAAAAAGAAAGAAATGCATCCTTTCCCCAGTGCTTTGAGGTTCTGCCTTTCCCATATACTAAATTTTCAGATGTAACTATATCTTTTTCTGGATTTTTCTGTTTTGTTTTAATTAGTCTGCCTTGGTATTCAGGAATCAATATCATCCTGTTTCTAAAGATACAGATTTTATCACTTATTCTCTAACATAATTTACAATGCCATTTCATATATAGTTGGAATAGTTTCCCCACTAAACCCGGCTCATTGTGCTCCTTCTCCAGGGTGTTGTTATTCTTGCTTGATTTTTCTTCCAAATGAACTTTATATCCACCTTGTATAGCTCTAGGAAAAAAAATATCTGTTGATATTTCCTGAGATGGCATTAAGCATATAAATCACCTTAGGGAACACTGATGTCTTTATAGCACTGAGTGTTTCTATGAAGGTATATTGCCCATCTCTCCATCTTTTTTTCAGTAAACCTTGCAGTTTTTAGGAATGCTTTATGATTTTCTTCATGTAGGTTTTATATACTTCTTAATTTTGTTGAGTTTATGTGTAACTTTTTTATATGTAAATAGCATCTTCTTTTCTTTTATATATGTATAAATTATATATAAAATATATATATAAATTTAAAATATATTTATTTATTATTTATATATTTATTATATATATTTTAATTTATTTATTTGACACAGAAAGAGAGAGAGATCATGAGTAGGCAGAGAGGCAGGCAGAGAGAGGGGGAAGCAGGCTCCCTGCTGAGCAGAGAGCCTGATGTAGGGCTCGATCCCAGGAACCTGAGATCATGACCTGGGCTGAAGGCTGAGGCTTAACCCACTGAGCCACCCAGGTGCCCCTCTTTTATATATTTTAATTGGTGCTTGTTTTACATGTGAGGGCTATTTGAAAAAATATCAACTTAAAACTATTGTTAGCTCAATTCCTTTAGTGTTGGCAGTGGTTTTCTATTAATTTAGTTTTGAGGATGTGTAATTCTATCACATGCATTCTATCATATGCATATTCTTCTTTTTAATTATGCCACAATTTCTTTGTCTGGTTTTGTTACTTTGGCTCAAATCACCAACATGGTGTTCAAAGTGTAGCTCTGCTGCTTTTCAGAAGGAATAAAGTTGATCATTTGGGTCACCCTGCCCTCTTTGTCTTACTTTTGCTCTCCTTCTAGTAGAGATGTTATGACCGGCAGAGTTCTCAAGGTTAAGTGTGAAAGAGACACTGGGAATCCAGGAAGCTGGATAATTTACAATGGGGAATTCGGTCCTTGGAATATCTGTGATTCACACTAAATTTATCATTTAACTGCGAACATGTAAATGCTTCATTTCTTTGGGAGTTGCTGAGGTTATAGCTCCCTTGATTGTCAAGAACCTGTGTACTTACAGAGATATGTAACTTGAATCCTTTCTTTTGTCAGCATAAGATAGAAGATGAGTAAAAAACTTAACTTAGGTAAAAAGGCCTTTTTCATACCTTCTGCTTAAGCCAGGCACCAATCTCCTGAAGTGTTCCTAACTTTTATTTAGGGCTTGTAAGGTGCCAGGTCCCAATACCACATGTTTTCCTCTCTTTGCATACATATAACACACGAAGCTGAGGTCTGGAGATGTTATGTCACTTGCTCAAATTTATACAATTCATAGGAGGTAGATGGGGGCTTAAAATGCTGGATAATAGACTGCCTCCTCCCTGCTCTAGGTCTCTCAACTATGGCCCTTTGTTTGGAGATAAAGATGTACTGACAGTAAGTTGTCTTTGAGCAAGGTTTTCTAAGGTGTGCAGGTTTCGTGGATGCTTCTAAAATAATTACCAGTTATCTTCAAGTGATCACCGGCATTAACGTTATTTAAGTCAGTCAAGTTTAAGGAGCCATTTGGCCATGTGGCTTTTTCACATTTGCTGATAGCAGAAAATGAGTCAGTCAATTACCCTGAAAAATTGCAACTCAATATTTTGAAGAAGATACTCAAGTCAGAATATTGTCCCCACTTTTGCTCCCATGCCACATTTCTGGCTTTACTGCAATCCATTTTTTAAAACTTCCAACAGAACAGGAGCAATTGGCATGCTTAAAGCTTCTCTCTCTGCTCCTACATGAGAATAAAGCTTGGAAAATTGAAAAAAAGAATAGACTCAAGAATGAGCTGCTGCTGTTTTTAGAGAATGAACTTCACATGCCTCTCATACTCTCTCTTCCATATTAAAAGCAAGATTTTTTTTTAATACTCTTTATGCTTTTATGAAAATGTTATGTGCTTTTAAAAGTATTATGCATAAAGACAATAAAAAAGTTTAAATAAAATCTTTTTTTCCCCATTAGCATGTATTCAATGATGTGTCAGATCTTGATAGAACCTAATTTGTCTTCTGTCAACTTTGCTTTTGGGTTTCCTGATTCTAATTTTTCGAAAGTTGACAGACGTCATGCTATTGTCATTAATTTCTCCCACTCAGCTCTCAGAAGTTCATTGTTCTGAGGAAGAAATTGTCATCTTCTCTCTCCCCTCCACTGGTTCTACTTAAGAAAATGAGGATCTTTTATATGTGCCTCAGTACAAGCTGGTATTTGATTTTAGAGTGTCCTGAGTCCTGTTCTAGAAAGTTCTGACTTGCTTGTTCTTCAGTCCTCATAGCTTCTCTGTGGTGAAGGAGAGGTGGTGAAAGGGTGAGTTTGCTGTGCCCCAAAAGGAGAAAGCTCATGAGTCAACACTTAGCTACTGGGGGACAGCTGCTCTAACACATGTAGTTAAATGGGAGCTTTTGCAACTGACAGAATTCAGCTTTATTCACAGAGCAGACCAGCAATGTTGTGCCATTACACATACTTAGCTAAAGCTTCTGCAATCTTCCCTTTGGCATATAGCTTTTTTCCTGAACTACTCATTCAGTGATATTTAAATGACTAATTTAGTGTAACCCAGTTGGTGGCCTCTCTCTTTACTGTCTAATTTGGAGTTCATCCCTGGGGTGGGCAGGCTGCTGGCTGCTCTGACCACCTCTGATAATCATGGCCTGAGAAAATCATGAATTTGGAGGAGTAACATTGGCATGTTGGAAAAGCTTTTGTGTCTCTGTGATGTGAGCCTGGCCTCATGCCTTGAAGTCCGGTGGCAGCTATGGAGAAGGATCAGCCTTGTGAGCAGGGACACATCTAGGCCTCATGCTCATGTGACTTGATAGAATTCCTTTCTTACTTTTTCTTCTTTTATGAAATCTAGGGTCATGTGAATACATGGCTAGGAACTTGGAAGGGATCTAATGAATCCTCTTTGCCTTTGTGGATTTTTGTAGTAGCTCATCTCCCGCCTTAATTTCCCCATCTTGTGATCTCTCTTCCCTCTCCTAACTTCTTCTCTGTTATACACACTTACTTAGAGGAGGCTTTCTCCTCATTCCACACTCTTTACTGTTAGGTGATTGTATGAATGATTTTTTAGGACGGCTCAGTTTAGGATTCTCTGACACAGTTATTAATAACATCCTTCTTCACTCTCGAAACTGACCCAGTCTGGATGATAAGGCTTGTCACTTCCTTATTGCTTTTAGTGAGTTTATTATTACATTTCATTACACTTTGTTATTACATTACATATTGCTCAGATGAAATTGCTTAGTTTATGACCATATTTACTTTTCTTCCTAAACTAATTTTGGCCATCCGCAGTCCTCCCCAAATACAGTTAATGTCCAAGTGGGAAACATTTGGGGCTGGCATGGCATGTTTGTTATCAGTTTGCCCTGCCAGCAATGTGAGCAAAGTATCCAGACTTAACTGTAAAGCCAGCAGCACAAAATGTGAACATCTACCCACGTAACGGTTTTTCTGTCTTGGGACAAACACTTCCCTGAACCTGAAAACTGACTGCCTCCATATTCTTTCCTATTTATCGTCTCATAAAATTGTCCATGTTAGATACCTCCACTCATCGTGACAGAATATATGGTTTGGGAAGAAAAATCCTATGGTTTATTTCTTTTAGAGGTGACTGTTGATGGTCTGTTTACATGACATATGCCTCAACAAAATGGTTTGTATAAATGTGGTCTCCGTCTAAACCGCTAGGTGTGTGATGGGACAAGTAATAAAGAGATGATAAAGGCTTCATTCAAAACTATTGGAGTCTGCTAAGCTCGTTTCATGTATGACATGGTACAGACCACAGTGGAGGTGGCTGAAAGCCTCAGGCACCCTAGACATAAGGAAATAAGGGTTATTGCTGGGAAGTCAGGCTTTGGCATCAGACCTGGTTTTTGATTTGTTCTTTGCTTCCTAAACTTATGGTGGTCTAGAGGCAGTTGATGTCTCTGAACCTCAATGTCCCTCTCTGTAAAACTGGTATAAAGATACCACCTACCCCATAGAATTTTGTAAAAACCCAGGAGACACTGTACACACAGCATGAAGCATGTCACTCAGGAAGCTGTAGCTGCCACCATCATCAGCATCACTTGTCTCACTGTCCTCTATTCTATTGTCATTTCTGGCATCATTGAGGAAGAGTGGAGTTGTGGTTATGGGAAAACACTAGGGGATAGACATCAGAATCAAGAGGTTTTTATAGGAAAATATGGAACCCAGGAACAAGAGTCTAGGCTCTTCACTGACTGGCTCTGTGACCATAGACGAGGGGGTGATGGAATCATACACATTAAATTAGTTTTTAAAATACAAAGTATTATATACAAATGTGATGAGTCCATTGCTGTTGCTTGTTGTTATGAAGATTATGGACCAAAGGAGCTCTGTATATGTACTGTGTGAAAGACATAGTATCCTAACTTACCCATCCCCCAACCTCAGCTCTAGTGCAGGGGTCAAAGGACACAGCTCTACCAGCAGCATGGCATTTACACGTAGGACTTTGGAGGTCAGTTGATGTCTCTAGACATCTGCCTTCATTTCCACGGTGAGGAGTTGACATCTCTGACATCTCTGATACCTACAGTCTAAGTGACACTAACTTGCCTGGAGTCCTGCAGGTCCTAATTGATTTATCTAATCTTACTGCCTCTACCACCCCTTCCTCACTATCTCTTCTTCCATCACAGGTCAGTCTTCTCCAGTGGCCATGTACAGTGTCTTCCTGTTACCCTTGGGATAAAGACAAGCCCAGTCCTCAGACCTCCAAGCTTGTCTGGGTCTAGCTTGCCTACCTCTTCACCTTACCTTGCTTTGTCACACCTCTCTAGCTACACTAACTTCTTTCAGACACACTTAAGCATCTTTGTGTGGTCAACTCTTACTCACCCTCCTGTCTCTAGCTCAAATGCTACTTCCTCAGGAAAGCTTTCCCTGGGACCACTGACCTGAGCAGACCCCTTTCTCCCAACTTTGCTGGCATTAGGTCTCTCCTCCATAGCTCATGCCAAACACTGCAAATTTGTATGAGCTCATTGACTGCTTGATTCCTCCCTGTCTCCCCACCCTGAATATAGCTCTCTGAGGTTAGATACCATGTTTATCTTTGTTCACTCCATACCCTCATATACTTGGCACATGGAGGTGCTGAATAACTGCTTTCTGAGTGAATCCCAAAGTAGATGAAATACACATAAACTATTAGATAGTTTTAAAAGTCCCACATATTGGGAGTGATTCTATGTTTTTTTTTATTCATCAATTCAGGGCTATTTGGATGATTCTTATATGGGATGTCCCGATAAGGTCTCTGTCTCATTATTTCTAGGCATCTAATTTCTAAGAAAATAACTCTAAGGATTTAATAAATTAAGTGGACACAGGTATTTTGGGATTCTTTTCAATATTTGAAATATGAGTCATTTAGGTAAAAGGATCAGAATCCAGAAAAGCCCCACAGAAGTGATGGTGAGCAAGGCTTCTCTTTGGACCCACCCCTGGTCAAAGCTGCCTGAGTTCCCTGCTGGGCTAAAACTGATGGGAAAACTCCACAGAGAGTTTGGCTCTTCAGGATCCCATGAGCTGTAGGTCCTACAATGTTCTAGTCCTCCTTATTCAGTCTTGGTTCTCCTAGCCTCTCTTGCTTCCTCCATAGTTCTGGGCTCTGATTCATCTGAAAGTCCACTCAAGCCCCCTTGTGCTTATTAAGTCTGTAGCTTCCAGAAGGCAGCCTCTTCCTGATTCATGTCTCTCCTGAGATCCACTGGGTTTTGGTGTTCAGCTCTGTTCCCCTCATCATGTCCTCTGCTCCCAGCAGACCTGCCTTTCAATTCCCCAGTGACCCAGCATGAGGTCACAAGGAGAATTCACGAGGGTCTTCATTTTGATGTTTTCAATTGAAGCAAGCTTTTAAAAGCCTCTGTCTTTATTGACAGTGAGGGGAAAAACCCTCTAACTCAGTGAAATACATCATCTGAGGCTTAAACTACATTAAGAAACAAGGTTCCTGGCACAAAAAGGAACTTGCTTTCTGTAAGAGAGAACAGTTAAGAAGAGAATCAATAACTTGAGGGAGAATTCCCCATAAGACAAAATTAGTCAAATTTAAGGCAAGAAGACAGTTTCTCAACCCTGACTATATATGTGGATAACCTACAAAGGAGAAACGTGGATGTCAGGGCTGAGATCCAGCACTGCTGATTTCAGTAGGCCCAGGGAGCAGGGGCCAGAAACTTAGGACCACTGGTCATTCAGACACAGACACCCAGAGACAAAGCTTTAAACTCTTCTGGAAGCAGCAATACTCACAGCCAAAGCATTTTGCTCTGGAGTCATCCTCAGGGATGAACATCCACGCTGGAGGGAACTGATGGGTGAAGACTGGGCATGGAGGTCTTGGTAAGATACCATGGTGATCTGACTTCCTTGGGTGGATGAAACGCTCATGTAATAGACGTTTAAACATGACACATTCGGTGTGTGATTTAAACACTGTTTTGACTCTACATGTTGCTTATTACTCAAATGCTTCTGATGGCATTATTGGGAACATAATTTTCCTTTTTAGCTGAAGGAAGAATCATGTAGAAAGATCCAATGTTGTACCTATTTTAAGTTTTTGAAGGGAACTCTGGATCTGTTGCTAGTATTTCTCTGTAAGCGTCTTCCATCTTTGCTTTGTGTTTGGGGAATGGAAATGGTTCCCATTCCCTAGCCAAGGGCAAAGGCAATTTTGCTGTACTATGCAGAGACATTTCAGCCTCAGCTTTGCTTGTCACAGCACACTGTCTTTACCACACTTCAGGGTGGGAGCATGGGAGCCTATGAGGATGCAGGAAGCTCTGGTTATGTGCACTGGGATCAACGCATGTCAGTCTGCACTCCTAGCCAGCTGGCTTCCACGGTCACTAATGCCTAGCAAGAGGGATGGCACATTTGCTAGGGAAGCAATGAGCGAAGAGTTATGAGATATTCATGTCTAGATAGAGTATGATTCTGGATATCAAATTAATTGGAGGCTGCTTAACTATTTTTCTAACTATAAACATACACATGCTTATTGTAGAGAATTAGAAAATATTTAAAAATATGAAGAATAAAATTAAATTTCCTTGTAAGCCAACTTCTCAGAAGTAACTTTAGCAACATTTTGAATTTTGCATATATCATTCCAATATGAAATATATATAAAATATGTTATTCCAAATATCTATCAACTATTTATATATATCACACACATATAACATTTACATCTTAATATATATTATGTATTTAATAATGGGGAGAATATCACAAAATATTGATAAAACTATTTAGGTATTGTGTACTTATATGTTCACACAAAAACACAGAAACAGAGACATAAATTACTTTAAAATTTGAATATTACTAAATTTTTATCTAACATTATGTTGTGATATTTTCCCATGGGATTCAAGATACTTCAAATACATGATTTGTAAAGGCTATATGATCCATAATACTATGATCACAATGAATTATTACTCTATTTTGGGTCATTGATATTGTTTCTAAATACTTATTATTTTTTTAAAGATTTTATTTATTTATTTGTTAGAGAGAGAGAGAGAGAGAGAGAGAGAGCGAGCACAGGCAGATAGAGTGGCAGGCAGAGGCAGAGGGAGAAGCAGGCTCCCTGCCAAGCAAGGAGCCTGATGTGGGACTCGATCCAGGATGCTGGGATCATGACCTGAGCCGAAGGCAGCTGCTTAACCAACTGAGCCACCCAGGCATCCCTCTAAATACTTATTATTATAAAGGAATTCTTCAGTGAATAATCCCGAGCTTACAATTTTGTCTATATCTTTGATCTTATTACTTGTGGCTCCTTTAATAAGACCAAATCAGGGAAGACTGCTTTAATTTAGTGTCTCACTGGAATTGAGTCAAGAAACGTTTCCAAAATGAACTCACTGAATTACATTCCAAATCTACTGCTCTCAGAGGAAGGAAAGGAACCTGAGAAAGCCCCTTCTCTTCCTAGCTTTACAGGCACAAAGCTCTCTTCTCTGTCTGTTAACCACCTGCAGATTCTGTGAGAACCCTAACTAACTCTAGCCTTCAGGAAAGGGATAACAGACAATACTATGGCTACCTTAGTGGTTATTTCATCAAAGCTTTTCTGTGTGACATTCATGTATCTCAGAGGACATAACTTTGCTCACAGAGTGTTTGGTCCTATGTACAAAATTTTGCTATGCAGGAGCTCTGGAAAAGGAACATATCCATAGGGTTAAGAAAACAATCTACAGAATCTCAGCAGGACCTCATGCTCTGAAAGAGCTAAAGACCGATAACGATTAATGAGATGTCAGAATCACTGAAGAGATGAAATCACTAATTACTACCCAACCTGTTTTTAGATCTAGTAGACTACTAGAGTTTTACAATTTCCGGCATCATCAGCCTTAGTCAGACCATGACATGAATGCAATGTGTAATTTCCACAACCAGAATTTTAGTAATCAGCTCCATTAAAAAAAAAAAAAGAAAGAAAGAAAGAAAAGAAAAACTCTGGCACACTGAGAAAACTTACAAGTTTAGTTCAATTTTAATCTTGGGGAATGAGAATTTGGTCATCACTTAGGGTTTTTAAGAAAAGGAAATCCAATAGTGATATGATTCAATGCACACTCCTTCCTTCACCCAGTACAGATGGGCTAGTTGTTCAAGGGTTGTCTCCTGACAGCTAATGTTGGGGAGATATGTGCAGTGCCTGTCTCAGAGGCTTGTTTGGAGGAGATCTTTGTGATGTCAATGGGTTTGGGTGGGCACCTTTTGCTGAAGTCAGGCCCAAATCACCAGCCCAGGTTGCCCCCATTCTCACGCCAACTCTGAATTCTTCTTCCGCTTCCTCCCCTTCTATTGTCCCAGCCACATCCAACACCTACATTTCCTGTCCCTCTCCTGTGTCCCTGGTTTGTCTACTCGTGGTGACCTTCCACACATGTCAAAATCTCTGCTCATAGCCAGATTTCACTCCATTATGATCATGTTTTGTGGGTGTTACCACTGGAGGTCTGCCTGCTCAGGGCTACCACCTGCCTTTACCCACCTTCTGTCAGACTAAGTGATATGCTTAGTCTCTTTAAGCTCCTGTCTCTTCATCTGTAGAATGAGGCTCATAAGACCAATGTTGTAGATTTTGAGGATTAAATGAGGTAATTAGCTGGCACATGGTGAGGGATGAGTGTTAATAGTATCAATAAAAATAAAGTTGGAAATTCAGTTGAGAGCTCTTCAAAAGTCAGGGAACTGGCTCTAAGCCTCTTGTTTAAAACCACAAGACCTAGCACAGGGTAGAAAACATTTGTTGATGATCAATACTTACTTGTTATTTGACTCGTTCCTAGAGTTTGGTGGTTATCTATTAGCATTACTTTTCTGGGAGATGTCTGGCTTTCCTGACTGTGACCTGTGTGCTGTCTGGCCATGTAACTCCAAGGCTGCAGCCTCTTCTCCATTTTATAAATGACCAGGGATATGTTCTTAAGTGTTTACCAACCAGCTCTAGAAGATAAAGCCCTAATTTGAAGCATTCCTGGATTCCTAAGATATGAATAGCTTCACTAGAGCCCATTTCAAGCTACTATCATGACATGACCTTGGAAGCCCTGGAAATTTTGCAATGGACTCTCTGTAGCTCCCGGACACAGCACAGTTCACCTTCTGCAAAACTAAAATCTAGGGGGCTTAGGTGGTGCATAACTCTGATGTCAGAATTCATTGGGGTTGGGCTGGTGTCCTGCATGCCATTTACCTTTCCTGAGACCCTGAGTGAAATCCAAATTCACATTCAAACATCCATCCTCCAAAGCACATGGCAGCACTTTGGGTCATGTCGCTAGGTCTTCCCTACAATCCTGGTGGTCACAGTGAGAAAAAATAAAAATTCATTTGCTTTACGGGCTAACCGTTTCATCTACTGGGGACCTCCTGCTTGTCATATGGTGTGAAAATAGACCTATTTAGCAGTGTCAACAAATTCCTTGGAATTATTGTCTTTTCTGCAGAAGAACTTTTCTTTTGAAGCCATCATTCAGTTGTTAAGTGAACAAGGCAAGTGCCAGTGCCATGTGTTCATTGGAATATCCCTCAAAGGACTGCTGCACCGGGCCACATTAGTAGTACACAGCACTGTTCCATTGGCTACAGTGGGAATAATTCCCCCTGCAGTTGTGACTGCTGCTGCCCTTTCTGCTTTTATTTATAGGTGTTCCCTACTCTACTCAGGGAGAAATGAAAACTAAAGAGCTAGAAAATCAGAAATTTTAGAAGGGTCTAATAGAAGAGTTTCTCCCACTGAGATCTATAGAAAAGGGGTCAGCCCTTGTTTAACCCTATGGAAGATAAATGGCCTATATCCAATGCAGCAGAGATTTCTCGAGTGGTTACCTCCTATAAGAACTCTGCTAAATGCAATTATTGTATTATAATGCCTCAATGTACCCAGCACAAATTTGCAGCTTCCTGTCACCCTGCCCTAGCAATCTCTTTTATAAGGTGCACTCTGTTTACATTCTATTGGTTAGATCATATACCTGAGTGCATTCCATTGTTCCCCCTGTTGGGTACAATAGGGGTAAAGAAGATGCACGGAACATAGGCCACATTGAAAGAGCCCCTATCTTGTGGGGCGACCACATGGGCATGCATGATGGTCTGAGAATGAAAGAGTAAGCATAACACTCAACAGGGACATAACAACTTTGTTTAAAGCCCAGACATTGAGAAGTCATCTGTCTAGATGAATGCTGTCCACTTCAAACTAATTACTTTTGGAAACTGAGTTTATTCCTCCAAATTATTCCTCCAAAGCTGCTACTATTGTCCAAACTGGGTCTACATTACCTCGTCAGGAACTGTTTGCAGAATGCATGACACATTCTTTTGGATAGCCAGTTAGCATAATTTTTTGAGGGTAGATTTAGGATGGATCCTTTGGTAAACTTACAGTCTCATAAACTGACTTTACAAATGTGGCAGATATTATAGGTTGCTTGATTCATTATCTATCCAGCCCCTATCCATCTGCCTTCTTTTATTACAGAGGACAGGAAACTCAAATAGTCAATCTCCCTGCATTTGTGTGTAGTTCAGATGGCCAGCCAATACTGCCTTTGCCAATCATATGTAGGTTGAAGTTCTTGGGAAGGTTTCTTTCTTTCTTTCCTTTTGTTTTCCCCCCATTTAACAGGCAAAGCCTTGGCAGAGAAAGTTTTTGACCTTTTGTCTTTTTCTGTGCCTGGGGGAACTTCTAAATCCTGCAGAGACTAATAACTAGTTTACAAACATGAGATCTTGAGGACAAAATCCTAAGGATGGTTGGGTAAAATAGGAGTAGGTAGGCTCCTGACATCAGGGGATGGACATCCCAGTGCTGGACTTCATGCTTCTGGATGTCCTGTTACATGAACAAAATAGACCTGTGACTTGTTAAGCTCTCTTTGTCTCTTTGTCTCTTACAGAGCAATGGATTCCTGACAGAGTACTGAATATAATTCCATAAGGGGAATTCTAAACATGGCTTGAACCATAGCAGAATTATTGAAATGGGTTAAGATGATTAGGTTTTTGATGGCAAGGAAGGGAGATTACATTTACTGAGGCTCTCCTTTAGGCCAGGCACACTTCAAATATTGTTTTCTTTAAGGAGGTCAATGAAATCAGAGTTGGTATCATCCCCACAGCCACCAAATGGGAGGGCTGAAGTTCAAACTGAAGTCTTGATGACTCCCAAGATATAGATGTATGTGTGTTGGGCAGGTTGCTAAGAGGCATTTCAAGTAAGAGACACTATTGATAAGAACAAGTGTAGGTAGGAAAAACAATAAGAAACTTGGCCTGGCTATAGTGTAAATTCATTCTGGGAGTCCGGGAAGATAAATGTGGACTGGGAAAAGCAGAGCTAGATTATGGAAGGTCATGAATCTTAACCTAGTGACTAAAGGCACTGGTTAGTAGGAAGCAGTTGTGCGTTCTTTAGAAAGGAAATGATATGGTATGCTTTTAGAAGACTTATCTGGCACCAGATTTCACTATAAATAAAAAAGGAAATAGATTTAATCAAAACCAGATTAGATTACTTCTTAGAAGATGACTTTTGCCAACATGCTATTTCTTAGATTATAATTCTTGAATACCAGGAATGATTACTGGGCCTGCTTGATAAACAACTCTCCTGCTAGGAACTTTAGGCAGATAAAAACACAAGGGTAGGTGTTCATGGAATAAATGGAAGAGGAATTTGCATCTTGCCTTGATGCACTTTTAGCAACTTTGCTAAACTAGTGCTACTAGTTCTCAAGATTTGATAAATCTTTGATAATTTGAAATTGTGCATGACACAAAGTAGCAGAAAATTAAGTTAATTGTTTGGGGGGTTGGTTTGATAGTGCTAAGCTGCCTACATTATATCTAGTACTTAGACAGTCTCTTTCTGGTATCATGATAACCCTTTTTAAAGAGCAGTTAAAAGTTCGCTGTTCAGTCTTTAATGAAATAGGAAGCTTGATTCAAACTTTTTTTTCTTTTCTTTTCTTTTTTATTCTTTTTATTTTTTCTTTCCTTTCTGTTTTCTTTCTTTTTTTTTTAAAAGAGACTTATTTAATTTAGGAATCCATCAAAGTGCTTTTCTGAGGTTTTTGTCAGCATAACAGAATTTATGACAATTTAACTAACGCAGAAAGCTGCTGAGAGCAGAGACCAAACTTGGTATTAAAATTGATGTTATATGAATATTATAAAATCACTATCCACAGATACCAATGACTATATGCCTGATCATTCTACTTGTCCTGAATATAATAATGTTTCCATTTTTCTTTTTCTGCAAATTGTCAAGTCTAGAGTATGGATCCTGGGATTATTATATATAGGATATCATTAAGAGATCTATTTTCTTTTGAAAGAGTAAGAATGGGAGGAGAAGAGGGAGAGAAAGAGAGAGACTCTTATGCAGAGTTAATCTCATGACCCTGATATTATGACCTGAGCCAAAGTCAAGAGTCTGACGCTAACTGACTGAG
>ML106779.1:52778-76670 GCA_003697995.1 Taxidea taxus jeffersonii
ACATAATTACCTTCCAAAGCTTCCTATCATTAGGCGCTAGGGCTTTGATATATGAATTTGGGGGAGACATAAATGTTTAATCCACAACACACCATTCCCATTCCTCCAGCCTAAACCCCTCTCCTCTTTCTCTTTACTATTCCTGTTCTGATACTTAAGAATGGAAAATTTCCTGAAATGGCTTCCCTGTTATAACCTTATTTTTTGTTTATTTTTTTCTATGAAAAAAGAGTATTTTAAAGTAGTTGTAGTGCAAAGCCAGCAAATCTTTTAGAGGACTTTAAAGCCAACTTTTCTGAGCTGTGCCTCATGATACGGGCAACCACATTTTGCTTGTATTATTTTTTATTAAGGTATTTTGAAATCTTTTCCACATAAATGGATCAGTAGGGAGATAATAGATACAATTGCCAATAGATAACCCAATTGTTTGGAACATAAAATAGGGAACTTCAACCAAGTTTTGCTAGTACCTGGTAACAGTACTCCTGGTGGCATAAAAGACATCTTGCAATTAAACAAAGTCCAAAAAACAACCACAGTTCCCGAAATAGTAAAGTCATGGTGGAAATACCAATTTACTTAGAAAATTTCCAAAGGACATAGTCATCTCAAGAAGTCATCTCAAGAATTGAAATAGGCACATTGTTAATTTATGTGGGTTTAAAAATACTTTGTATTTTTAATGATAATTTTAGCTTTTAACTTTAGCTCAGGAGTTCTGCAGATACCTGAAGGAATTTCAGTATTGCTCACCACCTCTCCTACACACCCTTGTCAAACTGCAGGACTGCTATTGTTCTAAGTTTTAGTATTCGTGTTATTTTCTATGTGGAGACAGAATTTAGAAGTGTTGTTCTTTTACTACCTTGTTTGGATATTTCTTCCTCTTTCTGGAGGGAGGGATGACAATAAGCATATTGAATTTATGGTCCAACTTTGTCTTCTTCCATTAGAAATTTTCATCCAAAGTGCAAAACACCTGAAATAGAATGAAATCTCAGTAGAAAAAAAAAAAGATGGTTGGGACTCCTGGGTGGCTCAGTTGGTAAAATGTCTGCCATGGTTCAGGTCAAGGTCCCAGAATCCTGGGATCAAACCCTGCTTTGGGTTCCCTGCTCTGCAGGAGCCTGCTTCTTCTCTGCCCCTCTCCCTGATCATGTGCTTTCTCTCTCTCTCTCTCTAATAAATACATAAAATCTTAAATACATAAATTGATGGTCTGTTGGTGGGTGCTGGTGGTATGACCCATCCGCAAAGAACAAGTTCCTATTCCGGAGGTCTGACCTATGTGAAGCTCAGATGAGCTTCTGTATTGATTTTTCTGCCTTGTACTGCATTGCATTTGTCAATGCACTGCACTGCTTTGTCATGCAGTGATGTCTAATGTAGCGATGCTCTAGGAGGGAATGAGCAATCTCAAGCCATAGTACTTATTCCATATACACCTGGTATCATTTCCAAACTCTATGAGACTTTGAAACATGAGAGGTTGGGAATATGGTTGGCTGGGAGGGATTAATGCAGTTGCTACTGGATGGGATAATCAGAGGGCTCCAAATGCAAGCTGATTCTCCAAATAACTCTCTTGGGTGGAGTGATGGAAACATGCTGCCGACATGGCATTAAGTCTCTACTTCCCTTATTGACGATGCCTCTCTCTTCTTTGTCCCAAACGCTTACCACCTTGAGGCCTTATCCAGGTGTGTTTTTCTCAGCTCTTAAGAGAAACTCTATGTCTGGTGACTTCCACCTACAGAGGGGGGATGGCCGAACAGGAATGTGGGGCCTGAAATTGAGCACAGGGACCTACCTTCTTGTAAAAAGTCATGAAGATGTTGATTTCTGTGGGTGACTATATCCTTTTGTGGAGTCCAGAACTTTGTTGAGTGCTTGCCTACTCTCTGCCAGGCCCTGCTCCAGGCCTGAGGGTGCTGGACAATATGACAGAGCTATGTCTTGGACGACCTCATGAATCATTGAGGGAGCTGACAATATGCAAGGAAACAATGGATAACAAAGTAATTGCAGATGTGATTACAGCAGTAAGGACTACAAACAGGATTCTAGAAGAGAGAAGAATCTTGTTTCAGACTCATTTTGGGTAAAGTAATTTGGAAAGGCCTTTCTGAGGACCTGATATGCTTGTAAAGTATGAGAAGAACTCAGCAATGAGTAGAATCAGAGGGCAAGCATTTGAGGCAGAAGGAATAGCAGCTACAAAGAGGTTGAGGTCCTTTTTTCTCTAGACATGGACTGCTTTGGTTCACTATTGAAGAGAGGACATATCTTTTAGCTACTTAAGTGTCTTTTAGACTCTTACTCTCATGAGAAATAATTGGTCCCATTTGCTTGATTTTGACATTGGGTATGGATAATGAAAGGGCTGATTTTCAAATATTATATCCTAGACTGGATGAAGAGAGTGCTAAGTTTTCTGTTTTGTTTTGCAATTTGTTGTTTTTCTTCTCATGGAATTGAGAAGCAAAACATGGCTTTAATGTTAAAATCTGATTAATAAAAAAATGCATGTGTGTGCATGGTCTTCCTTCCTTTTTTTCTCTTTGTTCTACCCAAGATCATGAATATAGGCTTATTTTGAAAGTATGTGTGAAATGTAAATGCAAATGTCACTGGAAAACACACACTTTCAAAGGTCTATAAGCCTTCCTTCCCCAAAGCCTAGCAGTTGAATTCATTTTATAATGAAGAAGTCATTCCTTACCTCATCATTTTTTTTATGAATTCTGAGTAACTTTCAAAATAAGGCTGGATTTTATTCTTTTTGACAAAAGCAGAAAACCCACTGCTTTGAGTTTCAAAGTATGATGGTATTATTGCTCAGACAAACTTCATTATTTCCTGAAATAACAGAGTTCTTTATCTTTACCCTAAACCCTTATAATTGGAATATGGAGTTTCTTTAACAAATTAACACAGTTAAAAGTAATTAAAACTTAGAAAATATGAGCTAATCGGGGCACCTGGGTGGCTCAGTGGGTTAAAGCCTCAGCCTTCCGCTCAGGTCATGATCTCAGGTTCCTGGGATCAAGCCCCACGTCGGGCTCTCTGCTCAGTGGGGAGCCTGCTTCCTCCTCTCTCTCTGCCTACTTGTGATCTCTGTCTGTCAAATAAATAAATAAAATCTTAAAAAAAAAGAAAATATGAGCTAATATGTTAAAGACATCCTTGTATTTATACTTAAATTATAATAATTATTAATGCCACACTGTATGTTAACTACCTGGAATTTAAATAAAATTTGGAAAAAATAAATTAGAACATTTAGTCTGTGTTAAACTTATTGTAATATCTATTACTATTTGTAATAAATCGATATTTATGGTTTTGGCAATATGGTGAAATCTACTTTTCAAAATATTGCCATTTTTGACTGTCATGTTAAGTAGCAAAAAGCTTGAGGACACAGATACATGATTGTGAAATCTGAGTGATAACCTGGTAAATCATCTTCCAAATGCTACTCTGTCAGAAGTGGCTTAAATCTTCCTTGGGTGCAAGGGATCTAAACCATACCTGGTGCATGGAGATCATGCCACCAACATCTTTCTTTCTCTTCTGGAGGGCTGGCTCATCTTTCTTTCTCTACTCTTTGTCTTACGTGTATGCCTGGAACTGTGGAACTCCCTAGATGCCTGATTTCTGCTCAGTGAATAAGTGAGTCCCTCACTGGCATAATGTCTCCCTTACAACCAAGTATCCTACTTGCAGTGGTAAAAATACTGATTCTGTGGAGATCCTTAGCCATTAGTACACCGAGGTATCAGGTTACTCTGATGAAATCCTAAAAAGCAAGACTGAAGATAATTTTACTTTCTTTCCCCTCCCTTTCTTGATTCCTTATTTCATTCTTCCAGAGAGAGAAGAGTACCTGCAAAGAACTATCACTGGAGAGGCTAGAGATGGTTGCCAGAGGGCTGCCTGAAGAAAGGTGCTAGAAGGTGGGTAGGATAGGATTGGGAACTGTCAGGTCAGCCCCTTCTCCTAGGATGAACTGACTCATCCTCATTCACTGTTCAGTCACTCATGGTTTCTACTTCATCAGTGAATAGGTTTCTTCAAAATTACAACTTTACAACATGATTTATAATGGTTACATCATCTTCTATACAAGGATGTCCTATAATTTACTTAACTGAGACCCTATCATTGGGAATTCAGATTGGCCCTTCCAAGAGTTGTTAAAGTTGGGGCATCAATCCCCCACGAAGTACCTCGCAAGGACTGGCTCACCCCTTAGAACAAAACTCCCCAGCCATGCCCCCTATTCTTTCCAAGGAAGGCTATATCTTGGTAGGCCATTCTGTGTCATTCAGCTTGTCCTCTGCTGTCATGTATCATGGCCTGGACATTTTATTTCCTAACAATAGTTTTTTTCAGCTCTGTAACATATGTCCATATTTTAAAAAGCACTGGTATGTCTCTTGCACTATGAAATATTTAAGGACTACATTTGTCTTAAATGCAGATACTCCTGGCACTGTTTGGGATGCCTTTCTCAAGTATCTTTGTCGTGTAGTTGACCCTTGAACAACAAGGGGTTGGGATCACTGACCTCTCTGCAGTCAAAAATCCAGGTATAGTTTTCAATTCTGCAAAAACTTAACTACTAACAGCCTACCAGAGCCTTACCAGTTGACATTTATTTTGTATATTATATGTATTATATACTGTATTTTCACAATAGTAACATCTACTTATTTATTTATCTAATTTATTCCTTTTTTTGGTATTTCTAGGCAATACAGTTTACCTGCAAGTTTTTTCAAAGTGTTGTAAATCTCCAAAAGATTTTCTAGCATATTTATTAAAAAAAAAATCCACACATAAGTGGACCCATGCAGTTCAAACTCATGTTGGTCAAGGGTCAACTTTGTATCCCTGATTTATATGCTGGCCTATAATCTGAATCCAAGGAGAGATTTTCAGTGACATGTGGGGAGACAGGATTTGTCCAAGCTTGGGTGCTTTTGACCAGGACTTATAGAGTTAGGTCTGATCAATATAGCTCTTTTCCCACTCCAACTGGGTGTACATCCTTCAATTCTAACTACCCAGAGTTAGCCTCAGATTGTATGGGTCCTCTACAGACAGCTGTTGAGGAGGAAACATTTCTTCTACTCTTCAAGATTCTTTTAGCTTGTCCAAGGATTAAATTGACATGAGATAAGGAGAAAATCAAATTTAATGGGAAAAATCAAATTTAACTAGGCTCAAGAAATTTAAATCAATTTCAAAAGGCTCAATAAGAATATTGAGCCCATAGGCTGCCAGGCAATTGAAACTTATGTGGCATCCAAAGCTAATGAGAACAGGGTAGGAGCCTGGGACTTCAAAGGGAACGGAGAAAATTTACAGGAGAATGGCAAAGAATACATGGCTAACAAATGTTTGCTGGCCACTCGGAAATAATGGGACACAGAGGAATTTTAACAATCAGAATTTGCTAAGATTCCTCCCTGTCTACCATACCTCATTCATATTACACCATAGATACATATGGTGATAGCTCCCTTCCTGGAGCAGATCTTCCATTTAAATTTTTTCAGGCAGTTTCAGGGAGGCAAAAAGAAAAACTTCTCAAATTTTCTGTTTCTAAAAAATAATAAGCTCTAAATAACCCACAGATGTCAAAGAGGCACATTTTGGAGAGGCAAATTTGCTCCCCTACACAGCCCTACTTCGGATATCAGTTCTGGGATCCCCAGGGCCACCCAAACTTCTGACTGATGACCTTCTTAGGTTAAAAAATTCACTAGATTGCCTTGCAGAACTCAGAAAATGCCTTACCTGTGGTTACAGTTTATAATAAAGGATAAATATACGGCAAAGCCTGGGAGGGATTGCAGAGATTCCATGCCCTCTCTGTGTAGAATTCGGACAACATCCTCATGGTACAATCATGTGTACACCAACAAGGAATCTTCCTGGAGCCTAGGTGTATAGAATTTTTATTGGAGTTTCATTACATAGGCACGACTGATTAAATCATTGGCCACATTATTGAACTTACCTCCAGCTCCTCTTCCTGAAGTCTGGTGGTTGAAAGTTCCAACCCATTAATTATGTGCTTGGTCTCTCTGGAGAACAGCCCCCAACTGGAAGATATTCAGGAGCCCACCAAGAGTCACCTCTTTAGGATAAGAAGACACTCCTATAACTTAGGGAATTCTAAGGTTTTTTGGAAGTTCTGTGCCAGGAAGCAGGGGTGGGCTAGGGAGGTGGGGTTGGAGAGTGGGGGGAGGGGTGGGAAGACCAGCTATATTCTTTACTACACCACAGTCCTGAATTAAGTTGCAAGTGATTTCCCCGAATTAACTAAAATAAACTGAAGGTGGGGAATTATAGATTTTAGCCCATAAGCAGCCCTGTATAGTTACTACTACAAATATTGGTATAGAGGAATTAAAAGGAAGTTGTTTTCAGCTACCAGGATTTGGCACCATTTGGAAATGACACTGGTGCTATCTTCAGAAGGATTTAAGAAAATTGCCTCAGGGTTCAGTAACTGGTCCAGGTTGTTCAGGTTTCCATTATACGGCCAAGGACAGAATTCTGAGTGTTACAAGATCAGTGTAGGTGGGATCCATGAGGAAGAGGTGATGATAGGTATTCAGCTAGTTAGGGAAGGAACTGGATAGAATTTACAGGTCCTTGCACCTCAAATGGCAAGTGGAAGTCCAAGCTTTTTGGAGGAGAGTCAGGAGCTTTGGGTGTGTCAGGCTGATGGCTGCTAAGGTGGGGCAGGATGGGGTTTGGGTATTCTGGGCAGGTTGGCACTGAGTCAGACTCCTCAGCTTTAGTCCTGGCTTCACTACTTCGGAACTGGGTGATCTGGGATAATTTTCACTATTTAGAAATTGTGCAATCTTCTTAGCCTTTCTGTGCCTCAATTATCTTATCTACAAAATGGGAAAAATAACAATACATATTTCATAGTGCTATTATAAGGCCTTGATATGGTAATTCATGTAAAGTGCTTAGACAGGGGTTGGCACCATAAAGAGCAGTCAGTGAACATTAGCTTTTATGGTGCTGACCTGGTGAGGAGACTCTTAGAATGCAGTAAACCTAAATTTCCTCCTATTTGAATATATATATGTATAATATATGACATATATATGTATATATATATATAAAATTGACATTAAAAAATCTGGCAATGTGAAAAAAAAAACTATGACTAGGAAAATAAAATTTGCCTAGAGTCCCACCTTCCAAAATAAGCAAATTTAATAACTGGATGCATTTTTCTGGTCTTTGTTAATATGCATTAGTTTATTTCACATGACTGAAATAATTTTATTTTACAAATTTTCACTATCAGTGTGATGTTATATTTGCCATTTTATTATAACCTTTTTGAGCCTGGTTTCACATGGTTTCACAGTGTTCCAGTGAGTACATTAAACATATTTTATCTAGGGGCGCCTGGGTGGCTCAGTGGGTTAAAGCCTCTGCCTTCGGCTCAGGTCATGATCTCAGGGTCCTGGGATCGAGCCCCACATTGGGCTCCCTACTCAGCGAGGAGCCTGCTTCCTCCTCTCTCTCTCTCTCTCTCTGCCTGCCTCTCTGCCTACTTGTGATCTCTGTCTGTCAAATAAATAAAAATCTTAAAAAAACATATTTTATCTAATAATAATAGTAAGAGAAATACCTACCATTACTTGAATGACATTCACATATCAGGCTCTGGTATTTTATAGACATTTTCACAAATCTTTCCACAATTCTGAGCATTTTGCTACACTCCCCACTTCAGAGGTGAGTCCAACATGGCACAGCTCACACCTGCCAGAGCTGAGGCCGAACAGGGAATGTCTTTCTGCATAGGGGCCCAGCCATCACAGTTTATCATCTTTCCATTATACCCTGTTTTTTTCAGTTTTCTCCACTTTAAATAACTAGGTGAAGTACACTTTTGTCTTAAGAATTCTTTAACTTACGTTTCGTGCTTTCCTAAGGACAGTTTTGGCACGTCTTCTTGGAACAACATAATTATCATATCCGAAGGAAGGGTGAGATAGCTCAAGGTCTGACAGAGGGAGACATGAAGAAAACTGGGTTTAATACATTCTTTCGGGCCCCAGCCCCAATAGGTGTGTCCAATTTCTTTTCATTCCCTTGTGTCTGTTATTAGCTATTGCTATGGCTATTATTATTGTTGTTGTTGTTACCTCTTTCCCTCAAGAGGTCTTCAGACCTTAATGGTGATGTCCCAGCAGAATTTCTACTAGAAAGTATTGCAGTCAAATGCTCTACCACTCTACTAGAAAGTATTATAAGTTGGGTTTTCACCCAAGCCAATCTGCTATGAATTGGGCTGTGTCAACAAGCTGTTCTTTAGGCCCTGACACATCTCTGGATAGATCAAGCTGAGAACCCAAACTCTAGGGTCCAGAGAGATGATGGCACTTCTGCAGCCTAGCTGAGGTCTTCCTACTGGATTAAAGGCAGGGGGAGGCAACGAAGTATGATTTACCTTTTGGGAAAGTACACAGTTGGTGACTGTCACACTATATGCAGGTCATTGTGTTTAGTGCCAAAAGCAGCTGCTCCTTACTTGAAGAACGAAAGAGAAGAAGGGACAATCAGACCATTCTCAAGACATTTTCCTCCTCAGAGAAAACAATTATTACTTTTATTTCCAGGGTTATGCTGTGCTGTCAAAGCCATGCGTTTTTCATTTTACCATTGCACAAGAGAAAACGAGTCAGCTATGGATCTGTTGTTAAGTTAGGAATTCAAATAATCCACGTCAGAAGAGAGATAAATCTGAATAAAGGAATCGCAGGTAGAAAAGAAAAATTGCAGCTTAAAACAATTCAAGGACTGAACATTGAACTCTCTGTGGTATAATTAAAAATTATATCACAGAGAACACAGTTACAAAAACTAACTGTACCTGAATTTTTGTGTCCAATTACTTGATGTCATGCAGAAGATTAAAAAAAAGTTTCTGCCCATTTTTATCCATGTGTCAAGGACTAACTCCCCTGTGGTATCATTAAGGGTCCATTTTTATAGTTGCAGAGAAATAATTAAGACTCTTATAATTAACTATCCCATAACTCAAAAACTCCGAGTGATGTGAGCACCTGCTGATGTATCCGAGACACAAAGTAATATATTGTCATTAAAAATGCTGTCAATTTAAAATAATTTGATAACTGGTGAGATATCAAAGTGCTTAAGAATAAAATTTCTAGATAAAACTAAGAATGACTCAGAAATTGCTGAACTTTCATTCACTGCTTTATTTGAAAGATGTTCATGACACAAAAAGGCTAATTCATAATGATGCTGGTATACATTAAAGTACCTATGTAATATTCAATTAACAACAGAATCTAGTTCTACAAGCTGGAAACTTGGAGAACCAAATGAAGCCTAATATCTCCATGACAGTCTTTCAGATAAAAAAAAAGTACTAAGGAAATCAGAAACTAAGAATTGACAAGACTTTTTTGACCGCCCCCCTCCAAAGCAGTATCATTTGCACTGTATTCTTATATTTCTTTTTGGTGAAAAAGCATCTGGCAACATAATTTTGAACCAGGCTAAGTATACTGCCTTGTTTTCTCAAAATGACTGGTAAATTTTTAAAAAAATATTTTATTTATTTATTTGACAGATGGAGATCACAAGTAGGCAGAGAAGCAGGCAGAGAGAGAGGAGGAAGAAGGCTCCCGGCTGAGCAGAGAGCCCGATGTGGGGCTCCATCCCAGCACCCTGAGATCATGACCTGAGCTGAAGGCAGAGGCTTTAACCCACTGAGCCACCCAGGCTCCCTGACTGGTAAATTTTTAAATTTGATTTTCCTCAGAGACAATATGCCAAAATCTAGGTTTTGTTTGTAGTTAAAATTTCCAGCCAAATCAATAGGACAGAAGAATACACTGGTTATAGCTAGTGTCGTCATCTGATGTGTATATCAGTTCAGGAAGGATTTGGCAGCCTCCTGGTTGGCAATGAGACGTTACTGAAGAGAGTTACTAGGAAGCAGAATATCTGGACTCTGGTTTCAGTTCTGTTACTCTTCTATAGAGGGACTTTGGGCATCCGTTGCTATTGTGTAAGCCTCGTTTCTTCATTGTTAAAGAACACAATGATGCTGGCTTTGGTGAATACTGCTTACATTTAGGTGACATTTTATTGTCTTTTAAAAAATGGTGCTTGTTTGGATCACATGGATTTTTTTGTATATGAATGGTAATATCAGTCTCATGATTCTTCTAGGTACACACTTCACAGCACTTTGCTGGGTAAAATACTTAGGAGAGGTCTTTGACGTGCAAAGCTATAAACGTGGAATAAAGTGTTTCAGAAGGAGATAAATTCCCCAGTGCGGGAGGCAAGATTAGTCTGGTTATTGATTTGTATTGATCTGTAAGATTCCTGGCAGGCTGGAAGGTCTATGGTAGTGTCTATGAACACTGAAAATGTATGAACTAAAATATTATTATTAAGAAAGACAAAGGTTAAAATGAAGTCTTCTATTAGAAAAAAATACTAAAAAAAGAATTTATCCTTTTTGTAATCCTTGAGAAAAACATTGTAACTGTTGGCTTGGGACAAGGTAGCTGCTTTTTTTTTTTTTTTTTTTTTTTTTGCTATGCATTACTTAACAGGGTTCAGTTAAGAGTATAAATCAATTATTTCAATATTTCCTTTCTTATGCTTCATATGCCATTTCACATGCTCTTCATTCCTATTTGTTTGGCAACTTTTGGACATTTCAGACAAACAGCAAATTATATTGGTCTTCTAAGAAGCCAAACTCAGACCTCCTTATAATCTGTGAAGATATGACTTTAGTCAAGCTGTTCTCTTTGGGCTCTTTCACAAAGGGCAAAAACCAAAAACATCAACTCATTGCTATCACTCAAATATTATTTCTTGAAAAAATATTTCTTGAAACTAGAGAATTAAATGAAAATTTTGGAAGAGATTATATTTTCTCAAAAAAGGGATCTGACAGAGGACATGCATTTTACAAGTCACAGATGGAACTTAGTCTCTTGACAGTGATACTTTATACAAAGTTCATGCCTGAGGTGGTGGACGACAGTCTATGTCAGAACATGTGGAAGAATTAGTTATGGATCCTACCATAAGGAAACCACTTATTTGGTTTGAATAAGAGAGAAGAGGAGAAATTGAAAGTCAGATACCCTAGATCATTTGAAATATTTGTTGCAAAGCCAGCAAGTATCAACTGCCTACTCTGTGACAGGCATCCTACATGTATAATCTTATTTGGTCCTTCCTATAACACTTATTATTTGCACACTAGAAGAACATTTTGTAAAAGGGAATTGACATTTGTACTACCTCGGGAAGCAGTAGTAAGAATATTGGGTGAAAATTACTGGTAGTTTTCATGTGGTTCTCCATAATAAAAGACAAGGGGTGGCCTGGTTGTCCCAATTCTCTATTCATGGCTAGTCTTTTGGTCTGGTTGGTTAGAACATGGCTTCTTCCGTGTGCTCTCTCACTGGGAGCTCTGCCTTCCGTCAGTGACAATGACCCCTGCCAATGGAAAACTGGTCAGTCAAGACTATTCAGTGCCATTTGTCCCTTGCTTGATGCCCCAGTTTAACCCACCATCAGTAGAAGGTTTCAAAACCATACTTTTCCCCACAGGGAACTTCCTTATGACATAAATAATCTTTGCCACCAGCAGTCTTACAGCAGCCTGGATTCTGACATAGGAAAGTGGGGCTAGATGATTTTTCCCTCATCCACTCCCATCTTAGTGTTTCTTGATTATATTAGCTTAAAAGTGAAGGGGCTTTGTTATTTTAGAAGTATCCCATCAGCTTCTTAGAAAAAGCCTAGTTATTCTCTGAAATCTTATCTTGGCTGAAGCCTAATCATTTGCTGAGCCAAAGTGGCTCAGAAACAGATGAAAACAGATGAAAGTCACAACCAGGAAATACTATTTTCCTGCAACCTTACAGAAACACAATAGAAAGCAACAGATCTTGTGCTATAAAAATCACATTTGAGAAAGCACAGTAGGTAGATTGCATATTTATTTTTAAGACTTTTTTTTTTATAAGTTTTAGTTGTCAGTAAAAGTCACCCATAATATTTTTCACTTTCATAGTGATTCGGATGAAATGATCAACCATTAACACCTATTAATTGTCAGGAGGCTGACAATCTGTTATCTAAATGTGGATCTAGAAATAAATGCATTTTGTGTGTGAGCGTAGCCCTAGAAGGATGGTGGGATCCTAGCCTGTTTGGTAAACATCCAAGTATCAGCTCAGGAACTGGACTCAGTGGTGCCAATTCTGGGAGCAGGTGGTTTTCATGAGGAACAGAAGAGGACAGTGGAATTCAACTCTGCAGTGTCAAGATGATGCATTGAATCCTCTGAAACCTGAGCTTGAGGGCCATGAATTTAGAATCAAGAGGACGAGAGTAGCCAGAAAGTTGATGAAAAGGGAAAGGTAAGGCATTCCTGAGTCTGCTCCAACACAATCAACACTTGCAGGTATTTGGTTCTCAGGAAATAATTGTTGGATGGATGAATGGATGTGTGAAGAATGAAAGCTTGAAAGAGTCACCTCTTGAGGTCTCTGGGACATGACAATAGGGGGCATTGGCCAGGTGAGAGGTAGTGGAGCAGGCAGCAAAGTGACAGATCCGATTCCTGCACACGGATGAGTGAAAGAGGCATGGACATAATAACTACAATAGAGGACTGTTGGAGCACTGGCCACCAGGAAGTATTTACACAGAGGGGTGAAAGATAAGGAAGATCTCAAAGCATGATTTGGGGGAGAACATGCCAAGGTGGAAGGAAAGTAGGGAGTAAAAATATGGCAATAGTAAGTAAGTACTTACTTACTATTTACTACTAGTAGTACTAGTACTACTAGTACTTAGTAAATAGTACTACTTACTTGCGGATCTAGAAATAAATGCGTTTTGTGTGTGAGCGTAGCCCAGTAGTACTAGTACTACTAGTACTAGTAGTACTACTTACTAAGTAAGGCACCAGACATTAGTCTAATGTAGCCAGAGCATGTAGTGTGTGCAGAGAAGCCACAAAAGCAGCCCGAGAACAGAAAGGGGAGAGCTTAAATTCTAGACTAAGGCCTTTGAGCAGGATATGTAGCAATTACTCCACCTTCCTATCAGAATACACGTGAAGTGTGGGACACATGTACAAGTTAGTTCTCAGTACATGTTGCGATAGGACAAAAGAAGAGATAGAAGTAATGAAACATTAGCAAATGAATGAAGGCAAAAAGGAAGAAAAGCTTAATTATTACATACAAATTCTACAAGATGTATCTGTTTTCTTAAGGATTATAAAATATAAAACAGGACAGCAAAGAAATGCAAAGAAACGAACTACTAGTGCTATGCTAAGTTCTTGAGGACCACTTGGGGGACAAGAGATCAAAGTAAATCAGCCACATACAAGTGATATTGACATTTTTTCCCATCTTAAATCCTTTTTGGAACAAGGCAGATGTAAACTTAAAAAACGCACAGTTTAAAAAATCCTCTAGGTGTAGCATTTATAATGCCATGTGTTGTTATAAAATACTGTATAACAGGTACCCTATATTCTTTACCAACAGAAATACTTACAGGGTGCATCTCTCTGCTCCATTCTGTAAAGCAAAATCTGGTTTAGTGGGGAATTTTCTATCACCATTTGGAGGTTTTCTTATAATTAGAATGCCATTTTTGCTGGAATCATTCTAGTTGAAAAACAGTCCTTACTGTTCTTATTTTCCCACTTTCCTTTGCTTGGGTAAGTGTAGGGAGCAGAAAAAGTAGAGAAAGGAAACAGGAGAATTTTGTCTAAATAATGATAATGAAAAAGTTTGACAAACAGAATGTTTTTGCTTTATTAAATGCGCATGGTTATCTTTAAGAGAAAAAGCAGCAAAGCTGAAAATGGGTGTTATAACAGTCTGGGAAGTAGAGTGCATGAAGGGCCCTGGCCGTTCCAGCTGGTGTGTGCTGCACATTCTTGCTGGTGCCTTCTTGGGAGAGATTCCTCTCTTCCTGTGAAACACATCAGTTGCTTCTTGCCTGAGGCAGATGGTTGACGCAGTATGCAGCTTTTCTAAATGGGACAGGGTTTGCCCAGACATCTTGTGCCATCCAGACTCTCCCATCTATTTCTGCCTTTCCTCCATCCAACTTCTTGCTCATTTTGTGACCTCATCCTTCTGTTTGTTCTTGGAATTTGTGCTTTCTAGTTCCAAATTGCTATTTTACTCTTCCCTACTTCTCTGGCCTGGCTTACCATCATTCTTGGTCCACAATGATGATTCATGAAGGCTTTGCCGAACTCCTGGACAAAATGGCATTGATGTTTTCTTTGATGTGCCTAATTGTCTGGAGACCCCAGGCTCCCCCCAGGCTCCCTAGTATGCATTTACTCTCGTCCAGTGGACCATGCTAAGTGTACACCTTATCTTGGCCTGATGCCCTTTTTGTTTGTTTGTTTTGTTTTCCTTTTATTTACAGCTTGTGCCTGGAAATAATGGAGCTGATTATATCTAATTTCAGAGGCAGTGAAGCACCTGTGATTTCTGATCTTCACTGTCTCACTGGACCTGGGACCAAGGATAAGTTAGTTAAACTTGCAGCATTTCACAACTTTCTCATCCACACAGTGGAAATGTCCCAAATGTTTTCCTGGATTCCAAAACGTCAGTTCTAACAACTTGTCACTCTAAGAATTTCCCCTAAGTATTCCTCTTTCACGATAGATTTTATTTCTTTAGTTCAATGGCATTGACGTGAACGGCAATGTTTCCTTTTGCTTTACAATGACTAATGACTTTACAGCTTTTTAATTTTTATTTATTTGATTGATTTTTTGGGAGGGGTGGGTAAAAAGCTTGGAGGAAGTATCATGGGGATAATATTTGGGGTTTTCTCAATCTGTGAACTGGCTTTCTCACTCTACTTCATTAGCCATGATGATTCAAGGAGAGATGACCCTTTGGCCTGGAGAACATTATGACCCAGGTAGTTGCTTCTCAAAAGTCTCCTTCTGGCCTACGGACAGACTGTGGGAAGGAGAAAGAAGGCAGCCACCAAATCCAGTGTGCTGCATTGATCCTAGGCCCACACTGTAGATACCAGGGGTGGTGTTGGATAGATGAGAATAAAGCTGAAAGCAAGTGGGTCTTTGCCCCATTTAGCCATGGGGATCTGGGAATGCTGACCAGAAGCACCCAGCACCATATCAGAGTAAATGAAGTATACATTAGGGGTATTTAGGCAGAAGAGGGCCTGCTTTTAGTGGCCACAGGCTGGTTTTGATCAGGACAGCCTGGCAGGATCTCAGAGTTTTCATATGTTCAGAAAAGAGATAGAGTGGCTGATGTGAGAACCACGAGGTGAGCACATAGGCACTTGCCATAGGGGACACTGTGAGCCCATTGTCGAGGGCTTCAGGGCAGACAGGATGAGACACTCAGTGCCTGTGAGAGCCAACACCGGGCCATGTGAGCAGTTGAGAAGAATGTCAGGCCTGACAGAGACAAGTCCAGGCATGGGTATCAGGAACAGACATAAGCAGCCTGAGCAGGAACTGGAGCCCTGTGTTTCCTCTCCACTCCTATGGAGGCCAGAAAATGCCCAGACAGCAGTTTCAGTACCTGCTGGCCCCAGACATCTGGCTACCTACCCTGTTCCCATCCATGGACTCAGTAAACTCATCAAGCCACCACCAACCAGGTACCATTGTGGCGGCACTGGGAAAGGAGCATGCTCCTGGAAAGACAGCTGTAACAGGGCAGGGGATGGCTGGGAAACTTGAGACCCCACTATTGCAGCAACTGGCAGATTTAAAAGGTCTTTCTCCTCCCCACTATCCAGCAGGGCTGGTGGGATGGGAGACTAAGGAAAGAAAGATCCAAGGTTGAAAATGAACAAGACAGATGTTCTTTGCTCACCTTGGTGGAAGTTGAGTCCAGTTTCAATCTGGCCACAGAAGAGTATTAAGAGGAAGCTGGCCTGCCCTCACATTTCCCACCCAGTGGGTATACCTGCCTGTCGCCTTTCCCTGCAACATCTCTCTGGCAGGTGGCTAGAGCCCTGCCATGGTCTGGAGGGCAGAGAATGACCACGGGGTTAATCATGAACAAAAGGGTTGAGGGGTGGGGCTTGGAGACGCAGGCAGAAATACTGTGGACCTGTCACAGGTCTGCTTAAGGCCCCTTGTCTGCAGAAGCTGTTTTCTGTTAGAGTCACACAAAAAGAAGAGAAAGAAGTGTCTCCTATGCATATCATCTTCTATTTTGGATGTACAGACACTCACTAACATTTGTACTTAGATTTTCTTGGCTGGGAGTGGAAAAGGGTAACAGATCCATTACTGATCGACTAAGGAGCTGACCTGGTAACAGTAGGAGTCTCATGTGATGGCTTTAATGCCATAATCTCTTAGAATTCAGATGGACTTGTTTTAAAACATCCCAACACATAATTAGTAAAACAGAAAGAGTCTCTTCAGTCCCCACCACATCTACTGTACCAGGAAATGATACTGGCCATCTCTTGCTGAGAAATGACACAGGACAGGGTGGGGGTGGGGGGAAGGAGCACCGCATGAAGACAGGGGAGAGGTGAAGAGGGGAGGAAACACAGTCCTTAACATTCCCCATGCATTGGAATAACTTACTTGGCATAACATCATGTTCTAATAATGAAAAGAGTAACCGTCGTTCTCCTTTTCCCCATGAGGCAAAACAGATGCTGTTTCTATGACGAGGCACTCTGTCTTCAGCCGAGCAGCCATATCTATAGCCAGACATCTCAACAGCAGACTATCCCTAGGCCAGATTCTCCCTGCTGTGGATGGGGGCATTGGGGGGCATTGCTGTGAATGAGGGATGCGGCAGGATGTGAATGTGCTTGCAGGGTGTGTGTGTGTGTGTGTGTGTGTGTGTGTGTGTGTGAAGTGCAAGATAGAGGGAGAAGCAGAGACAAGGAAGAAACAGGAGAGAAAGAGAGAGACAGGGGAGAGAGAGATCCATTCCCCTTCTCCCTCCAAAGTAACCCCACTCAGTGGTACTAGAGACAGGGAACTGCAACACCAGTACTCAGGGCACGGGTCCTCCTGTTGTTGTTTGTCGGGAACAATAGAGAGGGCCTGGACTTCAACCATAAAAGGACAACTTGGATAAAATGAAGAATGTGCTATTCCTGTCAGCCACCCCTGCAGAGGCACCCAGGGCTGCGTGGGACCTTGGGAATCACATAACACCAGTCCTGCACTAGAACGTGCAAGGACAAGAGACGGGTGTTCCCACCTCAGGAACTTACATGCGGGTAGGTAAGAGAATGGCATCTGAGTCATGCTTCTGTGTTCCCAAAGCTCTTTCCGGTGTTCTATTGCACTCCTCACCCCCACCCTGTGATGTTGCCCAGACACGTATTCTAGTGAGGAGAAAATACAGCACATTGTAGTCAACCAGCTGGCTCCCTCATCCAACCTATAATGAAGTGGTAGAGAGGGGCTCAACTCAAGGCGCTAGCTCTGCCCTCAGACCCGTTCTGTCACACCATGCCGCCTCTTACAATAGAAGTCCAGAACCTATGACTCCACAGAGGACTGCTGGTTTGCAAACCTGGATCCTTGTGTAGACATAAGAGGCGGGAAGGGGATGGGACGGACTGGGTTGAGGTGAATGTGTTTCTACCTCCCTCGGCAGCCACTGTGCGGACAGCCCAACTACCTCCTTTCAGCTGAGTGTGAGACCAAGTAGAGCATAAAACTTCTGGGAAGAGTGGGGAGGGTGCAAAATATGGGCTGTTTTCCTACAACGTCCAGAGAATGTTCTGCCAGTTCGTTTTGTTTCTGCTTGTTATGGACGACTAGAGACTCCTCTGAAGTCATGTTCTCAGCAATGCTTTCTCTACAACAAAGAAACACATTGGCTCTCTTTCTTCCTGCCCTTGCTTGCTGAGGTCCAGTTGAGTTTTACTGATTATGAAGCTGGATTCAGGGGCACCAGAGTGGCTTAGTTGGTTAAGTGGCTGACTTCAGCTCAGGTCATGATTTCAGAGTCCTGAAATCGAGCCCAGCATCAGGCTCCATGCTCAGCAGGAAACCTGCTTTTCCCTCTCCCACTCCCCCTACTTGTATTCCCTCTCTCTCTCTCTCTCTCTCTGTGTGTGTGTCAAATAAATAAGTAAAATCTTAAAAAAATGAAGCTAGATTTAGAGTACTTAGATGTAAGTGGGGCAAAAACAAGTTGCCAAGAGGGCTAACACTGTCTTTATGATGAGTTGTTCTCCATTCACTCTAGTTATTATTCTATGTGTTATAAGCATTTTTATCTTAAAGATTTCCATCTATTTTTCCTGAGTGATTCCTTCTTCCATAGGGAACAAATATCAGAAAAAGAAAGAAAAATCAGAAGTGCACAGGTATTTAACAGATACCCGAGTCCAGCTGATCCTGGAGAATCCATCCCTCTTCCCCATTGCAAGATTAGAGGTGAGCAAGATGGGCTCCAGGCATGAAGCAGGTGAAGACATCCTAACTGCTGCCATCTCTCCTTTGTGCAAACACTTCTGTACTTTAACCTTCTACTTATAGGCCTTTTTTTTTTTAAATTTTCTTTTCTTTTCAGTGTTCCAAGATTCATTGTTTATGCACCACACCCAGTGCTCCATGCAGTACATGCCCCCCTTAATACCCACCATCAGGCTCACCCAACTCCCCACCCCCCTCCCCTCTCAAACCCTCAGTTTGTTTCTCAGAGTCCACAGTCTCTCATGGTTCCTTTCCCCCTCCAATTTCCTCCAACTCACTTCTCTCCATCTCCCGGTGTCCTCCGTGTTATTCCTTATGTTCCACAAGTAAGTGAAACCATATGATAATTGACTTTCTCTGCTTGACTTATTTCACTCAGCAGCAAGTCCATTTCCCTGTAAGTATATATGGATAAAGAAGATCCACATATACTTATAGGGCTTTAATATTAAAGACTTCTTTCTTGATTGGGGGTGAAGAATTCATACTAAGAGCCTGAAGATCTGATTTGACAGGCATCTTGATGATGTTGCAATGCTTCAGGACCTGCAGAATGGAGGACTCACGGCTCTTACACACTGGGCCTGGCCTCCTCCAGCAAAAGGGAGATAAAACCTCACAACAGCCATAAAAATGGACTTCCTGTCCAGCAGTCTTGTTGGGGTGGTTTGTTACAAACCACATTGCATTTAGGCTGTCCAGTCCTCAACATGGAATCTCAGTAGAGAGTTGAGGATACAGAGTAAAAACACAAAGAAAGAATGCATGAAAGATAGAGGAACATCTCAGCAGAAAAAGCACCCAAATTCAGCTTAGGCTTGGTGTGGACGATGAGGTAAGCATGAGGAACAGAGGAAAGGTGGCCTCTCAATTTCCTGGGCTCCCAGGGCAGGTGGCAATGCAGGTACTTCTTTAGAGAGTGCCTTTGAGACTATGAGCATGCTTGGTGCCATTTCCATTCTAGTTCTCAAATAGAGGCAGGATCCCCTCCATGGGGCCATTCCTGTGCTCTGTGGGACTAGGTGACAAGAGAAATAAGGGGTGGCAAATGCAATGGGTTGACAGATCCAACTGCAAAATATTTGCTAGGCTTGATTGGGTCATTGAAAGACTTATTCCTGTGGTGTTTGCCCCCTTCAGTTCCAGATATCCTGAATATTCCTCCAGTGCTACCAGTGCATAGAGATAAGAAATAATCAGGCCTCCAGCAGCTGAATGGAATTCACTTTCTATCTTGCCCAGCAGGTAGGCTGCTATCCACAGACAGAGCAGTAGACATTTCCCAGTGTTTTGCTGAAATGCCTGCCCAAATCCACAGCTTGCCCCACTACCTGCTGCCCCCCGCCACATGCTTGTATCTCCTGTATCAGAGATTTTAAAGTAGCTGTTTCTCTCATCTGGAAAATTTTCCCTTCTCTGTCTAGACACATTCTTCAAAGTCTAAACTTAGACTCAAGTGCTCCTTTGCAGGAGGCCTTTGTGATCATGTCAGTCTGTGATCACTTCTCCTCTTTCCGTCTGTTCTGTATTGATTTACTACAAAACTGCATTTATCATGGTTCCCTTAGAAATAAAGTTTGACACTCATGAAAGAAATTGAAGAAGACACAAAAAGATGGAAAAGCATTCCATGCTCATGGATCATAAGAATGAACATTGTTAAAATGTCTATACTGCCTAGAGTAATCTATATTTTCAATGCCATCCTGATCAAAATTCCACCGGCATTTTTCAAAGTGCTGGAACAAACAATCCTAAAATTGTATGGAACCAGAAAAGACACCGAATTGCTAAGGAAATGTTGAAAAAGAAAAATAAAACTGGTGGCATCACGTTGTCTGATTTCAAGCTTTACTACAAAGCTGTGATCGCCAAGATAGCATGGTATTTTTCAAAGAGTTGGAGAAAATAATCCTAAAATTTGTGTGGAATCAGAAGAGACCACAAATTACTAAGGAAATGTTGAAAAAGAAAAAACAAAACTGGCGGCATCATGTTACCTGATTTCAAGCTTTACTACAAACCTGTGATCACCAAGATAGCATGGTACTGGCACAAAAACAGACACATAGACCAGTGGAACAGAGTAGAGAGCCCAGATATGGACCTGCAACTCTATGGGCAACTAATCTTTGATGAAGCAGGAAAAAATATACAGTGGAAAAAAGTCAGTCTCTTCAATAAATGGTGCTGGGAAAATTGGACAGCTATATATAAAAGAATGAAACTTGATCATTCTCTTACACCATACACAAAGAAAACTCAAAATGGATAAATATCTCAATGTGAGGCAGGAATCTATCAAAATCCTAGAGGAGAACATTGGCAGTAATCTCTTTGACATCAGCCACAGCAACTTCTTTCAAGGCATGTTTCCAAAGGCAAAGATACAAAAGTGAAAATGAACTTTTGGAACTTCATCAAGATCAGAAGCTTCTGCACAGCAAAGGAAATAGTCAATAAAACAAAGAGGCAACACGTGGAATGGGAGAAGATATTTGCAAATGACACTACAGACAAAGGGCTGATATCCAAGATTTATAAAGAACTCGTCAAACTCAACACTCAAAAAACAGATAATCATGTCAAAAAATGGGCCAAAGACATGAACAGACACTTCTCCAAAGAAGACATATAAATGGCTATCAGACACATGAAAAAATGTTCATCATCACTAGCCATCAGGGAGACTCAGATCACAATCACATTGAGATACCACCTTATACAAGTTAGAGTGGCCAAAATTAACAAGACAGTAAACAAAAAGTGTTGGAGAAGCTGTGGAGAAAGGGGAACCCTCTTCCACTGTTGGTGGGAATGCAAGTTGGTGCAGCCACTTTGGAAAACAGTGTGGAGATTCCTTAAGAAATTAAAAATAGAGCTACCCTATGACTCAGCAATCACACAACTGGATATTTACCCCAAAGATACAGATGTAGTGAAAAGAAGGGCCATCTGTACCCCAATGTTCATAGCAGCAATGGCCACATTTGCCAGACTGTGGAAAGAGCCAAGATGCCCTTCAATGGACGAATTGATAAAGGAAGATATGGTCCATATATACAATGGGGTATTATGCCTCCATCAGAAAGGATGAATACCCAACTTTTATATCAATAAAGATGGGACTGGAGGAGATTATGCTGAGTGTAAGAAGTTGAGCAGAGACAGTCGATTATCATATGGTTTCACTTACTTGTGGAGCATAAGGAATAACATGGAGGACATTGGCAGAGGGAGAGGAGAAGTGAGTTGGGGGAAACTGGAGGGGGAGAGGAACCATGATAGGCTGTGGACTTTGAGAAACAAATTGAGAGTTTTGGAGGGGAGGGCGGTGGGGGGTTTGGGTGAGTCTGGTGGTGGATATTAAGAGGGCATGTACTGCATGGAGCACTGGGTGTGGTGCATAAACAGTGTTCCAAGGAACACTGAAAAAGTAAAATAAAATTTAAAAAATTTTAAAAAAGAAATAACATTTGACTTGTTTTACATTTTTCTGTCACAAATGCAAGCACTGTCTTTTGCTTTCTTAGATGCCTCTAGACCAGCATAAGGAAGGAGTTCAATATTAGTAGCTTTATAAAATGACATTTCTGAGATTTGGGGAAAACCTGGCTTATAGCACTGTGTGTGTGTGTGTGTGTGTGTGTGTGTGTGTGTGTGTTTGTTTCTATTTGTGTGCGGTGATGGACAGCCACTTCTTATTCCAGATCTCAGGAAGTAGGTTTATACAACTGTGGGCTTACACAAATCTTCTAGAGTATCTATATCCTTGTTGCTTTCACTACAAAGCACCGTGGCCTAGAGTGCTTTGTTTTATGGGTCCCTTTGTTCCCCTACTAGCTTGTGAATATAAAGACAGGAACTTTACCTAATTAATCTCTGCATTCCAGGCCCTAGCACAGAGCCTGCACACAGGAAGTACCAGGTTATGCTGACACAATGGAATGAATATATTTGTAGGAAATATCATTCTTTTCCCTACTCATCATTCTACCTTAGCCCACAATAATAAATAGAAAATCCCTCCATCTGGAATTTTGGAAGACAGTAGCTCTCTCCTTTCCTTGCCCTGCACTCATTATCCCCAGCAGTAGGGAGTGAGTTATCAATTTTGAGTCTGGGAGAAAGAGCTGAAACTGGGTTGCTCCCATCTTTGGAGTGGTGTCTTTTCCAGGACAGCTTGTCCTCAGGTTGTACATGCTCCTCTTCTCTAGGGAAAGGCATGCCGAGGTCCAGTTCTCTCTTGGGGTATGCGCGTGTGTGCACTCATGCATCCACACGTGGATGCACATGCTTTTGTGTGTTGATTCCAGGAGAGGATATAGATGCTCTATTGTCCTCAGGTGCGAGCTGCATTTCTCCAGTTCAACATCTTTCACAACAAACCTGGTATTTTCCCCTCCATCTGATTGCCTCTGAGTCTTTCTCAGTGGATTCTAAACTCTAGGCAGGAAGAGGACCCATTATGAACCATCACCCCCAACTCCCTGTCGCTGTGAGAAGATCCCATTTTGAAGGGTGGATTGATCATTGTGCTTCCTTTTTTCTGACTTCCCTGTGTGTGTATCCTTCATCCAGGTCAGTGTGAAACATACGCATCACCTCTGAAGACCTAGGGCTGCAGTGGTTGGGGTGAAAAATGCAGTAGGGCAGACACCTCTGGCTTCAGAAAGAAGAAAGTGGCTAACTTCTCTGAACACCCCTTTCATCTGGGTTGGCCTCCAGTTTCTCGGAGGCTATATATTTGCAAGGGGTCCTAAGTAATCACTTGGAGAATTTGGGTGAAGGTGGGATAGGAAGGGCACAGTGTGAACTTGGATATATAGATATCCACAGCTTTGGGAGCAGGATTTATGCATTAGCCATGCCTTTTGTTTTCTCTATTCCCATGCTTTGATATCTTGAGGTGTTGTTGACTGGTAAGGCTGCCCCTCCCAAGGTCTGCTAATTGGTAGAGAGAACCAAAAACTCCTTTGCAGTTTCTCCTTTTCTATGCAAACCACCACGTCAGGGCCCACACCCCACCACCTGTTCTACTGCTCTCATATTGGGGCCACTATCCCCTTGCCCTGATCACCCCAGGGCTAGGGACCAGACCTCTAGGGGCACCTCATGCCCCAGAGCCCACTGAAGTTATTTAAAATAGCTAACCACAGGGATACCTGGGTGGTTCAGTTGGTTAAGCATGTGTCTGCCTTCAGCTCAGGTCATGATCCCAGAGTCCTGGGATCAAGCCCCGCATCAGGCTCCCTGCTCAGTGGGGAGCCTCCTTCTCCCTCTTCCTACTGCTCCCCCTTCTTGTACTCTCTCTTTCTCTCACAAATAAATAAAATCTT
>ML106780.1:0-19321 GCA_003697995.1 Taxidea taxus jeffersonii
TTCAGCTCAGGTCATGATCCCACGGTCCTGTGATCTAGTCCCACATCAGACTTCCTGCTTGTCTGGATGTCTGCTTCTCCCTCTCCCTCTGCCTGCTTCTCTGTCAACTTGTGCTCTCTATCTCTCTGTCAAATAAATAAATAAAATCTTAAAGAAAGAAAGAAAGAAACAAAGAAACCCAGAATTTCCACCTGTAAGAACATTCATCCAGAACCCTCCCTAGTTTTCAATGACTCTGCAGTCATTGATGTGGTGTCAGCTGATTTGTGCAGGCCTGGATGGTAGTTACCAGGGCAAAAAATCAGAATCTTGCTGGGGAAGAGAGTTCCTTAAAATCTCACCCATTTCTGTGGGTTGAGGAGACAGCAATAATTCCATCAGTGTTAGAGAATTCTATGGCCATTCTGAGTAGTCTATGGCAATAACTTTATGACATCCTTACTACATAACCAACACTGAGAACAGCCATTTATTTCAGGTCAGATGCCCACCCTGAACCTCACTGTATTAGAAACCACTGTTAGGTTTCCCAATATCTAAGTTTTTTAGTTTTTGGTTTTTTTTTAAGATTTAATTTCTTTATTAGAGAGAGAGAGCATGAGTGGGGTGAGTAGTAGAGGGAGAGGAACAAGAAGACTCCCCACTGAGTGGGGAGCTTAACTTGGGGCTTGATCCCAGGACCGTGAGATCATGACCTGAGCCAAAGTCAGATAGATGGTTAACTGACCAAGCTACCCAGGCACCCCTAAGTTTTCTAGTCTTATCTGTTATATGAAAAATAAGTATACTGTCTGTAGGAAAGATTATAATATTTAGTTGCTTCTTCAGTGAAGTCTAGAAATTTAAGTAAAAACAAAAAGTCAGATGCTTTTGATAATGTATAAAGTACATCAAAAAGTCTGCTGGTGTCACATGATAAAGCATGAGTGTGTGAGATTACTACTTGAGATTAGTAGCTCAAAAAAGTGTCTTTAAAGGTGTGATATTAAGAGAAAGTTGAGGGGGGCACCTGGGCGGCTCAGTCAGTAAAGCTTCTGCCTTTGGCTCAGGTTATAATATCTGGGTCCAAGGATTGAGCATATCTTTGGGGGGGGGATCCTTCCTCAGTGGATCCCTCTGAGTGGATCCCTCCTCAGATCCCTCCTCACTCTTTCTCTTTCTCCCTCTGCTCCTTCCCCAACTTGCTCATGCTCTCTATCTCTGAAATACATATATATATATATATATATATATATATATATATATATATACTTTTTTTTTTAAGAGGAAATTGAGGATTTGGTTTATAGGTTGGGTAGAGCTGAGCTCCTCGAGCTGTGGGCATACCTTTGATGGTAATCCTCTCTCACAGCTGTAGCTAAACTGAGCTCTTTCTGGTTTTAATAGCTGCTATTTTCCTCAAACTGAGCTCTTTCTGGTTCTAATAGCTGCTATTTTCCCCTTTCCCTACTAAACCTAGGGGTTGTGACTTTTATATTGTTGCCAGCTCTGATTTTTGTTTTCCCTTTGCCTTCAGTAATCTCATTAAAATCGCCATCTTTGCAAATGATCCTCACATTAAAGTCTCCCCAATTACTCTGAATTTGCCTTTCTCTCCTTCTGGGACTTTGGCTTATTTATCTGAAAGACAAGAAGGAGTTAGTCATACGATGTTAGGGGAAGGGCATACCAAGCTAAGATGTCAGCAAGTACATCTTTGTGAAACAAACAAATGTGATGATGCACATAGTTATACTGCAATACAAATGTGGTTAGTTAACAGTGGAACACCCTGGGTCACTTTTGTTGGCATATTTTTCTTAACATTATTCTTCAACAAATATTTTTGACTACCTATTGGTTTAAGATGATGAACTAGGTCCCACAGCTGTATGGATCCTATTCATATGTTGCCATATTCATTCTTGAATTCAAGTTTGTGAATAGATATTATTATGTTGGTGCTCACTTATTGGAGTAAAAGTAGTAGGAAATTTTATAGCGGGCTCACTTAAAGATCTCCTTCCTTTCAACACAGTATGAATTAAGATGACTGTGTTTAGAACTTTCTCTTTCCTCATGCCCTTATATACACACACATATCCATAAAACAAAGTTTTCACTTATTCAACGTGCAGCTTAGTATTTGAAATTGTCTCCAACAAGGTCATGTAGGTCTTCTGCTGCAGGTTTTATACTTCAAAGGAAATTATAATTAGTTTGGCTTCTACTCTAAGATTGCCTTTATAAGAACATTCTTTTCTGTTTTGGAATAATATACTGCTTTTATATGATTAATGATGGTCCAATATTTCCTTTACTATTTCAGTGGAAGAATTAAGCATTTAATATATAGTTTTTCACAAAATGTCCTCATGTGATAAATAGATGCCAAAATTTTGTTCCATGCAATTCTCATTACATATTAAATCAGAAAAGAAAATGTAACTTGGAGAAATAAAAGGAGTCCTGTTTAGTCTTGGTTTTCTGGGTTGGTCTTGTTTTTACAGTAACTTTTATCAACCCTCTTCACTATCATGAAGCCTGGGAAAGTTTGGGCTATTTCCATTGCTTTTCCTGTTTTCATTTGGGAGATATGCATTGTGGAAAAAAAAAAGTCTTCTAAAAGCCAAAGGAAAGAGAAAGAGAAGCTTTCCTGAAATTTTGATCATATTTTTTGTAGCCTAAATTTTAAGTAATTTGCAGTATTTTGTTTTTGTTTAGATTACACATTTGATTAAAAAATAATTCTCTGTCAATCAACAATCAACTGTATTTTGTTGATCACATATTGATTTTTTTTAAATTTTACTGGGTGGCATAATTTTTTAAGAAAGGTGTTATTTCTTTTTTTATGTGATATTAGTCTAGGGTACAATCTAAGAAAATTTCTTTTGATGAATTTTGATTCTTGTTTTCTCTCACATTATGTTCTTATTTGATTATCTTTTAAAGTTTCTTTTTAGTTTTGATAATTTTATTCTTCCCTAATAAACATTTGAACAAAGAGTTGTGATGTTGAAGATGGAATTGGATAAACTATGAAGAAGTATATTACTGTGCATATGGTACTTTATTACTACTATAAAGACTAAAAGAACATTCTGAAATCTTATAAGGGTATTGTTTTTTTTTTTTAATTATGTTTTACTTAGAGTGTTCTTTAGAAAACATGACAAATAGAATGGTCTCCCAAAGATATACACATTCTAATTTATGGAACCTGTGACTATTTGACATTACATGACAAAAGTGAGAAAAATTCAAAAGTTGGGATAGGCTCTATTAGATTATATCTGTCAAATATTAGTTAACCCATTTGTATTTTGGGAAGAGCTGGATGATAATCATTTAAACACAAAACTCTCTGGAAAGTCCTTGACATGGCGAACTTTCTAGTTATTCTTATAGATATTCTACTAGATGCATATAGATATTGGATGAACAAATATAAAATAAAAAATTTTGTGTCCTGGGGTGCCTGGGTGGCTCAGTGGATTAAGCCTCTACCTTAGGCTCAGGTCATGATCTCAGGGTCCTGGGATCGAGCCCCACATTGGGCTCACTGCTCAGAGGGGAGCCTGCTTCCCCCCTCTCTCTGCCTGCCTCTCTGCCTACTTGTGATCTCTCTCTGTGTCAAATAAATAAATAAAATATTTAAAAATAAATAAATAAAATAAATAAAAAATTTTGTGTCCTGTCTGTGTTTGGGTGCAGGTATGAAACTGCCCTCAAGGTTGGGATAATGTGTTGGGGTATTCCTAGAACTGGATAGAACCAAGGTTTTTAAACAAAGTAGTTCAAAAGCATGCTAGGGTGGGTGTATCAAACTCAGGAAACTGATGGAATAGAGATTTGCCTCATCTTGGTATACGTTACTACAATGCATATACCTGCTCAAACCATAATTTATAAGTCATCCATGATCCACTTCCCTTCCTCTCATATCAAAAATAAGCAACTCCTATAGACTCTCTTTTCAATATTTATTACTCTATTCATTATGTCTCTCCATATTCACTGCTACTACTCTAAAAAATGATAGCTAAGATTTATATTGTGCTCACTACTAAGCACATTCATGAATTAATTCTTACAGTCCTCCTATACTCCCTAATTTTGAGATGATAAAGAATCTAGATAAAGTGAAGGGCCAAGTAACTTGCTCAAAATTACACAAAGAGTAAGTGACAGTGAAGTGGTTTGATGATCTCTTTCCATAGCCTGCACTCAAGCATCCCATTATATTCTTTTCCAAGTGCAGGTCTAAGGCACCTCCATGTCTTACTGAAACATCAATACTAATTTCCTTCAGCGGAAATTTATCTAGCAAAATGCTGCCTATAAACATCCCTTCTTAGTTTTAGGGAGTTTTCTACCATGTGGGAAGTGGTTGAAATCACTCCCCTGGTTTTCACTATAGAAACCAAAAGAGCCCGGTTCTTTCTGTCTCATCCTTTGAAAGTTTGAGTACAGGCATATGACAAAGTTTTGACCTTTGACTGATACTACTCAAGAGTTTGAATTTGAAGGGAATTGTGTGCAGAGGCAGGAAGAATTAGGAAAATGTTTATGTCAACATGAAGATATCTAGCAGAGATTTTGAGAGTTTAGCACATACATTGCTGAGTAACCAGTGACAGTGGCATTTGGGAGGGAAACTCACCATATTTTATCTTTATCTTCTTTGGGCTGTGTTTTTTGTCATCCATCCTTTCTTGATTTCTGTTTGGCTTCCATATCTGATTCTCCCGTCTTCTGGATGATTCTGTAGATCACTTGATATTCTTCTAAATAGTTCCTTTCTTGTGCAAGTTAGTCAAGGTCTATTTCTGATGCTTGCAGCCAAGAACCTTAGAAGTTTTACAGCTTCTTCTCTGGATCCACTTGCATTCTCTCCTCTCCTTGGCAGTCAGAGCAGTCTTTTAAAAAGGTTAATTGACATCATTCCTCTTATTAAAAACTCAAAATTGCACTGAGAATAAAATGCAAACTCCTTACCAGGGCTAATGGGCTTACAAAGTCCCAACAATATTTACCCTCCTATCTACATTTCTTACCTATCCCTGTTCTAGTATCTCAGTATTTTTCAGTACTATTCCTTATCATTAGAACACTGCCCAGTACATGTTTCAGTAAATGTCTGTTGAAACAAACTAACATATGAAATAATAGATAAATTTGTTATATTTTGCCGGTACACATTTCCATGAACTCTTTCTTTCCATTACTATTCTGTTCTCAGTTCAGGAAAACTATATTTAGAATACTGCCTTGGTAAGAGGTAATACATGCTTCCCATGGAAGCAAAAAGGGCCAGATTCTCTCTCCATTCCCATGAATGCAGGGTGAGCAGGTAATGTAGGCCCAGCCATCTAGACCTCATGCCCAGCATAGGGCATGAGGATGGATGGAGAATATTGGACTGGCCTCTTTTCATCTGTATAACTTTTGCTATTTTTTTACTTCCTCATCTTCTCTTTCTTAGTTCTTGTCAGTTTTCCAAAGCTCATATTCCAGTTTTCTATTATTTCTGTGAGACTCTGATATTTTTCCAATAAATTCAAATTTTTAACTTGAGATATAGAGTTAATTTCTATCCCTAACTGCCAAGAACTCCCAATGATAATTATAGCTTAGTAACCTAGGGTTTAGTGTTAAGAAACAGAAAACTCACACTTAAAAGGCCAAGGCATAACCACAGTATAGTCAGTTGAATTTATGGCTGGAAATGCATATAAATGTTATGCAATTAGTTCAGGAAGTTTGGTTCATTAATAAGGGGCATATGCCTGGACTGATATTTTATATTTTGGAAGGATATCTATACTACCTCTGCCTAGGGAAGTACCATGTCTATGGAAGGAGCAAATTTTAATTTTTTTTCAAAAAAAGTTAGATGGACATTATGTTTACTGAAGTGGGAGACAAGCACTTATGTCGGGCTCTAGAGTTCTGTGCCATAAAACACTGTAGAAGAGAATATTCCTTAATTATTAAAGGATATTTGAATGTGTAGTTATGTGTAGTTACAGGTGTGGTATGCAGTAGGTGGAGTTCACTATAAGTATAACCCTATGACATTGTTACAACCCTGGGCTGCACTATAGTAGGAAATCTTAATGACACAGAGCAGTTGCCATTAAAGTTTGGCAACTCGAAATTGAATGGATTCTTAGTTGGGCCTCAAGCAAAACCCCTAGCTGATTATTTTCTCAAAAATTTAGTTATATTTATTATAAGTGGATAGGAGGTTCTGTTGCTGGGGACTTTGCTTATATTCATGATGTTAATTACTGTATTTATTTTTATACTTTCTCTATAATCAATTCCCTATGATCCATTTTTCACATAGCTGCCAAAGAGATATTTTAAAAATATAATTTAGATCATGTCACCTTTTGTTTAACCCTATAATGACATTCATTGCATTTTATAAAATCAAAATCTTTATCATACTCTGAAAGGACTGACTACATCTACTACTGTACATTTCACTTTCTAATATCTAATCACACTGGTATTCATGGAACATGTCAAGCTTATTACTATCTCTCATCTTTTCTTATTTGTGTTACCTCTCCATAGAATGTTATTTTCTCACCAGCCTACCTTTCCTGTATTGCATTTCAAATGTAATCTTTTCATCTCTTCATGAATGTCTTCATAGTTCGTCTTGGTTACCCTTTCTAAAATACCTCTTATTTCATCACTTTCTATGTTTTGCTTTGTTCAAAGCACTTAACACTTTCTTATGCTGTATTTACTTGTTTTCTGTCTCCTATATTGAAGTCTAAGCTATTAACTAGGCATTCTGTTTAAGTCATTCACTGAGAAATTCTCTGCATATGGAACTGTAGCTCGTATAGATTATTAGATGAGTGAATACAGGTGTTTTCTAGAAGATCAAGGTGAAGATTAGTAAATAATGCTATAGTTGTTAATAGGGTTGTGGATTTCCTACAAAGTGAGACTAAAGTACAATGGAAAGCCAGAAAGGGGGTGATTTAAGATAATGATCACCTGAGTTAGTCTTCCAAATAGATCTCTAATGATTTGTTCTCAGCTTGAATGATTGGGGCTCCCTGAATTGGAAACAATCTTTGATGTGCAAGTGGTCATATAGCCTTCTGTCAGGTCTTAGTTCCACGTGCACCTACTCTACTTCAGGACCATCCCATCTAAAGCCACAGGCCTTATTAGAAAGCAATTGTAGCTTGGAATTTAGCCAGACCTAGTCTGAGATAGGTACAGAACTCAATTAGCTTGGCTTTTCTGCCAGATTTCACAGCCAAGTCAGTTCATCCTTTGAGCCTCCTGTGAATACTTCTTGGAATTACAGCAGTAGTGAAGTATGACTCCATGGCAGTTACTAAGTAAACAACTAAAATGCAGAGGTGTAACAAACAACAAGAGATGTAGAAACAGAAAATAGGAGTGATTAACTGAAATTATAGTCTTCACAGAAAGGTGATACTTGAGTTTGGGGTTAAAAGATTAATAAAATTACACCAAGGAAAAGTGAAAGAGGGAACCCTAGACATGTGTTAAACAAAGGAACAAAGGTGGGAAAATCACTGTATGGGTGATTGTGGTTAGATTGGCATCACTAAGTGATGGAGGAGGAAAGAAGTCAAGGAATTATGGAAATGATACTGGAAACATCAAGAGGGTGAGATTATAAATGAGCTTGAAGGTTAAGGAGTTTTGAATTAATTTTATGTGCAACACAAGCCTAATGGTGTTGCTTAATTTGAATAATTTCAGTATCAATTTTGTGTCTGAAACAGCTACTTTTAATATCATTCATTCAATAAATGCATATTTATAAAATGCTCACTCTTTCCTAGACACCATGACAGTAAAGAAAAATGAAAGAGTTCCTTAACGTTGAAAATCATATAATAAATAATGTATTTTTAATGCTACATCTAGTTTTAAATACTACATCTAGATACACTGGTCAATTGGGAGTATTCTGGATGAAGTGTTCAATAAATTAAGTCAGAGACTATAATTGTGGTAAAGAGGACTGCAGTAGTGTCTAATTTCCCTCCTCTTGAACCTGGTATGACACTAGTGGCATAATCAATAGTCTAAAACAGAAATGACTTTCAGGAAATTCATAAACAAGGTCATTGGAATATTTGCAGCTTTTTTTTAAGCTTTTTACTTTATTTTTAAAGATTTATTTATTTTAGAGAGAAATAATAAGAAAGCAAGTGTGGGGGGGGCAAAGGGAGAGAGAGAGAGAAGCAGACTCCCCACTGAATGGGGAGCCCAATGTGGGGCTCAATCTCAGGACCCTGTCACCATGATCTGAGCTGAAATCCAGAGTTGGATATTTAACTGACTAAACCATCCAGGCACCCCTTCAGCTTTCTTCTAGACCTTTTGGGATGCTAGCTCTTAGAAATCTAGAAGAAATTTAAGACATTTGGTTACATGAAATTTGTCTTGTAGTAGCATTCTACACACTCTCTATATATTTATAACTTGGTTATACTTAATGCTATAATTCCAAAGTTGTCTACTATGAGATTTATTAACGGTTATTAGTAAAGGTAGTTTGACTGTCATCATCTGTATATTTAGTTAACAGCCGAAATATGTATTCATTGAGTGACTGCATCAATTTCTTAAATTCTTCAAATTATTTGAAACTATTGATGTTCTTTTTTGTCAAATATTTAGATAATATATTTGTCCTTTGTATTGATATTTTTTTCTTAATCAACTATAATATTCTTGATTACAAGTGATGTCACATATCTAAATAGCAAAGTGATTCATCTGTAAAATTAAGTCTATAAAGTGCTTATTACTATAAAAATGAAGACTAGAAATATTTTCTAAATGTCAACATTTATGCATGTTTTATATATATACTTTTAAAAATCTTAACTGTGACTTTCAAGGTAATCGTTGATATCTGTTACTTCCTGTCCCTATTTTTAGGTTCATAGGCTATAGTTTAAAAAAAAAAAAACACAGTGGGATACAAATTATTTACATACTGTCAGGGAGCTTGCACTGAATATATGTTTGTGTGAAGGAATAAAGGAGGGTGAAAAAAAAGTAAACAGACTCATAAATGACATGAAACTTGATAGTGACAGATACCAAATAAAAATGATTTTTATTTTATTTTATTTATAAATAGAAACAATTTTAACATTTAGGTAAAATATAAATATTTTCTACCATGCCTGATTATGTTTCTGTTTAATCATGTCTTTTCAGAATAATTCTTCATCAATATAATTAAATTTCTCAATTTTTAAATAAGTAAACCCATCATAAAACAGCATTATTTTTTTAAAAGATTTTATTTATTTATTTGACAGGCAGAGATCACAAGTTGGCAGAGAGAGAGGAGGAAGCAGGCTCCCCACAGAGCAGAGAGCCTGATGCGGGACTCCATCCCAGGACCCTGAGATCAGGACCTGAGCCAAAGGCAGAGGCTTTAACCCACTGAGCCACCCAGGCGCCCCTGTAAAACAGCAGTATTAAAGTTCCAATTCTATAGGTCATATGCAAATGCTATACATAATATTAGATAATGGAATAAAAATAATGATTAATAGTACATAATTTATATTGTATATAAGAGCTTAGATATTTGAAGTGTGTTTCTAAAATACAGAAGTTAGTCTCAGGGGTTTTAACCATCAACTTGATTATAAATATACAAATAAGCATATTAACCACAATTCTATGATTTAAAAGAAAATTATGCAGGGACTTAAGTTAATTACTCCCAGTTCCTTTTATTTATATTCCTAGTAGTTAGGGGATTTGAGATATTCATCAGTACTTGTGACTTTAGACATACACTAAAACAGAATCAATATTATCTTATTTTGAAATATAACATCTGCTATATTATGTAGTTTGTCCTTCCCAAGAACAAAAATCCATGACTCTTTGCCGCCTTGAAATACTTTATATATTTCATTTTCCCTTTTATTTCATGATTTTTTTTCCCTGTAAAGTTAATCTTTGAAGTTTCAAGGTCTTGTTAAGTTTACTGGTATTTAAGATCAAACATGCTTCAAACTACTAAAGTTTTATGCAATCAAAAAAAGATCATCAGTCATTCATTTCCATGATGATGCCTTTTAATGGTATTTTTAGCTACATTACATGGATTTACCAGAACATGAATTTTATAATGACTATTTTAATGTATTTTATGGTGACTTTTCATATGGAATAAAATCTCCTTCTCTGCTAAAATCAAAGATGTCATTTTTAATTTACTTTACCTATAAAAAGGCACTTACACAACTTTCTGAATAATATTACCTTTTCCACCTTTAATGTAATTATGAAACCTTGCCTTTGCAGTCTTTAACTAGACATTGGATATTTGTGTTTAAATATATTACCACTAAAGTTTCTCTTGTAATTTAATAAATGTGAGTCCCAAAATGAATATGACTTTTGTTTTTACTAAAGAAAAAGATCAAGTTAAAAGTGGGATACCCTGCACATATGGAGAAGATTTTATTGACCCAGCATCAGTTAGCCATGTGTCCTTAGTTGTTTTTCCAATAATTGTAATGGATTTACACTGACTCATCCACACCCTTTCATCCACTTCTTATTGTGAAGAAGAGCATACACGTGCAAGATGGCTGGAATTCTGCTTATGATAGTCACAGAACAAAGGGAAATCAAGATACAACAAATGTCTGTAGAGGGATGCTTATACCTTTATCTGTTTGAAAGTACATTTTTAATGGATTTTCTTAGTGACATTTTGCACGGAGGAAAATTAATCAGCGTGTTAAGTTGTGCATTAAAAGATATTCAGCTTCCTTAAAAACAAAGAATTCATATATGTATAAATTTTAATCCTGAGGCTAAAAGCAACCATACAAGTGTAAATGTCCTTTGGGAGGATTAAGTCAGAGTCAGAGCTAGAGCCCACAGGAGCCTTCAGTCTTAGGGAGAGGCCAAATGGATGAGGGCTGTATGCAGAGACATTCTATTACTGGAATCAACCAAGAAAAAAGAAAACACAGAATCCAAGATGTGGAAGGTAGAGCAGCCCTATACATTTCAGAAAGGGTTCTTGAAACTTTCTTAAAATCTGACATATGAGGTCGTGGTTGAGTAGGCGATTAATTATTTAATTTTTTAAGGGTTTATTATCTATCTATAATGTTAACACACAATTACCTGAGGAACTTCTTGAAATCACTTCTGCAACTATATTTTCTTGAAAAGAGTGCAGAAATCAAGATGATTTAGCCAAGTGTTGTGGTACTGGGGATAAAGGGCAACTTTGCCCTGGTCTGTCAGTGCTGACTGTAAGAATAATTCAGTTCTGAGTGTCACTAATTTTTCACCCTGAGCAAGATACAGCAGGTGTGCTAATATTAATCACATCTGCATTCACCTGATAGGCTACCTTTAAGGGCAGATAAGTCAATAGAGCTCAACTATCCACCTTCAGATACATCCTCTGTGGGCAAGATAGACTAGTGAATAACAAGGTAACCCTTTGTCCCCTACTTCCAAAGGCAAGAATTAAGAGAAAAAGTAACAACATATGGCTGATCTCTGGTCACATTTGTCCCTGTTTATATATCTTTGTAAAATAGGCTATCACAAAGAAATAAGTAAACCATCAAACATACTGCCATGTCCTGGATGTATCTTTTATTATATTTTGATGTAATCTATTTACAAAATGTTCCTTTATATTGAGGTAGTTGGGATTATTCTTTATTTTATATTTATAATATATATTTTTTCTGAGTTTTATAATTTTTCATTTTTATTGCATGCATAATATGCCAGTACATGCATATGTTTGATTAATTTTAACCTGTTTTTTTTTTAATTTTGAGAGATTTAGGTCAACTTTTTACTTTTTTCTTGGTATGAATATGGTTTTGTCAAGCATTGTTGTGAGGAAATCTTTGCATATACAGGCATACCTCATTTTATTACACTTCACTTTGCTGCATTTTGAAGATAATGTAGTAGACAATGAGATTGTTGTTTTCATGTTTGCTAACACAATATACATTCTGAAACCCATGGTTCAAGGAGTAATTTTTACTTTCAAGGCTTATTATTGAAAAAATACATTTCAAAATATACTGCCACAGATAGTGTTTCCTCTGAGGGATCTGGGCAAATTAAATTGAAAACCTACTAGAAAGGATTCATCATTCTAGAAGCCATTAAGGACATTTTTGATTCATGGTAAGAAGTCAAAATATCAACAATCACAGGAGTTTGGAAAGAGTTGATTCCAACCGTTGTGGGTGACTTTGAGGGGTTTAAGACCTCAGTGGAGGAAGTAACTGTAGATGTGGTAGAAATAACAAGAGAATTGGAATCGTAAGTAGAGTTTGAAGATGTGACTGAATTACCACAATCTCCTGGTAACTCTTAAATGGATGAGTAGTTGTTTTTTAGAGATGAGCAAAGAAAATGGTTTCTTGAGATGAATCCACACCTAGTGAAGATGCTGTGACTATTGTTGAAATGATAACGAAGTGTTTAGACTATTACATAAACTTAGTTGATAAAACAGCAACAGGGTTTGAGAGGAATGGCCAATTTGGAAAAAGTTCTGTGGGTAAAATGCTATCAAACAGCATCACAAGCTACAGAGAAATTGTTCATTAAGGGCAGAGTCAATAGATGGAGTACATTTCATTGCCATCTTATTTTAAGAAATTGCCAGTGACGCCTGGGTGGCTCAGTTGGTTAAGCGGCTGCCTTCGGCTCAGGTCATGATCCCAGCATCCTGGGATCGAGTCCCACATCGGGCTCCTTGCTCGGCAGGGAGCCTGCTTCTCCCTCTGCCTCTGCCTGACACTCTGTCTGCCTGTGCTCGTTCGCTCGCTCTCCCTCTCTCTCTGACAAATAAATAAATAAAATCTTAAAAAAAAAAAAAAAAAAAGAAATTGCCACAGACACCCAACTTGCAGTAACCTCCACCCTGATCAGTCAGCACCATCAACATCAAGGCAAGGCCCTCCAACAGCAAAAAGATTATGACTTGCTGAAGACTCATAAGATGGTTAGCAGTTTTAGAAATATTTTTCAATTAAGATACATACATATATTTTTTACCTGTGTTCTCCTCTAGGATTATGATGGTTTTCTGTCTCATTTTAAGTCTTCCATCCATTTTGAATTTTTGTGTGTGTGTCTCATGTAGGAAAGTGGTCCAGTTTCATTCTTCTCCGTGTTGTTGTGCAGTTTTCCCAACACTGTGTTGAAGAGACTGTCTTTTTCTTTCTTTCTTTCTTTTTTTTTTTTTTTTGAGACTGTCTTTCTCCATTGGATTTTTTTTTCTGCTTTGTCAAAGATTAGTTGACTATATAGTTGTGGGAACATTTCGGGTTTTCTGATCTTTTCCATTGATCTATGTGTCTGTTTTTGTGCCAGTACCATCCTGTCTTGAGAATTACGGCTTTGTAATCGAGCTTGAAGTCTAGAATAGTGATGCCTCCAACTTTGCTTTTCTTTCTCAAGATCGCCATGGCTATTTGGGGTCTTTTGTGTCCATACAAATTTTAGAATTGTTTTTTCTAGCTCTGTGAAAAATGGTAGTGGTATTTTGATAGGGATTGCATTAAATGTGTAGATTGCTTTGGATAGTAGAGACATTTTAATAATATTTGTTCTTCTAATCCATTAGCATGGAATATATTTCCATTTCTTTGTGTCATCTTTTATTTCTTTCACAAATGTTCTGTAGTTTTCCTTGACATAGGCTGTAGCAACTTCTTACCAGACATGTCTCTAGATGAAAAGGAAACAAAAGCAAAAATGAACTATTGGTGCTTTGTCAAGATACAAAGCTGGTGCACATCAAAGGAAATAGTCAACAAAACTGAAAGGCAACCTATGGAATGGGAGAAGATATTTGCAAATGACATAGCTGATAAAGAATTAGTATCCAAAATCTATAAAGAATTTATCTAACTCAACACCCAAAAACAAATAATCCAGTTAAAAAATGGGCAGAAGACATGTGCAGACATTTTTCCAAAGAAGACATACAAATGGCCAATGGACACATGAAATGATGGTCAATGTCACTCATCATCAGGGAAATACAAATCAAAACCACAATGAAATACCACCTCACACTTGTCAGAATGGCTAAAATTAACAACATAGGATCCAACAGATGTGAGGATACAGAAAAAAGGGAACTCTCTTACAATGTTGGCAGGAATGCAAGCTGGTGCAACCACTCTGAAAAACAGTATGGAGGTTCCTCAAGAAGTTAAAAATAGAACTACCCTACCACCTAGCAATTGCACTACTATGTATTTATCCAGAGGATAAAAAAATACTGATTCAAAGGGGCACACATGCTGTGATATTTATAGAAGTATTGTTAACAATAGCAAATTATGGAAAAAACCCAAATGTCCATCGAGTGATGACTGGATAAAGAAGAGGGTGGGGTGTGTATATATATATAGTGGAATATTACTCAACCGTCACAAATAATGAAATCTTGCCATTTGCAATGACATGGATGGAGCTAGAGTGTATTATGTTAAGCAAAATAAGTCTGTCAGAGAAAAACAAAAACAAATCATTTCACTCATATGTGGAATTTAGGAAACAAAACAGATGAATGGGGGAGTGTAAGTAAAACAAAGAGAAAAGAAGGCAACCCATGAGAGAATTTTAACTGTAAGAGAACAAACCGAGTACTACTATATGGGCTAAATGGGTGATGGATATTAAGGAAGACACTCGTGATGAGCCCTGGATGTTATATGTAAGTGAAGAATCACTAAGTTCTACTCCTGATACTACTATTACACTATATATTAATTAGTTAGAATTTAAATTAAAGCTTAAAATAAGCAAACAAAAAGGCACATACATTTTTTTAGACACAAGGCAATTGTACACTTAGTAGACCACAGTATAGTATAAACACAACTTTTATATGTACTGGGAAACCAAAAATTCATTTGACTTGCATTTTTGTGATATTCACTTTATTGTGATAGTCTGGAATTAAACCCATAATATCTTATATAATATAGAGTATATCTCCCCCATCATGGATGAAGTCTTACAAGTGAATGTACTTAGGTCAAAATGCAAGAAAATGCTTAAGGTTGTTAATAAAAATTGCCAAATTGCTTTTCATAATGTTGATTTTACTTCCATTCCTCCACGCAGTGTGCGAAAGTGCTTGTGGGACGACACCCAAGGAAACACCTTGTTAAAAGTTTGATGCCTGAAGCAGGAGGGACCAGAATGTTCACACATTCTGCTAAAAATATACAGAAGGCTGAGATATTTTGCCATAAAAGCCCATCCACTTCCAAACACCTAGATCCAAGGCAGCCTGAGGCCTTCTAAAGCCAAAACTCATTGCTTATGCAATCAGCTGTGCATGGTCCAAGGTAGAGACTGGGTCCCACAGTCTGGGAACATCAGTATGAGTGTGAAATAATGTGCTTTCTCAAAAATAAAGTCATACATAGATTGTTACCATAGTACCTATGCATTATCAAGTGCTACACCTAAATTTTTTTCCCCTATACCAGATTAACACTTTTTACATCAGTTAATAAAGGAATGTTTTAAAATACTGCCTGGACATGTGATGCCTTCCAGATGATTATTTATCAGCCGTGATTTCACTCTCCTTGTCTAGAGAACCTACATATTTACCTAACTAATTAGGTAATTATGTTGTTATTCTACATAAAAATGAGGGAGTCTTAGAGAGTAAAGTTCTGATATCAGTATTAACTGTGAAGAGTTCTGGTATTAAATATGAAGTAAACTAAAACATTAAATAAAGATAAAATGGACATGAAGTAGGCTGAAATTATGGAATGGTTTTGACTTTCAGAAAGAGCAGTTCCCTATTTTAACATAACTATTTTTAGCATAACTATTAGCTAGCCTTGTTTAGATGAGCACCGAGCTAAAAGATTGTAAAAGAAAGTGTCAAAATTTAGGCCATTAGGAGGTAGTATAAATATATTATTAAAAATTGTGTCCCCCCCCAAAAAATTGTGACCAAAATGTATTATTCTGGTAACAAAATCACTTATTTCATGTAAGTCTATTGGTTGGCTTTCTTCCCCTCTGTCAATACATTATCTCAAGAATACATCATGCATAAATAAAGTAGTGCTTTTGCATGAATATATGGTTGGGGAAGCATCCTTGAAATTACTCCTTAGTATATTTTATTTATTTATTTTTGGGTTCTTCACTGCTTGTGGATTATAAATCATTTATACTGTTATATTTTAATAAAAAATAATGTAAAATTTAAGTTTTTTGTTATAGTGCTAGTCTGCTACACCAGAATGTGCTCAATGAAGAGACTTCTTATTGCTTAGTCTTCAATTCAGAGTAAGCCTTCATCAATATTTGAAGACACAAAATTCCTGGCAAAAGTCCGTTTGGGGGAAGATGCCTATCAAATTCTGCTCATGGGTTTGGGTATCAGTTACAAATATTAGAGAATTTAACTCAAAAATAGTTTTTTAAAAATGTTTTATTTATTTGACAGGAAGATAACAAGAAAGGGAACACAAGCAGGGGAGTATAAAGGGAGAAGCAGGCTCCCCACTGAGCAGGAAGCCTGATGAGGGCTCAATCCCAGGACCTGGGTTCATGACCTGAGCCAAAAGCAGATGCTTAACCAACTGAGCCACCCAGGCACCCAAAAATAATTTTTAAAATAAAATACAATTTTTTTCAAAAATGTAACATAATCTGATTTTCTTTCCCTTATAGCCACATCTGAACAGGTATTGAATATTCAATTAAATGCCAACAAAAGTACAGAATAATTATCTTTATAATCACTCTATAGGCATTTTTTTAAAAGATTTTATTTATTTATTTGACAGACAAAGATCACAAGTAAGCAGAGAGGCAGGCAGAGAGAGGAGGAAGCAGGCTCTCTCCTGAGCAGAGAGTCCAATGTTGGGCTTGATCCCAGGACCCTGGGATCATGACCTGAGCTGAAGGCAGAGGCTTTAACCCACTGAGCCACCCAGGCGCCCCTAGATATTCTTTATTCATAGTTTTCAATACTCTTTCCTTTCCTTATTTTTTTCTTCTAATAATAGAGTAAATAGTAAAATAAACACATACTAAAATTATCTTTGTTACTGTATTGTTTTCAAATAAAAAGTGTATATTCATGATATTGTGTTTTTCTCTTTTTATAACCAAAGTAATAACATGTATGGATGTGAAGTATAATCAAAAAGATAATTATAGGGGCACCTGGGTGGCTCAGTGGGTTAAAGCCTCTGCCTTCGGCTCAGGTCATGATCCCAGGGTCCTGGGATCGAGCCCCACATGGGGCTCTCTGCTCAGCACGGAGCCTGCTTCCTCCTCTCTCTCTGCCTACTTGTGATTTCTGCCTGTCAAATAAATAAAATCTTTAAAAAAAAATAATTATGAAGTAAATTAAGAAGTTAAGTTCTCTATACTCAGTTGTATATTTATTCCCTGTTGATTTATCAGCAAGGAGTAAAAATCATAGGGAGAAATAATTTGTCTCGCATTAGGTAAGATTCTGTTAACTCTGAGTTCCTTTCTAACTCTAACATTATACTATATAAAGAAAAGGGTATAGTACCCACCCAGATCAGAGTTAAGTAACAGTCCCCTATTGTTGATCACATACCAGGCTTCCTGCTAAGTGTTTTAGAAACTTTCTCATTTCATCCTCACAATGATTAATAATTTTTCTTATTCTTTTTAAAATTTGATAGGAAAATTAATATTATTCTCTTGCATCTATTTAAATTATTTCTTTAAACTTCAGCAGTGATATGGGCTTTTAGAATTTTTGACTTACATTTAGCTTGATTAACTACAAAAAACTATTTTAACAACAACAATATTAAAAATATGCTGAGTACCATCTATATACCAAATACTATGCTAGACACCAATGATTATAATATGATCAAATTGTACACAATTACTAATGACGGCTGCAAAAATATACTTCAGCTTCTTATAGTGACCAAAACAAGGAAAATAAAATAGTTATTATAATGAATATGTTCGTAAAATAAACAAGGCAAACAACTTTTCCTGGTGTTAAATTTTAGTGAATTGTGACATTAACCCCAATTCTTCACCTCATTCTTTATGGTTCCTATAACTATGCCTTTTACCTAATAACTTTATAGAGACTTTTCACTCTGGGTTAACATTCTTTTCTATTCCTTGACTCTGGATTCAGAGCTATTTGGCCAATGGTATATGAAACAAGCAGTATTGAAACATGCTTTTTTTATTGGGCATACTGCAGTCTTACACACCTGCTGTTGAATGAGAACACACGCCTGTGTCAGCCTTGTAATCCCAGTAGGAGAATGTGAGCAACAACTAAGTTATTGTTGCCTATATCACTAAGTTTTGGAGTGGTTTGTTAATCAAAAATAGCTAATTGGTACAAAAGTCTTGAGATAAATTTCTCAGAAGGCAAAATGAGGGTTACAGTTAAATGATCTTTACACAGTGGTCACCTGAGTGGCTCAGTTGTTTAAGGGTCTGACTCTTGAACTAAGCTTGGGTCTTGGTCTCAGGATTTTCATTTTGAGCCACAGAGTTAAATAAACAAGCAGACAAACTTTACATAAGACTTTTCTGTATACTAACTCATTATTTTCCTCTAAAAAAAAAATCTGTGATGTATGCAAAACAAATTGATGTTAACACCCAGTTTGCCAAATTTAGTTTCATTCCAGATGAGTGACTGGTAGCACAGATACGCATAATAAAAGTGTTACTGAAGTATTGTAATTCTCAAAGATCATCATCTTTTCCAGTTGTTTTTTTTCTTCTCCAATTCCCTTGCCATACATTAGCCATAGTAGTCATTCCAAACCACTCATTTTATCTTGTCAGTTTCCTGCTAAACTCTTATTTGCTCCTTGGCTACAGTTTAACATTCTTAACATGCTGTATAAGGTTTTACCTACCTTCTACATTCTGCTTAGTTTTCTAGTTTTATTTTATATCCTGCTGCTTCTTTTACAAGCTATTCTTCTGCCATACTACACTTCTTTTCCTTTCTTTCTTCCTAGCTGTTCTCTTTCTGATCCCTGTAACTTCCTCGACACTGTTCCTTCCAGCCAGGACGCACACCACTCCATTCTTTGCGTACTTTTTATGCATTTTTCCATTTTCAGCTTAGAAATCAGTTCCTTTGGGAAGACTTCTTTGATCTCCTAGTTTGAGTTAGATCCTCTTCATTTAGGACAGAATACTTCCTATTACTCTCAGTTGTCACACTCTAAGCAATTATTAGTTTGCTTACCTCTGTCAGAGTACCCTGCAAATT
>ML106780.1:24321-51527 GCA_003697995.1 Taxidea taxus jeffersonii
TTTAAAAAAAAAGCTTTAGCATATATTATATCATTGTATTTTTATATCAACTTTGTGAGCTAAATTGTTATTTTTATTTTATCGTTCCCAAAGTTGGTAAAGGATGGTTATGGGATTTATCTTTTTTCTATTTTCTATTCTAGTTTTATTTCTGCTACCCTTCACTACCTTTCCTCCAGTTCAGAACTCAAAAAATATTTGCTTGAATCCAGAGGTTGAAAAAAGGATTAGATTCTAGGAGATCTGACCATATTGTAAACAACTGAAGCTTTTTTCACATCTTTACATAAACTGATGACTTTGATAAGTGCAATAGAAATTGGCTTAAATGACTTATACTTAACCAACTGCTAGATTAAGTGAAGCCCCATTTTCTCTGTGAACATATTGATTAGAGCCCATAGCACATTGATACTTCTGCATTTCTGCTGCTATTACTTTAATTCTATGCTGAGTATGCATCAGTAGTGTCTTTTCAAAACTCTTTGCATCAATTCCATCTGTTATATTAATGAAATGTAATTGAATATTGTGTAAGTCATTGAAAGATAAAATCAAACAAAAAATAATTTCTATGAAAACTAAATGGCATGGTCTGAAAGATTAAATATCGGTTAGTTGCAAACTTAAATGTGTACCTGAAAATATATAAGATTGTTGGGGGGGGATTATTAAATTCTAGGAGGATTTTGCATTCAAATTCCTTTGAATTTTTTTTATAAATTCTAATTTTTCTTTAAAGAAACTCGAACTGGAAGTAGTAGATGGTTCATTTCATATGACTGATTCAAGAAAAATTATGAAACCTACAAACTATAGACCTATTCATTAGGAAATGGCCTTATTCCTACATTAAAGAATAAGCAAGTTAAGTTAAAGTTGCTGTGTTGTAAGTTAAAGTTAAATGTTTAAGTTATGGCATTACTATTTTTATGATTTCCAGATTTAACTTCCTTTTACAATGATCTTATTACCATTGACTGATATGAGGTATTCAGTTGTTCCTAATATCTAATATTAGTTCACTAAATATCAGCCACCTAACCTAGTGTCCAAGTCACAGTGATGTTTGTTCCTAGAGGCCCAACATATTCTGTCAAAGATGTTGGGTCTATCATGTAAAATATGCAAAATGTGGAATCTGCACTGTTTCGTGGTAGGCAAAGAATGGGGAAACTTCTGTGTTATGTGAAGAAACATATCACTACCTCACAACCAACAAAAGTGGTGAGTTTCTCAGGATTCTGACGTAGCATTCTGGTTCAGAGAAGTTCTTGCTGTGCCTTGGAGTTGAGCTTTCTGTTTGTCATGTGAATGGAAGGGACAGACAATGAGGGGAGGTTTCTCATGTGTGAATCCATCCTTACACCTTAGAAAAGGATGGATTTAGTATGGTGATAATAGTATCACCATATTATAAATGGGCTCAAAGATAAATGGGCTCAAAGTAATTATGCCAGTGAGTATTCTGGCTGAAGTGTTCGTTTTTAATATTGCATTTTCATGTAAATATTTCTTTTAAACTTTTTTTCAGGCTAAGGATTGAAAAACCTTTGGTTAGGATAAACAAAACAATAGTAAAAATATTTTCACACTCAATGAAACTTAAATGCACACACAGATATTTTATATCAACTCTGGTTAAATTTCCTAGAACACATAATGCTCAGTTATACAACTAAAACTTCTGTTTTGGTCTTTCTGGCACCTAGATATATTTCAAAGAAATGTTCAAGTTTGCACACAGATATTAATAACGATTACTAGAGGGCCTAAAAATTCAGATTATTTTCTTAATTTAAATTTGGCTTTCTTTAAATTCTATAATTCTATTTTATGATCCAGATAAATATGACCTTGAAAGGGAAAATGTGTATCTTAAAATAAAATGTAACACCCATAAGTTCTTGGGTTTTGTTTTTTCATCTGCAGTCCTGCAAAACACATTCCATTTCCATCCACAAGTTAATTTTTTAAAGTTATCTTAAGAATTTTATCTGCATGAAATTTCAGTAACTACAAAGTAACTGGAAATTTCTCTAAAGATATTATTAAATTACCAGCAAAAACTTATGTGTTTGGAATTTCAAAATGATTTGGAAAAGCACCAAAGTATTCTTTGTCATCAAATCTGTGTTTATAAAGTACAGCTAGACACATTTCTTTCTGTGCTTTACATTTCTTACTTTCAACAGAAAAATTAAGTGTATGTGTATCTATGTATATCTATATGCATAGGTAATGAGGCCATATTGACTGGATTGACCCAGCATGGGAAGGAATAATATTCATCAAGAAAAATAGATTTTTTTCGCCTAGAATTTTGCTATTGCCTATTAATTTTATCAAAATGTTCAAGCAATGTATTTGCCAACAAAACCTGAGTTCTTAGGGTGGTCCAGTGTTTTTCCTTTTTCTACGTCTTTTTAAAATTTATTATTATCTTTTAGAACAGTTTGTTTCACAGCAAAATTGAGCAAAAGATACAGAGATTTCCCCTCTACCTCCTGCCTACACATGCATAGCCTCCCCCATTATGAACGTCCCTTACCAGAAGAAACATTTGTTACAGCTGATAAATCTACATTGATACCCCATTAAAAATAGTTCCTTTTTATGCATTAAGTTTTAATAACATACCGCGTGCCTCATATTTAAATGGAATCTTGAAAATTTATGAAAACTACATTTGAGCGGTTCCTGTGTGGCTCAGTCTGTTAAGTGTCCAACTCTGGATTTCAACTCAGGTCTTAATCTCAGGATCATGAGTTCAAGACCCACGTTGAGCTCCACACTGGGCATAGAGCCTACTTACCAATAACAAAAATAAAAAGCAAAACAAAACAAAACAAAAATACATGTGATAATTAAAAATATTTTTGAGGCACAGTTGGGTGAATAAAATACTGAATATACTTTCCTTTGACTTTAACATTAAATTGTTGTACAACTTCTGAGATACCATCTAGGTTTATTTGGGTTAAATTTATCAAAAATTATCTCTTTGGACAACATAGAACTATTGTTTTGAGTTATTTCTGTTATTCATAGGGAGTATTGTAGACTCATAGCTTCCATTGTCATCTTAACAGGAAAGATCCATCAGGTGTGCTAAAACATCTATAATATTTTAAGGGAATGTGAACACATTTGAAAATGTATGCAGAGCAACCAAGAGATTAAGGAGTTTAGAGACTAGATTATATCTAATGATCAAAAGAACTGGGCACATTTCCTATTGATAAAACTGCTTGGGAAAAAGGCATGCTGTGAAATATCTGGAGGGCTGTCATTTAAAGTGAAGATTAGACTTACTGTTTACAGCTCTAAAGGCTGAGGGAACCAAGCATAAAGGGAATACAAAAGAAACAGATTTTCTTTTAAAAATTATGACATTCGTAAAATTAGGATGATCCAAAAATTAGAAAAAATACTTTGTGAGATTGGTATGTATTTCCCTTTGTGTATGAGAACATACAGGGCAAAATTCCTATTTAAAAAAAAATATGTTAAGGTGTGTTTTATGGCCCAGGATGTGGTCTTTCTTGGTGACAGTTCCATGAGAGATGGAGAAAAATTGATATTCTGGGTGCTGGTTAAGCATCCAACTCTTGATTTTGGCTCAGTTCATGATTTTAAGGTTGTGAGACCAAGCCCTGTTTCCCGCTCTACGCTGGGCATGGAGACGGCTTAAGATTCTTGCTCTCCCTCTCCGTCTGCCCCTCCCTATCCACCTTTTCTCTCTCTCTTTCACTCTCTAAGTGAGAGGCAGGGGTAGAGAGAATTTATATTCTTCTCTTAATGGCTGGACTTGGGCAATTAGAACAAATTGTTTGATAGTGATGTTCAGATCATCTACATCTTTAGTGATTTCCTAACTGTTCTATCAGCTACTACCAGAAGGATATTGAAGTCTCCAACTCTAATAGTGAATTTGTCTATTGCTCATTTTAGTGCTGTAAGTTTTTGAGTCATGTACTTTAATATTAACTTACTAGATGCATGCAGGTATAAAACTGTTATGTCTTCTTGATAAGTCTTTGTCCTCTTTGTCATTATGTCATCCCTGTCTTTATCTTCCTTGTGTTGAAGTCAACTTTGAAATTAAAATGGTTACTCCAGTTTTCTTTTGATTAGTGTTATCATGCTATATTTTTCTCTATCTGTTTACTTTTTTTAAAAGATTTTATTTATTTATTTGACAGACAGAGATCACAAGTAGGCAGAGAAGCAGGCAGAGAGAAAGGGAGGAAGCAGGCTCCCTGCTGAGCAGAGAGCCTGAAGCAGGGCTCCATCCCAGGACCCTGGGATCATGACCTGAGCCGAAGGCAGAAGCTTTAAGCCACCCAGGTGCCCCAGAAACTGACTTTAAATAGGTTAAAAGTAAACAGATGGGGGCACCTGGGTGGCTCAGTGGGTTAAAGCCTCTGCCTTCGGCTCAGGTCATGATCCCAGAGTCCTGGGATCGAGCCCCTCATCGGGCTCTCTGCTCAGCAGGGAGTCTGCCTCCTCCTTGCTCTCTGCCTGCTTCTCTGCCTACTTGTGATCTCTGTCTGTCAAATAAATAAATAAAATCTTTAAAAAAAAAGTTTAAAGTCAGTTTCTTATAGGCAACATATAGTTAAGTCTTACTAATTAGACATAGTGGTGATCATTTTTCAGTGTAGACCAATATTGAATCATTATGTTGTACATCTGAAACTAAAATAATATGTCAATTATATCTCAATTAAAAAAAGAAATATAAAAATAACCCCCATGTCGTTGAGTATTGTCTTTTCATCCACTCTGACAATCTGTGTCTTTTACTTAGTATATATAGATCATTCACCTTTTTCTAGTTTTATTGAGATATAATTGACATACATCACAATATAAGTTTAAGATGTATAGCATGGCAGGTTTACATATTTGGTGGAATTATTACAGCATGTTTAGTTAACATCTATTACCTTATATAGATAAAATAAAAAGAAAAAAAATCTTCTTGTTATTGGAACTCTTAGGATCTACTATCTTAAGTTCCCTGTGTATTATACACCAGTATTAACTATAGTTATCACCTAGTACATTACATCCTTAGTACTTATTTATTTTATAACTGAAAGTTGTATCTTTTGACTGCCTTCCTCCAATTCCCCTTCCCCCAACCCTCACCTCCAGTTACCACAAATCTACTCTTTTTTTTCTATGAGCTCAGTGTGTTTTGGTTTTGTGTTTCAGATCCCACATACAGGTTTCTTATGAAAATGAGTTTCTACTTTTCTTGTTTCCTATCCCTTGTGACATTGCTGTTCTTCATTATATTTATCCATCTATTACATTGTTACCATTTTTACTTCAAAAAATAATTATGCTTTTGATCAGTGAAGAAAAAAAAATTAAAGATTTTATATTACCATCATTTGTTCTTCTCTACTGTTGTTAATTTCTTTATGTAGTTCTAGATTTCTGTATCACTTTCATTCTCCATGAAGAATTTTTTAAAACATTTCTTGCAAGACAATTATGCTGGTTATGAATTCCTTCAGTTTTTATTTGTAGGAAAATGTTTTTTTCTTCTTCTGTTTGGAAGGATAGTTCTGCTGGATATAGAATTTTAGATTGATGGCTTATTTTTTTGTCAATGCTTTCAATACTTTGTTTTACTCTCTTCCTGATTCTATAGTTATGAGAATACCGTTCTAATTCTTATTGTTGTTCCTCCATAGGTAGGTTTTTTTTCCCTCTATGGCTTTTTTCAAATTTTTCTTTTTGTCTTTCTTAAATTTGAATATGATATGCTTAAGTGTTGCTTTTAGGTATGTATACCAGTAGGTATTCTTTAGGCTTTTCGGACTTTTTATTTGGTGTTTGTCATTAACTTTGGAAAAGTTATCTCAATCATTATTACTTGTTGTGACCAATTTTCAGTGACAGCATTGGAGCCAAATTGGACATAGATTGTAATATTGGTCATGAATTGTGATCCTGATTATCACACATATGCACACACACACACACACACACACACAGACACCCAAGATGATTTGAAAAATTTATTAGTCCCATAGTGAGGCTTTCTGGAAAGAGCAGGAAATCTCCCAAATAAACACTAAAATGCTCTTGAGAAAGTAGGCAGAGCTTGCCTTGAAGTGTTTATGGTGGCTAAGAGATAAATAAGTCCAGGATGAGAGTTCCTGTGCAGCTTCCTACCAACTCCAAAAGAAGGAGTACCTAGGCCTGTCCAGATTTAAGAAAGAACTGACAGGCAGAGGGTTGAGGCTTAAAAGATGTCAGAAACCAAACATAAAAAATTGAGTTAGACTCTTCATTCTATTACTTTCAATATTTTTTGTTCCATTCTTTTTTTAGCATTCAACTCTGTGTATGTCCTATCTTTTGAAATTATCTAATTTGGATGTGATATTCTGTTCCACCCCCAACCCTGCCATTCTTGTCTTCTCTTTGTAGTTTAATTCCTACTGACCAGTCTGCAAGCTACTACTGAATCTTCAGGCATGTCAAGTCTGCTGCTGAGCCTATCAAAAGAATCTTTCATTTCTGTTACAGTGTTTTGATTCATAGCAATTATAATAATTCATAATTTACATATATTTATATATTATAATATATAATTTAGATATAGTTATATATTTATAATATAAAATGTATTATAACAATAATATATGATTATATATTATGATTAAATATAATTATAAAATATATTATGTATAATTATATTTCTTTTTAGACAATCACATATTTATATAATATATAATTAAAATAGCCATTAATAATCATTATTAATAAATAATTAACATTTATAATTATTTGAATTTCCATCTCTCTGCTTATATTACCTTAGGTTCTTTCATTTGTCTTCTTTTTTAAAAAAACAAGATTTTATTTAGTTATTTGAGAGAGAGTAAGAGAGGGACAGAGCAGGGTGAGAGACAGAGGGAGAAGAGACTTCCCACTGAACAGGAAGCCCAATGTGGGGTTTGATCCTGGGACTCTAGGATCATGACCTGAGCCAAAGGCAGATGCTTAACCATGTGAACCATCCAGGCATCCCAATGTTGTCTTCTTTTTTTATTAGAGCCCTTAACATATTAATCATGGTAATTTTAAATTGTTTGATAATTCCAACATCTGCATCATTTTCTGAATCTATTTCTGATAATTGCATTATCTCTTAAGACTGTATTTTACTTGTTTTTTTGTCATTTCTTACAATTTTTTGTTGAAAGCCAGACATATTTAACTGGATGATAGGAACTGAAATAAATAAACCATTTGTATGGGGATTTATGTTACTCTTGATGGAGTTAGACTGATGTTTGCTGTAGTTATAGGTTTTGGAAGTCTCTAGTATCTTTGCTTTTGTTTCCTCTTTTAACTTTGGGCTCCCCTAAGCATTCCTCATCATGTGATTGAAGTTCCCTCATCTCTAATCTGCTCTAATTGGGCCCTGTTAGTATGATGGAAAGGTTTGGGCGAACAGGAGCATTCTGTAATCTTCTAATTATATTACAGTGTTTTAGTATGCCTGTATCTCAGGACTGTGCCTTTGTTAAGTGTTTCTTCAGTGGTGTAGCATCTTTCACTGACCCCCATACATCCTTCTCTCACTTTAGCATTTCAAATTCATTTCTTTGAAGCCTCAGCCTCTGTTAACTATGTTTTTTTTTTTTTTTCTTTCTTTCTTCCTTAGAAAAAAACAAAAAGAATAGAGGGGACAGGAGTGGGAGGAGGCCTTTTTCTTTTCACTTGGGAGAAGGCTCCAGCCAAGATTTTTTCTTTGGAGAATAAGCATTGATGATGAGGAAAATTTTGGGAATTTCACTGTCATCATTCTTATTTTGTCATCACCAGAGGCAAAGGGTCTTTCTCAAATATTCATCTGTTGGGGTTCTGGAGGTAAAACCAATGAAATTGTGGGATTTTTCCTAGGCCTACAGTTCCTAAGAGTTTTTCACTCTCAAGCTAGTCCACACTTGGTCTCCAGAAATTCATCAAAATTGCCAGTTAAGTGTTCTACCAGTTCATGGTTCTAGTGTTTCTACTTGAGGTGAGTCTATCTTGGCTGTATCTGTCTGGATAAACCTGTCTCTCCAGGTTTCCAGGTGATAGGTTGCCCTACAACCTAATTTCTTTCTTTTTTTATTTTTTTAAGATTTTTTATTTATTTGACAGAGAGAGAGGGATCACAAGTAGGCAGAGAGGCAGGCAGAGAGAGAGGAGGAAGCAGGCTTCCCGCTGAGTGGAGAGCCCGGTGCGGGGCTCCATCCCGGGACTCTGGGATCATGACCTGAGCCGAAAGCAGAGGCTTTAACCCAATGAGCCACCCAGGCGCCCCCCCCTAATTTCTTGATAAGTCCAAGAAAAATCACCACTTTTCACTTTGTCTAGCTTTTTTGTTTTTGTTGCACAAACAGGAATGATGACACTCTTTATAAATTGGAGCTAAAAAATGTGCTTTCTTTTTTTTTTTTTATAAACAGGAAAAGTTTAAGGAAAGTTTTCAAAGTGTATATATTCACAAATTGTATAGAGATATTTTCTCATCTAAAGATATTTGTGTCTGGTTTCTCTTTTGTCCCTAATTCTCTTCACCATTCCCTTCTTATTCTTAGGTCTCCTCTTAAAAGTTACCTATTTAGTGATACAGGGAAGATATAAGATGCTTTGGGCTTGGACTCTGTAGTCAACCTGCATGTGTTTGAAAGCTAGCTCCCTTCTTTACTACTAGAGGCTAACCTTTAGTAAGTCATTTGTCTAGTCCCTGCCTTAGTTCCCTCTTGTGAAAAGAAGATAAGAGCAGACTCCTATCACATTAATAAATGGATTAACATTAAATTTGTAGAATACTGTGTGGCACATAGTTAAGTGCTATGTAGGCCTTATGCATAATATTAAATAAGTAGCCTACAATGAGGATAATTTATTATATGTCTCTATCAGTTACTTTATTTCAGAGGGGCCTGGGTGGCTCAGTGGGTTAAGCTTTTGCCTGCAGCTCAGGTCATGATCTCAGGGTCCTGGGATCGAGCCCTGCATCATGCCCCACATCGGGCTCTCTGCTTCCCCCTCTCGCTCTCTGCCTGCCTCTGCCTACTTGTGATCTCTCTCTATGTCAAATAAATAAATAAAATCTTTAAGAAAAAAATATAATTTGTGCCACCAGCTCTTCTGAAGAATACACACTATATGTAATACATACATCTTATTTTACTGTACACAAATAGGAATTTTTCATAGCCCTGTAAACAGACAAACTGTTGTTCAGGCTTGTTGAACATAGTCCATGTTATTGGTCAGATTTTTTTTTTTATTTGCACTGACAAAACACTTCCACATATTTTTTCAATTAATTGTTGGGAATAGTTATTGATTCTCTAAAGAATGGCTACATTTTCACACTTCATGAAATAGCAGATTCCAGGAGTCCCAGGGTTCTAGTTCTGTTAGGAAGTGTGTCAGGGCTTGCAGGAGGCAGGGAAAAAATTAGAAGGACAGATAATACATGGTGTTTAGTTTTCTGCTTTCACCTCAACTTGCATGGAGGTTATTTGTAATATTTTATTTCATCATTAGGGGAACAAGAATTCCTCTGCTAAAATAACACACATTTGAAGGCCGCTAGTTCTTTACAGGTGGTATTTTGTACAACAGTGTTTCTAAAGGATTGATGTTGAGGTATATGCCATGTCAGGAAACAACACTAAAAATAAGAATGATGACTTAACTATAGATTTTCAGGACTTTTAATAGGGAATGAAATTTTGAGGAAAATGATAAGGCTGAGAATTCACAAAAGGAACAGATTATTTCATATATTTTATTTATGTGAGGATATAAGGACATTAGAATTTCTATTCCACAGGGCAACCTGTGAATATCCAGTTGATCATTATTTTTAAGAATTGTTGTTCAAGAGGTACAGACATCTAGGCAGCCAATCACCCAAAGATGCCCCCCTGATAACTGTATGACCATTTACTTACAAACAGAAGAAAATACCGGACTTTCACATTAAATTGCTAAAACTTGGGGAATTCATTGAATTACAGTGAAGTAAGGTAAAGAAATTCCAAAATATAATTTTAGAAAAATTTAGAAAAAGTTCAGTATTTGTGCAGTCATACAAGAAATGTTACTTGCCAACAAATGAATTATATTGGAGAAGTACAGCTAAGACGTCCATAAAAATCCCCTTTCTTTTTCTTTCCCCTTTGCCCCAAAAATCTTTTGTCATATTTCAACATTTAACCTTAAACTTCATTTGACTGTGAAGCCTGCCAAATTTTCTTCAAGACAGCAGCATATAGATACAAAGGGAAGTATAAATTATTATCATTAATAATCCATCCTGTTCTTCCCCCACCTCATTTAAACTAATGTACCATATGTTGCCATTTTCTTTTAACTGTATCCAAGAACATTTCAGAACAGAAGAGGAGAAGAGGTTGTAAAATGTATGACCACAACTTCACATTTACTTTCCAATTAAGACAAGAAAAGTAATGATAACTGTGATACTTTTTTATCTGTCTCTATGGAAATATTTCTTGACTAAAAATAGAGTAATCAAATTTTTGTTTTTTAGGGTTACAAAGGAGAAAAATATGTTTTTTTTAAAAAGATTTTATTTATTTATTTGTTAGAGAGAGAGAGAGATCGAGCACAGGCAGACAGAGAGGCAGGCAGAGGCAGAGGGAGAAGCAGGCTCCCCGCCGAGCAAGGAGCCCGATGTGGGACTCGATCCCAGGACGCTGGGATCATGACCTGAGCCGAAGGCAGCCGCTTAACCAACTGAGCCACCCAGGCGTCCCAGAGAAAAATATGTTTTAAAATGTTTCAAGGATTTCTGAAATTTTAAAATGTTTCCAGGATGTTATAATGGACAAACATCAGCAAAGTGTTAGTGTATTCTTCATAGCATACCTAAGGCTGATTTTTTTTTTCTTTTACTACTCAAATTAATTGGCCATGTTTTCATGTGTTGGTGAAAATCTTAACATTTTTATATCCAATCAAAAGCCTATATAGCTTTGGATGAGAAGAAAATGCTGTCCAAACAGTAAGGAAAAGAAGAGTAAAACAGTCATAGTAGTTGGATGTAAATTATTTTCAGGATATAACAACTAGTAGAAAGAAACTGAGATACAGATTACATAAAGTAGAATGGAGCTTGATACAGGGATTTTGAATATTATTAATCAGGTATGACTGGGGTATTGGAGGAAAACCTGTCTATTGCAAAATAAATTAGCAATTATAATAGGGAAGATGATTGAGGCATAAAAATTAGTTTCAGAAAACTGCAAAATGGTAAGCAGGAAAAAATGGTTCTTGGTAGGATGTAGTGGTGACCCAGTCTATGCATGAATTCACGTATCGCTACTGGGCTAGGATCTTGAAATAATAGCTCTTTCTCAAAAGACGTTGGGAGCACAATTGGTGTTACTCCCATTGGAAAGGGGAAATCCCCAGACAAAGGCAAAGTTGTAAGATGATGCTGAGGCATAGTCATCAGATCTCTCAACCCTAGGTTTTGAAGGGTTATTATGTGAGCTGGAGTATCTGCAGAGTGATTAGGGGTAAGACTAAAGAAAAGTTTTATTCAATTCTTATTATGACCCAGAATAAGTCAGGGTAGAAAGCATTTACATATTTTTCTTCATTGTATTTCTAATAAATAGTATGTGGAGAAAACATGATGAACTCTAAAATTGTAGAAAATTATATATTTGACAATTCATGGTTGATGATTCATTCAACTTGACTTCATAGTTTAAAAATTATCCAGTTTACATCAGTTATATGCCAGGTACCATGCCAGGCCTCAACTATAGAGAAATGAAGAAGTGAGGTCCTTGTTCTGCAAAGCTTTTGTTAATATTTGATAAGATTTTCTTCTGAGATTTTATTTTACTTTGGTCTCTAAAAAAGATAGACAGGACAAAAGAAAAAATGAAAGGACAGGAGGGCAGAAGGAAAGAAGCCAAAAGTATGGTTTTGATAACCTGCCATCTGGTCCCCCTATTTCTCCTCTTACTGCCCTTCTACTATTCTCCACAGAGAAGGATCTGTGTGAAGTGTAGATTGTGTCAACTTGTCCCCAAAAAACATTTAGATGACTTATCCTATGGCTTAAAGAATAAAAGCCTAGCTCCTAAGTTTGAACACTTTAGCTCATGAACGTACGTTCTAAACTTCGAATATGTTGATGGCTTTCTTCCCCTTTACCCTTCTTGCTTAGCACCTTTGCACTTGCTTTTACTTTGACTGGAGGAACTCCTTGCCTGGATCTTGTCATGACCACTTCCTCCTTCAGGTCTGGTACCTCTCCAGAGAGTGTTCTTCTGACTTTCAAATATAAAGTAGCCCCTCAGCCACTTTTCAGAGGACTGCCATACATTATTGTTTTCATGTGAATTCTGATTAACAGCAGTCAGTTGCTCTACTTATTAACTTATTATGTTTTACTCATTCAAAAGTTTTATATATTTTTTGTACATGTTTAACTACTGAATTGCCTTAGCCTAGAAATAAATTACCTAAGATTTTTATCAAAATTTTGCATGAAAATCTCCAAATAAAGAGAACAAAAACAGGTAAGAAATGACAGAGAAAAACAAGAAAAAGACCAATATCCAGTATCATTTCTGAAAAGGCTATCCAAGTAGACATCCCAAGCCTCTGGAAAATAAATTAAAAAAAATAATTCTTTAAAAAGAATATAATGTGACCGCAAAGAACTGCATTAAATACTAAATCCATTAAGGGTTGAAAAAAATAAAGGTAAATTTATTGGTTCATATAAGTGAAAATTCCAGTGATAAGACAAATTTCAGACATGGTTGAATCTATGTTCTTGGCATGAAAACAATATATCATCAAGTAATATAAGCAAGGAGGAATTTTTAATAATACAATGGGGTATACAGATCCGATGTCTTTTATTCAGTAATAGAGCCTAATGTAGGTCATATTCAATATGAACACTTAAACCTCTGAAACATCATCTACTTCCCCAGAGCACAGCTCAGAAAGAAATAACAGACTATACCTAGAGGTGGGAAGATCTGCTAGAACTTTCCCATTTCTGGAAAGCAAGTGAGGGTTTCAGAGAGAGCTCAATGTAGGGAAAGAGCAGGGATAGAACTCTATTTTAAAAATAATTAATTAATTAATTAATTAATGTTACCAGAAAACCTTGTACTTATAGTAAAATAATTGTGAGCAAAAATATTTATTTATTTATTTATTTATTTATTTATTGCATTAGCATTAAAGATCTTCTCATACAAAAGTTTTCTTTCAAGATGACCTGCTAATGTCATGGGTTGAATTGTGTATCCTAGAAGTGTATATGTTGTAGTCCTATTTCCTAGTACCTCAGGATGTGACCTAATTTGAAAAAAGCTCCTAAACTAAACAAACCAAAAGAAGGAAAGAAAGAGAGAAAGAAAGAAAGGAAGGAAGAAAGAAAAGAGAGGAAGGAAGGAAGAAGGAAGGGAGAGGGAAGAAAGAAAAGAAAAGAAAAGAAAAGAAAGAAATGCTCTTTAAAGAGGTAATCAAGTGAAAATGTCAGTAGGGTTAGCCCTAATCCAATATGACTAAGCACCCTCTTAAAAGGAGGAGTTCTGCCAGAGAGATATTCATAGAGGGAAGAGTATGTTAAGAGACAGAAAGAAGACGGTGTCTACAAGCCATGGAGGGGCCTGGAGCAGATTCTTCCCTCATAGCTCTCAGAAGGAACCAACCCTGGCAACATCTTGATTTTGGATTTTTAACCTCTAGAACTATGAGACAATTAGCTTCTTTTATATAAGCCATCCAGTCCGTGGTACTTTGTTTTGGCAGCCCTAAAAAAATATATAGTCTGTGAATAGAGTAGAAAATGGAATAGTATAGACGAGTGAGAAAAAATACTGACAATGAAAGAAGGAAGTCTAGGTCAGAAGAGGAACATTTCCCTCAGCCATACCAGTTTTTTTTAAAAAACAAATTAGTGGCTCAGTTGGTTAGGCGGCTACCTTCGGCTCAGGTCATGATCCCAGCGTCCTGGGATCGAGTCCCGCATCGGGCTCCTTGCTCAGCGGGGAGCCTGCTTCTCCCTCTGCCTCTGCCTGCCACTCTGTCTGCCTGTGCTTGCTTGCTCTCTCTCTGTCAAATGAATAAATAAAATCTTTTTTAAAAAACCCACAAATTAGAAGTTGATATTGTATCTACATTATGTACTCTTTCACGCAATCTGCAGTTTGTTGTGTTTGCTAATGGTCTAGAAAATCACACGTAATTCACATTACAGGGGCTGAGCATTCAAAATCATCCATTTTATGGCCTTTATAAATGTTGAGTTAAATGAGCATCTTTAATATGGATGAGTTGAAAATATATGTTCCTTGAGAAATAGGTCCCCTAGCATTCTATTCTGTTTTGGGGATACAAGACAAATGCAGTCTGTGATATTGATTTTAGTGTTGCTACTAATATATATACATATGTATATGTATATATATTAATAAACACACACACACACACACACACACACACACCTAAATGAGCAGATGAGATTGGTACCACTCTTCAAGGAACAGTGCATTGAAAGAGCTCACTTCTGCCCAAGTGTACCCCACTTATATATTCCCACTTTTTGTCCTCTTTGAATAACAGGCTAAAACTTAATCTGTGCACAAAAGTCAAATTTAAATTAATGGTTTTGCTTTTAGTCACAGCCTCTGCAGTTTACAACTTCTTATGTAAAGATGTATATAAAACAGAAATTCTAATTTATCAGTTCGTTTAGTAGATAATTACCAGTTCTTAATCACAGCCCAAGAGTATAGTCAACAGCATTTGAGTTTTACAAAGGGAGAACTATAGTTTGAGTGTTATTATTCTTTCATATGTGTGCTTTTTTTAGTATAATAAGATAAGCAAACTTTTCCTAGAGGAAGAGTGATTGATTTTCTGAAACATACTTTAACATTTTCTGTGATTCTCATTTATTGTACAGGTTTTGGTTTGGGGTTAAACATGCATGCTAACTTGGATAAATATAAAAATCTCTATAACACTTATCTGACAATGTTGCATTTTTTGCTAAAATTAATAATTCTTAGTTTTAATTGTCAGAGCTCATTATTTCATCAAAAATCCATTATGCCAAATTAATTTTTGTGTAACTTATTAAAGTAAGTACCTAATCAACCTGAAAAACTGTCAGTACATATGGTCATTCTTTATTTTACTGGGGAATAAATCCAAAGCGTCTTCTATATTTAGAAATTCTGAAAGAGGAGGCAAGCCATATTTATTTTACTTTCATCAGTTTGTGAATTTGAAAATAGGTAAGAAGCATGCTGATTATTTGAAAAAGTTCTTAACTGTGCTATATATAACCTGGAAAGCCAGGGTAAAATGTGTAAAACATTAACCAAGTTTTTAGGATTATCTCTTAATGAGGCCTCGCTAAGGAATCTTCTTTTCTAGGATGTTTACATTTGTAAGTCATTATTTTTTTAATTAAACTAAATCAGGCACATCTGTGTCCAGTATGTGACCAAAAAAACCCCTATTTGATACCTCAGCCATTGTACTGTTAAAACTAAGTGGAAAATGTATACAGCACAATCCCCCCTCCCCCCAAACAAAATACCAATTAAATAATCTGGAAAGTGTTACTGATGAGCTAGAGTCTGGCTTCTATACTTAGATTTGACATAAAGCATGCTTTGCCCTTTCACAATGTTTTAATTTTGAAAACTGTCAGGGAGTGTTTAACAGGAACAAAAATCATTGTGTGAATGCTTAATGCTTTATCAAATTTAACTCACCTGCACCTACATCATTAGCGTTGTTCTGCCACCATTTGGTTGGTTCATTAGAGTTTGAAAAAGAATTGCAAAGTCTTCAGCTTATGGGAGTAGACTGCTATGTAGGTCAGGTTTATTTGGGAAGGGTTTTTCAGAACAGAAAAGTAAGTACAGAAAAATACATGAATTTTACCATATAAGGTAAAGTAGAAATATAATGATGCTTAATAGGTTGAAGTCTCAAATCATTTTTGCCTTTTGTATTTTCAAGTTTTCTTTTTCTGGTTCTAAACAGAAAAAGGTACATGTATGAGACATCAGAAGAAATAGTTGAAGGATTTATGAAAATTTATTATTAATTATTTTCCATATAGTCAATTATGTTATTTTTAATAATAATAATAATAAATAGCTTGGAAGATTATGCAGAGCTTTGCTGATTGTTTTTCATTGCAATTCATTAATTTTTTTTTACTGACTAAAATATTAGGTGGTATTTGGCAACATATATAAATAATTATTTTCAATTAGCTTCTTTTTTCTAAGAAGGAATTCTTTCCATTTATTGCTCTTCTTAATTCAGCTCTCATGGCATCCTAGGATAATTTGGGTTTTTAAAATATCTTCATTCTTTATTCCTCTTTTTTCCATACTAAGAAGTTCTATTTATTTTTTCAGTGTTTTTTAAAAAAATATTTATTTTAATTCCAGTTAGTTAACATACAGTGTTATATCAGTTTCAAGTGTACAATAGTGTTTCACCACTTCCATACAATACCCAGTGCTCATCCAGACAAGTGCAGTCTGCATTCCTTAATCCCCATCACCTGTTTGATCCATCCCCCACCTTCCCTCCGGTAACCATCAGTTTGTTCTCTATAGTTACGGGTCTGTTTCTTGACTTGCCTGTCTCTCTCTCATTTTTCCCCTTTGCTTGTTTGTCTTTATTTTCCTCCTGCAGAATTAAAAGCTAGAAATTATGTACTTTCAATTGTTTATTTTCTTTTCAGTACATTATTTAAAAAAATAAAACTGACATAAATATTTTGTTGCATTAATTTACAAAATTTGCATAAAACAGGTGCTGAATTCTGTATCTCCAGATTCCTTAATGATTATATATTTATTGGACTGAAATCATAAAATCAGACAAAATTGTTCTAGAGCATTTCAGTTGCTAAGTGTATGTACAGTCATACTTTGGAGAATACTTGATCTTGTCCTAAGTCTACATACATCTTGAAATAGAGTTGAAAGCCAATATTGTAAGGTCAGACTGCCTGGGTTCAAATCCAGGCACTAAAAATTATTAGCCCTGGAAACATGGGTAAAATTCCTAACCTTTATAACTCTCAGTTTTCTTACATGGGATATGGGGAAAAATAATAGTGTCAAACTCATAGTTGTTCATTGTGAGGAGAAATTTTTATCTATGCAAAAGGACCAACAAGGTACCTAACAATTTGTGAACATTCGATAAAGGTTAGATATTTTTCTATTTAAATTTCTCCAATTTTTTCTTTAAATTATGATTAAGTTCATACCATCTTTACAGATTGATTTAAAAGACATCATTTTTTGAGTTTCACTAATTCAGTGGTACTAAATATTTGTTACTTCCTCTCCCATTGCTGAATGCATTATTTCACCTAACAGAAGCAAGACGTAGAGATGCTTTTCCATTCATAAGGTGGTCATGCTAGAACTTTTTTTTTTTAAACTTTTGGGTGGCCTACTATCTTTCTTAGTACATTTTGGAGACTTTATTGGATGTGTTGCCATACCATCATGAAAATACAAATTAACCTTCAATACAAATGAGAATTTTGGAAGAAAACTTCTATTGTACAATATTTATTTAGTATGACAGCACTTTTTGTTAGAGGATTTGAATTGCTTTTTTTTTTCAAGTTAAATATATGAAATTTTAGAGCTATAATTTTACTTTTCATTTACATTTCCTTTCTTGATGGTTTAATTATATTCATTCTTATGTTAAATACAAAAGTGTATTCAATTAGCAACATTTTCATTAGCATCATCATTATTTTTGTCACAGTGATTATGGATGTTCCACATTTAAGATATAAATTAAGTAATAAAGAAAACATTTTTTAAATTATAAATTCAAGCAATCATTTCATTTTCCAAGACATGTTTTACAAATTTTCTTCTATTATATTTCAGAAAAGAGTGAGTTATAAGATCTGAACAATTTTATGCCAACTTTAAAAGAAATTTTAAATGCTAGAGAAGTTACATAGAATATAGGGATACAAAGGATTCACAATATGACTACTTTTTTGGTATCTAGGAGTTAAACATTCTTTGAAAACTATATTTCTATATTTTGCTGGGGGGAAAGTTGTATATTTGGGGGTATTTCCTTGAAATTTATAGGGAAGTCCTTTTCAAGGGGCTTGTGTATATCATGTCTCTCATTGATGTCCCAGTTCAGTAATGACTTCAGTCTTAATGTCTGCTTCTGCTCTACTTAATATCTCAGTTTCTAACTAATCCTGAATGAGTGAGAGTTAAGCAAAATTGAAGGCAATTAGCTTTAACTGAGATAGTAGGGTAACTTTATTTTGATAAAAGTTATAATCCCTAATGTAGATATGTCCTTTATAAACAATTATAACATGTGCTATGTTGCTCAAAAATACATATGTAAAATCATTAGAAATCAAAAGGAAACTAATAGAAATAATTGCTGAAAATGTTTACATACCTTGATCACTTGACCATTTTCAACAGATCAGATATATAAGTACACAGAGAAAATGTAAATATTATATTTAACTGGTTTGCTCAACTCCAGGCCAACTTATGTGGAACATCAGAATAGTGAACTTTTGTCGTTTTCAGTTTATAGTTTCTTCTCAGTGGTGTTTCAATAAGTATAGTAGACAAGAATATGAAACTACATTTCTACCTGTAAAGGTTTTACCAGAGTTACAGGAACTTATCTATCTCTCTCTGTCTCTCTCTCACACACACACACACATATATAGTATGTGTGACACTATATATGTAACATTGTACACATATGTTCATGTGTTACACATAAACATATTATATATAATATAAAATCTTTAAAATATATAATATATATAACATGTAGGGCTTATATAAACCACCTTGATTAATTTGTAACATCCTATATCTCGTTTTTTAAAACAAGAATAAAAGAATAATTCTCCAAACAATCTGTCTTAATCCAAAAGTTTACATCCTACTTAAGGTCAAAATAAAACATTGGAAGGACTTCCTTGAAGAGATGGACAGACATGCCTGCTATCACCATAGCAACTTATCAGTGGTCTGCAGGTTATATAACATACAGCATGCATTTTATTCTTCATCACATCCTATAATATGTTCTGACAGAAGTCAAAAAGAGCCATTTTTTAAGTAAACTGTTTATCAAGATAAAATATGCAGAAAGTGCACAAATCCAGGTGTCCAGAATGCTAAATTTTCTTAGAGTATACTTGTGATGTCAGCACTTTGTTCAGGAAAGAAAATATTACCACCTCTTCAGAAGTCTCCCTGGTTTTCCCTACTCACCCCAAAATTTACGCACTATCTTGACTTTTAACGCCATATATTATTCTGCCAAAAGCTGCTATTGATTAACTACATTTACTTATTAGATAAGGAGACGTATGCTTCAGTCATAAAGCAATTGCTTCATCAATTAAAGCCAATAAATTTTGCAAGCAAGAACTAGGCTATAAAAGTTGGAGGCAATATTAAATATGCTAAATATTCTTGTCATATAAGTGAAAGTACTGACTATTCTTCATAGGCCTCTCTTCTGATAATAGAACCTCAGACCTGGGAATCTGGCCTCTGTGCCCTGTTGGAAATTTTATCCTCAACCTATTTTGACATTGACCATTGGGAATCTGAAATAAGGAACTCAGATGCTTAGCTCCAGATAGAGAAGATAGTCTTAAGGGGAACAGTGGGATCTGAATTGCAGCAGCAATTGTTGAAATCTTTTTGTCTGGCTTTAGCCTTTGTAAATACAATATTCACCTTCACTTTCTCCCAAGGAACATGAATAGCCCTGTATAGGAATTGGTAAATGAGGCATGGAGAATGAGGATGGAATCAAATTGAGTGAAATAATTTCAGCTGCTGGGAACTCTTAATAGGCATGTAAACAAGAACGGGTTTGTTGTGTGTGAGAGCTCTCACAGAGGTGCATGAACTCTTATCTCTTCATGCTGGCTGCATTTGGAGCAGTTCGTGTTTAATTTGAAACAGTCTCCCGATGGTTCAGTTCAATTTGAAACTGTGCTCAGCCCATTATTTTATTATTTTTAGCTTAGAACAAAAGAAAACATTTTGAAATAACAGTGCTTTCAAGTGGTGGGTTGGATGGGACACTTCATATCATTTTTCAAAGTATGCCTAAAGTATTTGTATATGTAACTAAAGGGTTAGAGGGATTGAATGTGATACATTTTATGTGAGTGTCAGAGGTAAAACAAAACACAACAAAAACAAGCAAAAAGTAGAGGAATCATACTTAAAAATAATACACGTAGCTGTTTTGTTAACAGTTCCGGATCTTCTCTTTGTTTTCTCCATCCCTGATCTCATATAATGGCATTGTCAGTGTATCCTTGCTTTGTGTTTGTTAGAAAAATAGATGAAAATAGACCTTTGATCTTTGCCTTCCAATTCTCACTTCCTAGGGTTATTTTTCATTCCTCGCTATCATTTCTAGACTTTCCATGCCTTTTCCAAAGGACTGTTTCCCATTTTGAGAATCTGTGATGCTTAGGGCACTACTGTTTTATATATGGTTAGTAGAAAAACATTTTAATTACACCAACTATTGTAAGAGTAATAGCTTTAGAACAAGAAAAGACATAGAAAGTTTCCTGTCTATGATTAAAATGTTTGCAAATACATATTGACAAGTTTGTATCAGTCAACAAATATATTGAAAAAAAAAAAAAACTTCTGAAGGAACTTCCTTTTTTCCTACAATTAACTACAATTAACTAAACACATAAGGAATCGTAAGAGAGTACTAATTTTAATACTTTTGAACCAAAAGTTATATATTTCTTCAGAACAAACCAATATTCTATATTTAGTGATTTTTAGACATGGTGGAATTTAGCCCCTGTTTTTCTGTGTTCTAAGTGCAGACTTGCTTAACTGTTGCAAACATCTGACAAAATTAAGTTTAATGATCTCTTCAGTTTTCATTATCACCTCTCTGCCTGGGATTTTGCTAAATACTAAGAAAGGAGCAGGAAAAAAAATCAAATAGCTTTAGTCAAAGACAGAAAACCAAGAAATACCATATGTCAATAAATTAATAATAATATAAGTGAAGTGATCCTTTGCTAGATTAATTTTGATTTTGAATATCATCCAATTAGAGCTCATAACCAAAAAAGAGTATTCAAGAAGGAGTAGCCTGGGAACTACAGAGGATTCTAACTTTGAATGAAAGCATGGCTTTGGGTCTGTTTTTTTGTGTGTAATTTTGCTCTGTCAAATAGTTACAATGAATCACTGTCACAACACCTCAGCAAGAAATAAAAAAGGCAATTTTTTATTTCCAGCTTCTAGGTGAGAAAAAAAAATACTTCAGTGAAATTTAGTTATTTATTTCTGGCCAGAAAAAGGAGCAAAACCAACATCTCTAAACTTCCCATGTTGTTTTTTTTTCTTATTAAATACCATACTCCCCTCCTCCCCAGAATAATTATGATAGAAACATGAATTGCAAAGCCTGTTTATATAATTAATTGGTTATATGGTAATGATGTATCAACTGGATAGTCTTTCCAGAAGAAAAAAATCAATACAGATAAAATTAGGAACTAGTGGAGATGTTCCCCTATTAGCTCCTATTTTAGAAGAGGGATGGACCAACTACAGTCCTCGGGCCAAACCTGGTCTGCTGCCTATTTTTGTAAATAAAGTTTTGATGGAACACATCCACCTGTATTCATTTACATATTTACTAAGGCTGCTTTCATGCTTTCACTGCAGCAGAGATAAGGAATTGCAATAAAGACCATATGGCCTACAAAGCTTAAAATATTTGCTATACTATCTGGTGCTTTAGAGAAAAAGTTTCCAAACCCCTGTTTTAGAAAATAAATACCATACTACATCTTTGATTACATGAATCATGCTTAATCACTATGACTGATTAATTCTATATTTATTTCTTTATTCAGCACCTAAATCCATGTAAACTTTTAATAATAATGGGAATAATATCTACCTAGATGTATTCATCACCTAATATGTCCCAGATAACATACTAAAATGGGTATTGTTTTAACCTGTTAAGTTTGTGGTAATTTGCTCCACAGCAATACAAAACTAATAAGAGCTGGCATTCCTATTTTGTTGATAAAGAACCTGAGGCACCAAGAGATTAACTAATTTTCCCAATGTGTCACAAGCTAAGAAGCAATAGATTCTGTGCTATGAACACTTTCTACTAGATCCACCTTACTCTAAACTATTGGAAGCTTTTGGTGTCTCTTGGGAAATTCTCTTCCAGGGTTATTTCCTGTCCCACAACACGGATCTATTATTTCTAAGAGGCTATTCTTATTCTCACCTGCTGGACGGGATTATTATTATTTTTTTAAAGATTTATTTATTTGACAGGTAGATCACAAGTAGGCAGAGAGGGAGGCAGAGAGAAAAGAGGAAGCAGGCTCCCTGCTGAACAGAGAGCTGGATGTGGGAATCGATCCCAGGACTCTGGGATCATGACCTGAGCCAAAGGCAGAGGCTTAACCCACTGAGCCACCCAGGCACCCCTGGATGGGATTATTATTTTTTTTTTTTAAGATTTTATTTATTTATTTGTTAGAGAGAGTGTGAGCGAGCAGAGGCAGACAGAGGCAGAGGGAGAAGCAGGCTCTCTGCCTAGCAAGGAGCCCGATATGGGACTCATCCTAGGACGCTGGGATCATGACCCCAGCGGAAGGCAGCTGCCCAACCAACTGAGCCACTCAGGCGTCCCCTGGACGGGATTATTAAAAGAAGTAAAATGTAAAGGGAAATGTTGGAATGGATCAAAATATCATTATCCTTTATGTTAGAAGAAACAAACATTGTTTTTAAAATATTGCATGTGATGGGTTTAAAATATTACATGTGATCTGCCTTATTATAGGGTCATTTCATTGGAGCAGTTGGTTGGGCATACTCTCATTTTAAAGTGAGACACGTTACATACAAAGAAAGCCAATCTTATCATTTAAGACATTAAAAAGCAGAGAAATGTAGACCTGTGTTATTATAAATTTTCAAATATAGGAGCGAAATAGAAGAATCAGAAATAGAAAATATGACCATATAGTAATCAGAAACAGCTTACAATGATGCTGATTTTTTATGGAATTTATTAATATTAAGAATAAAATCAAGGTAAAGTGTACTATAATTTCAATCAGTTCTTGGGGTTGCAAATTTTCATTGCATTAAGAAAATGTAAATGTTTGTATTTACTCGAGAGATAATGGAGCTACTCAACAATTAATGGAGGAAAAATTATATATTTAAGATGTGACATGTCATGCCTGTCTAGTTATAACTGCTCTGCTATTCACTAGGAAAATGTGTAAAGGAAGTTGGGTGTTTTATCCAGGCAACATCTGGTTACTGTAGGCTAATCAAAAGTTGATAGAACATTCTGGAGAGTCTTCTTTCTCGATGCGCTACAACTGTTTACAAAGAGCCACAAGACTATTCTTTCTATCACAACATCACTCGGATGTTGTTCATTTATGTTGCGAACATGATTTTATTTAAATTTTCATAATTACTCAAAATTTCTGAAGCCTGAGAAATTATAAAACAACTAATCATAGTGTGTGTTCAATATTTAAGGTTAATTAAAAATCTAAAGTAAATTATAAGAGTTTATAATTAGACTTGTTTATCTAATTAATAATAAACTATATTTTTATTATAATAAATTCAGGCCAAGAGGAAAGTATAAGATACTAGAAGCTTAATGAATTTTGAAAGAACAATATTACAAAATATTTCATAATTTTAGTTGTGTTTCAGGATATAGTTAACATCTTCATTTTGACAGCTTTGAAAAACTAGGATTGACTATTTAGAGAAAATAATCATGAATGTCATAAAACAAATTTTTATTTATTGTGGAAGAGGTCCTTTATATAAAATCAATAGTATAGAGATGTTTTAAAGATAATTTTACTACCAGGGTACTTGGTTCACTAAATTGGTTAAGTGTTGGACTTTTGATTTCAGCTCAGGTCATTATCTCAGAGTTGTGAAATGGAGCCCCAAGTCTTAGGTGTGGAGCCTGTTAAAGATTCTCCCTCTGTATCCTTCTCTCTCTGCCCCTCCTCCCACCCTCCTACTTCTGCTTGACACAGGCTTTCCATCTCTCTAAAATAAAAAAAAAAAATAATTTTACTCCCTATTAATTCTAATAATTGATCAGTAGCTGCATAAACTATTATGGAATTAAGATTAGAGACTATAAGCCTATATGGAGAAATATGCTATGATTAGTTGGTTCATTAATCTCTTTCTTCTTTACCCTCTGCCCACCCAAAATAAATCTTTAAAAAGTTATTAAATCCTCCATGAAAATATTAGGTGGCCTTGTAATTAAACGTGAGTTTAGGGGCACCTGGGTGGCTCATTGGTTAAGCCTCTGCCTTCAGCTCAGGTTATGATCCCAGGGTCCTGGGATCGAGCCCCACATCGGGCTCTCTGCTCAGCGGGGAGCCTGCTTCCCTCTCTCTGCCTGCCTCTCTGCCTACTTGTGATCTCTCTCTGTCAAATAAATAAATAAAATCTTAAAAAAAAAAAAAACGTGAGTTTAGGAGTATTTTAAGACTAAAGGGTTAAAACATTGAAATTTAAATTACTTCTTTTGTATTTGTCTCTGTTTTGCTTTTTACAAAAATAACAAAGTTATATAAGGTGTAGGATAAGAGGAACAGAGAATAGCACAAAAATCCAGAAGAAATTAATGCCATAAAATAATATGTGAAATGGAATGTCAGATTTAAGTAGGCATACAACAGTGAGCGAAACCAAAACTCTGCCCTCATGGAACTAATATTCTGTTACATATAATAAATCCTGCTTGGGATTCCTTAACTTATTTTCAATGGAGGAATCATATTAGGGATTTGGAATTGATGACCATGAACTTTGGTATTTTCTCAGTGGAGACACCTGGGTGGGTCAGTCGGTTAAGCATCTGCTTTTGCCTTAGGTCATGATCCTGGAGTCTTGGGATTGAGCCCTACATCAGGCTCCCTGCTCAGTAGGGAGTCTGATTCTCTCTCTGCCCCTCACACAACTCTTATGGGCTCTCTCACTCTCTCAACTAAATAAATAAATAATTTTAAAAAAGCAAATAGCAAATTATAATAAGATATCATTTTTTAGGATTATTAAATTTTCAAGCTTCCCCACCAGCAACATGGCATTTTTATTCAAAGTTTAGTCTTCTAAGCTACTTTGTTTCATTGAAACTTCTAAATATTTCCTTAATATCTCAGTGCACACACACACATACACACACACCCTTATTTATATGTATAAACATATTTTAAAATACTTGTATATTCTTAAAAACTTTTAGTTAAACTCTATTTATTATTGGAGTCATATAATTACTGAAGAGGCTAGGTAAGACCAGATACCCCATAAGCCTTTTGGCTTTCTCTACAATCTCCCCTAGCCAAGCCAAGTTACACTGCTTTTTATCATACATTTGTTTATATTTGCCTTACCAGTTCTTCAATCCTTTTGATAGGTCCCATAATTAAGCAATGCAAATGGTTTAGCTAAAAAAACCCAAACAAGTTTTTATTCTGAGTTATAAACTTTCATTATACTGAGCTAAATTCACTAAAGTCACTAGGGTAGTTTTTCAGAAAACTAGTAATGTGGTCTTTCTATGCTCATTTGTCTCATTTTAAAACTCATCATTTGCTTATTCATAAAATGTTCATATTAAAGGTCATTTCTAATGATACAAGCCTCGTGTCCTGTTATGATTGTAGGATTTAGAAAATAGCAACAAACTTCTTTAATTTTTGAGTACAATTTTGTTTGGTTCAAAACACTCAAATAGAGTTCTCCTTAGAATACCTGAAAATTGGTTTCAAATTACTCAGCTGCTTTTCTTCAATTAAAGCAGCTCTCTGAAAGGATGTGCTAATACAATTTAAAGTTGATTGAGTAAGTTAATTTTATAAGGGTTAAGAAGAAGAAATGTTAGAATTTCAGGTGTGTTTTTCTGAAGACTTGATCTTGTTTCCAAAATCATATGTAGTAATTTGAATCTATTTTTGTATCTTCTTTTCTTCCTGTCATAAGTTATATACATCCATTACAATAACAAAAGAATACCATAAAAAGCTTAAAAGTGCACATACCTAAATAGAAAATAAAACTAAGATCTAGAGATAAGTACTTTAGACTTTGTGCTATACAGATTTCTAGTGTTTTGTATTATTATAAAACACAAATTTTAAAAATTAGATTTTATTTTTAAAACAATATAATATTTTAAAGTGCAAAAATGTAAAATGAATGTAATTTCCTTTAACATAGGTGGGAGTGGTTGCATGGTGTTTCACTACATGGATGTTTAGTAATTAATTTGCCTTCATGGTGGAACATTTGGGTTGCTTACAAGTTTTTGGTAATATAAACAATCCTGCAGAAAACATCACTGTAGCTATGTTTGTCTACAAACCATGATTATTTAATTAGGATAAATTCTAAGAAATGGAATTACTGAATCCAAATTATACACATTTTTGAGGTGTCTATATTAATTGCTTGGGAATTTTTACCGATTTATAGTTCTGCCTAATATTTAATGTTCTGTTAGTATGAACCCTCGTTAACATTGACTAGCTTTTAATTTTTATTATTTTGTTTTAGTATTTGTTAAGCTGAAAATGACACATTATAACTCATTTTTAATTGTATTCCTTTGATTTTTTAGTCAGTTTAAACTTTCCCCCTACTTATTTCAGTCATTTCTGTTTATTTCATGTAAAGCTCCTTTCATCTCCTTTGCTATTTTCCTTCTGTGGCATTAATGATATTTTCTTAATTTGCAAAATATCTTTGAAGGGTAAGGAGGTAAATATATTATATGTCATGATTTTTATATTTTTTTCCTTAAATTATGTTTATAATGTACTTAAGTTTATAAGTAAAGTATATCATTTTTAATGTATAGTTTCTGCATTTCATGTTACCAACTTTCTCACAAGAAACCCAACAACAGAAATGATCCTAGTGTCTCGCAGATAGTAAATGCTATTTAAGTATTAGCTATAAGAATGATTCTCATTGTGATGATGGAGGAAATTGTGGCAGAGA
>ML106780.1:51927-72893 GCA_003697995.1 Taxidea taxus jeffersonii
ATATATATATATAAATAATGAACTCAAGGTCACACAGCTGAAACTCTTGTATCTAAGTACAAACTCAAGTGGACAGATTCTTAATTATTAAGACTTACATAAAGTCTTACTTGAGACTCTTAATTCAAGGAGTCCTAGTTCCCTTTAGTGGGAAATGGTACTTAAAAATCAAGATCTCAGCTCAAGAGGTACATATTGCTAATGTGTCATTGCTTCTAGGCTCTTCCAGGATCTTCCAGCTCTTTCTAAAGAGCTAGGACACACACACGTTCTCTTGCATAGTTCTTCCTCACTTTCACATTGAATGTTTGTATCTTCTTTCTTCCACACTGAGTCTTCTGGTTCCTGAGAATATCAGTATATTTACATATGTGCCCTATTTTGCACCACACACAAGGAAGTTTTATATTTAACAACATCCATACTGTAACAGTAAACTAACTAAATACAGTTGACCCTTGAATAACACAGTTTGAAGTGTGCAGATCCACTAATACCCAAGATTTTTTTCCATATAGTTATAGTACTATAAATGTGTTTTCAATTCCTAATGATTTTCCTAATATTTTCTTTCCTCTAGCTTACTTAAAAGTACAGTATATAATAGATATAACCTACAAAATATATGTTGATTGACTGTTGATGTTATTGGTAAGGCTTCCAGTCAACAGTAAGCCATTAGTAGTTAAGTGTTTGGGGGAGTCAATAATTATACGATTTTCGACTATGCAGGGGATAACTGAATATGGGGATAACACCTCGTGTTATTCAAGGGTCGTGTGTAATTCCTTTCTGCTTATTTTTATGCTAAGACTATCTACCACTAAGTATGTTCTGTCAGAGGACTGTGTCCAAAAGTTACTTGAGTTTATTCTATTTCTTATGTTTGTTGCTAATTTGAAATAAAGTTTGGTTTATTTGTTTTTGTTTAGATGCAACTGGAGGGACTATTTTAGCCTTTATAATTTTATTCTTGAATATGTGAAATGCTAATATGGTTCAAAAGTCAAACCTTATAAAAAGTTAAACTCAGTGAATTCTCACTCCCAGCACTATCCCATTAATAACATTACTTCCCACTCTCTCTGAATAATGATTTTTTATTATCCTAACTTAGTTTCCTAGTCTCCTTTCCACAAAAATTGCAAGTGCATACATTGCCTTCTGATATCTTTTTCTTTCTTACAAAACAGTGGAATATGAAACATTATTTACACTTTATATTTCTCACCTAGTATGTCTCAGAAACCATTCCATAGTGGTTTATAGAGATTCCACACACGTTTGTTTAGGCTTCCATAGAAATACATTATGTTAGGTTGTTTTCAATATTTTGTTACAAAGTAATAACTCAAGTGAATAAATTTGTCTGTCTTCAGTTAAGTGCTAGAAGTGGGATTGTGCCACTTGACCCTCTCACTAGCAATGTATGAGAAGGTCTCTCTCCCCACAGTTTTGCCAGCAGGGTGTAGCAGCAGACTTCAATTTTTATGCACTTCATAGGTGAAAAATGGTATCTCGTGGTAGTTTTAACTTGCATTTCTCTTATGAGATTGAAAATGTGTGTATTTTAATACATTTAAGGATGTTTTGCATATCATTTTTTCTATTAGCTGATCATTAATTTGCCCTTTTTTATTGAAGTATAATTAGCACGCCATACCATACTCATTTCAGGTGAACATCACCGTGGTTTGATATTTTTGTACATGTCAAAAGGATCTCCATGGTAAGTCTATTACCCCTGTCACCATTCAAAATTACTACAGTATAATTACCATATTCCTTATGCTGCATATTATGTCCACATGGCACATGTAATTTATAACTGGAAGTTTGTACCTCTTAGTTCTCTTCACCTATTTTGTCTGCTCCCCAACCAATAGTTCATTTCCTGTATCTGGAAGTCCGTTTCTGTTTTGTTTTGTTTTGATTTGGTTTGGTTTAGATTCCACATATAAGAGAAGTAATACAGTATTTGTCCTTCTCTGACTTATTTAACTTAGCATAATGCCCTTTATGCCATCTGTATCTCTTCATGCTATCACAAATGACAAGATTTCTTTCTCTTTTGTGACTGAGTAATATCACACCTTCTTTATCTATTCATCTATCAGTGGATACTTAGGTGATGCTTTCCTATCTTGGCTATTGTAAACAATTCTGCAATAAACATAGGGGTGCATATATCTCTTTGAATTAGTGTTTCATTTTCTTTGGATAAATACCCATAAGTGGAATTGCTGGATTACATGGTCATTCTATTTTTAATATTTTGAGGACCCTCCATACTGTTTTCCCAGGGGGCTGCACCAATTTACATTCCCATCAACAATGTATGAGCATTGCCTTCTCCATATCTTCACCAAAACTTGTTATTTCTTGTTTTTGATAATAACCATTCTTACAGGTATGAAATTGTGGTTTTGATTTCCATTTCCCTGATGGTTAGTGATGTGGAATATCTTTTCATGGTGTCTGTTGACCATCCATAGGTCTTCTTTGGAAAAGTGTCTACTTAAGTATTCTGCAAAATTCTTATTTTTAAAAAATATTAATTTGTGTAAGTTTTTATGTATTTTAAATATTAAATTCTAATCAGATGCACGATTTGCAAACATCTTCTTCCATTCAATAGATTGCCTTTTTGATTAATTGGTGAATTCTTTCACTGTGCAAAAGTTATTTAGCTTGATATAATCCCTCTTATTTGTTTTAGCTTTTGTTGCTCTTGCCTCAGAAGATTGGTCAAAAAAAAATATTTAGACCAATGTCAGATAATTTACTGCCTATGTTTTCTTCTAGGAGTTTTATGGCTTTAGGCCTTACACTCAAGTCTTTTTATTTTACTTTATTTTATTTTTTATTTATTTGACAGACAGAGATCACAAGTAGGTAGAGAGGCAGGCAGAGAGAGAGGGAGGAAGCGGGCTCACTGCAGAGCAGAGAGCCCGATGTGGGGCTTGATCCCAGGACCCTGAGACCATGACCCAAGCCAAAGGTAGAGGCTTTAACCCACTGAGCCACCCAGACGTGCCTTACACTCAAGTCTTTAATAAATTTTGAATTTATTTTTGTATATGGTGTAAGACAGTGGCCTAGTTTCATTCTTTTGCACATTGCTGTCCAGTTTTTCCAGCACCATTTGTTGAAGAGACTATCTTTTCCCTATTGAATATTCTTATCTCCTCTGTCATAGAGTAATTAACCATACACACTTGGGGTTATTTCTGTGCTATTCTCTATGTATAGTCTGTTTTCATTCTTATATCATTACTGTTTTGGTTACTATGACTTTATAGTATAATTTGAATTCAGGGAGACAAGAGCTTCAACTTTGTTCTTTCTCAAGATTGCTTTAGCTATTTAGGGTTTTTGTTTATTTGTTTGTTTTTTGTGGTTCCATACACATTTTATGATTCTTTGTTGTAGTTCTATGGAAAATGCCATTGGTATTTTGATGGAAGATGGATTTAATCTGTAGATTACTTTGGGTAGTATGAACATTTTAATGATATTAATTCTTCCAATCCATGAGCATGGTATACCTTTATGGCTTTCATGTTGTCTTCAATTTCTTTCATTAATGTTTTATAGTTTTTAGTGTATGGGTCTTTAACCTCTTTTGTTATAGTCCTAACTATTTTATTCTTTTGATACAACTGTAAATAGGATTGTTTCCTTGATTTCCCTTTCTGGTAGCTCTTTATTAGTGTATAGAAATGCAATGAATTTCTGTATGTTAATTTTGTATCCTGTAACTTTACTGAGTTTATTTATTAGTTTTAAAGGTTTTCAGTGGAAAGTTTATGATTTTTATATATTATCCTGTCATATGCAAATAATGACAGCTTTATTTCTTTTTTTCTGATTTGGATGACTTTTATTTCTTTTTCTTTTATAACTGCTATGGCTAGGAATTTCAATACTACATTAAATGAAAGTGGCAAGGATGTACATCTTTGTCTTGTTCTAATCTTAGAGGAAAAGCTTTCATTTTTTTACCTTTGAGTATAATACAAGCTGTGGGTTTGTAACATATGGCCTTTATTAGGTTGAGATACATTCTTTCTATATCCACTTTGTTGAGGGTTTTTATCATAAACTGATGTTCAATTTTGTCAAATGCACTTTCTGAATCTATTGGAATAATTGTATAGTTTTTATCCTTTACTTTGTTAATGTGGTATATCACATTGATTGATTTACAGATGTTGAACCATCCTTGCATCCCTGGAACAAATCCTATGTGATTATGATGTATGATTCTCTTATTGTATTGCTGAATTTGATTTGATAATATTTTATTGATATTTTTGCATCTATGTTCATCAGGGATATTGACCTTTTTTGTTGTTGTTTTGTTTTGTTCAGTGTCTTTGTCTGGTTTTGGTATTAGGGTAATGTTGGCCTTGTAAAATGAGTTTGGAAGTATTCCTTCCTCCTGAATATTTTGAAATAAGTTGAGAATGATAGGTACCAACTCTTCTTTTTTTTTTTTTAAGATTTTATTTATTTATTAGTTAGAGAGAGAGCGAGCGAGCACAGGCAGGCAGAGGCAGAGGGAGAAGCAGGCTCCCTGCCGAGCAAGGAGCCTGATGTGGGACTCAATCCCAGGATGCTGGGATCTTGACCTGAGCCGAAGGCAGCTGCTTAATCAACTGAGCCACCCAGGCGTCCCCCAACTCTTCTTTAAATGTTTTATAAAATTCATCTCTGAAGCTGTCTGGTTATGGATTGTTTTTTGGGGAGTTTTTAAATTACTAATTCAGTTTCATTACTTATAATCAGTCTATTCAGATTTTCTATTTCTTTGTGATTCAGTCTTAGAAAGTCTTATTTTTCTAGCTATTTATCCATTTCTTCTATGCTTTCCAATTTGTTGACATAGTAGTAGTTGTCTCTTTAGATCCCTTGTATTTCTGTGGTGTCAATTATAACTACTTTTTTCATTTCTGATATTGTTTATTTCTAAATAATTTTCTTCTCTTGATGAGTCTGACTAGTGTAATTGAACATTACTTTGTCCTTTTAATAAATTGAAGATTTGGTCTTTTTATTTTCCAGTTGTTGTTTTTGTTTTTTTTTTACCTTTTTTTCTCCCCCAGTTTTTAAGAATCTGTTATATATTAGTCCTTTATCTCTGATATATGTTACAAATATTTTTTCCCTGTTTTTCAGTTTTCTTGTGACTTTGTTCATGTTATTTTTCCATATGATAGCTTTTATTTTTCAATGTAATGGAATTTAACAACATTTTCTCTTATTGCATCTGGGTTTTGAGTCATAATTAGGAAGATTTTCCAACAAGTTAATAAAAATGTGTTTTCTTCTAATAATTATATTAACAATGCTCATTTAAAAATGGAGCAAGCCTTATTAATAATACAGTTGGCATTTCAAATGTAACTCATGACTGTCCAAGGAAAACAGGGACATATAGTCTTTTGTTTATAGGGATTATCTCATTTTAAACTATAGAGTTAACAGGTATATAATTTGCCTTATTTTTCTTACTTAACTTTAGGTTAAAGCTATACCTGTTCTGCTTTCTCAATCTAAAACACTTTATCATTCCCTTATAAATGACAGTGCTACACTATTAAGCAAACGTTTGCTGTATTTTTAGATTATTATACTGTAGGACAATATGTATTAAGCATATTCTGCCCCCTTAAAGCTTCACTCATTAAAGAAGAGGTGCAGCGTGCATTTAGTCTGACAAGGTTGACCTCCAGATCTTCATTTTTACTTAATCACTAGCAGTTATACTCTGTAAAAAGAAATTATTAATTATTTTTAATTTTTCCAAATGGCAGAGATTCTGTATTATTATTGAAGTTCTTCTGTAATTGTTGTCATTGATTAAAAAAACAAGTAAAGGCAAACTTCCACGCTAGAGCCAAATCAATTTCAGTGGGGGGAAGGAAATTAATCCCTAATATAAGTTTAATTTGTAATTATATCTTTACCTATGCTATTTCAATTAATTCTTAAGAAAGCTTAATATAGCTTACATTACCATCCTCATTTAAGGGCAGAAACAGAAATCCAAAAGTTAACTCATCTACCTAAAGGCAGAAAGAAATGAAGTGAGTATATAAACTCAAGAATGCATCACTCCAAAGACTTATTTTTCCACAATACTTTGTGGTTTCAAATGAGAAACAAATTGCTAAGTTTTCTTGGAATTTCTCAGAGTATAGTATTTTTACTTGTTTGACTATCATATGTTAACAATGTAGCTAGCTGTAAGCTCCCGTGACGCCCAAATTATCACTCTACTTCACACACAATTTAAAGATGAATCCCATATTCCAGTGAAATGAAGCACAACAAGTCACAGAAAATAAATTCCTATGCAGTCATGCTGATAATCCTCCCAGGTCAGCTTTCAAGTGGGTGTTGGCTATCCCTGTGTGCAAGGATATATGCCTCCTTCATTTAGATTTTCCCCCCACTTTGTTGTCATCTTTACAAGAGATGTGTGTTCTTGGGACATGGAGTTTATTTAAAGGTTTCTTTCAGTAGACCATTGAGGGATGGATTCGCTTCTTCTCAGGGTCTGAGAAATTAAAGGACATGCATAGCCTCAGGCCCTCATTTTGAAAGCACTATCCATTCCTTATAAAATGACAAAAGCAGCAGCAAAGCCAACCTTTTATTTTCCCACCTTGGACTTCGATCTATTTAGTAATGCCATGACATTTCTATCAGGTTTCCTTCATAAGGCCCTTTCAGAACACAAATAAAAGAATGAATGCAGGAGCTGAGCTTTCTCCCATTCAACTTTCAGCTCTGTTAGCTTTCAATACCAGAAATGTATTTAAAACTGGATAAGGTTTGTTAACTCTTATATACCACTGTCACTCATCCAGATAGAAAAGAATAAAACTATATATGAGATAAGATTTGCAATTCAAATCAAACCATTTCACTTCAAAAATATAGAGTCTTGTGGTTTGAGGAAGACAGGGAAGGCAAGAATAAAGTTTCAGATTTACCTTTAGTAATAATATATAGTTGATATTCACGAATTAAATATATAAATTTGTATATTCTTTAGCAAATATTATAGTAAAGGTTTTCCAACCAAGTTATATATTTTTTGATTCTATGTTTCAGCACATTAGCTTTTAGAAAATAAAATACGTTTCTTAACAAATTCAGATTTTCAAAACCATGAAAGCCAAAGAGAGCTGCTTTAGAAATTTTCAAGATATTTATGTATTTTAAGTCAGATTTATAGACCTCATCCATATTTCATATGACTTAGGAAATTCCTTAAAGAAGCAGACAAAGAGAACTGAATAGGAATAATTACAATCTTTTAATACACAAACCACAACAAAACAAGACAAACTCCTTTTATAAAAAACTCAGCTAAATTTCACTGCCTGTCACTCAGATAGCATTATTTTAATAATTCCATAAGAAGCTTATTCCAATGACTTCAACTTATTTTTAACTTGAAAAATAAACTCAACACTTTTAAAAATAACATTGTCATCAAAATGCATTAGATTAATTTAAAATGAACTTAGGGATTCTTATGAAATGAAAAATAATAATAAATGTTCCTAAGTTCTGTGCTTTGAGTAATGATTGTGTGATATATCACAGGTTTTTAGGGAAAATTTGTGGTAGCAAAGGAAATAATATGAATTCAGCATATGTCTGCTGCATATATGTACTTAGCTTAGTTTCAGTAGTGGAAAATAAGTTCCATCACCCCCCTCTCCCAATTCATTTAGAGATGAATCAGATACAAGTAATAGAGAAAAGCTTTGGCACTGTTATGCTACACCTCTGGAATATAAGAGCTACCTACCTGACGGATATGGGTGGTCCATAAACAGTCAGCTTTGTGCTGGTGACTTTTCCCAGCCCAACTTGATTTGCCTAGCAGTGGAACACCTGAATCAAGCAGAGCCAGAGTCTTTCTCCCAAAGGTCTGGTGTTTTGATTTGCAGAACAATATCTAGGCTCTGATTTGTGGCTAAAACAGGCCTGTGATCCTTCTATGAAAAGAACATACAGGAAATTCCACAGCCAAGATCTCTAAAATAACTCTTATTCCCACCCTTTCTGAAGCTTAGTAGATGGGCTCATCTTTGGATTCTGTGAGGTTACTCAATACCCTTTTAATAATTTTCCTAATTATATTACCTCAAATTAGTTTCTGTTAACTGTGAGTGAAAGAATCTTAACAGAAAGTCTCCCTGTTTAAACTTTTCCTGGTATACCTCTTTATTTTTAATAGCAAACCTTTGTAGAATCTGCATACGTCTCAATATAATGTTTTAGGTGATTATAGGGAAAATATATATTCATTTCCAAATGATACACATTTTAAAAAATATTTATTTATTTATTTACTTTAGAGAGGGAGTGAGCAAGTGGGGGGAGCAGTGGAAGGAGAGTGAGAGAGAATATCTCAAGCAGACTCCCTGCTGAGTGTGGAGCTAGATGTGGGGCTCAATCTCATAATCCTGAGATCATGACCTGAACTGAAACCAATAGTCCCATGCTAACCAACTGACCCACGCAGTGCCCTTATGTTTTTAAGAAAGTTATGTATAAGAAAAAATTCTAGAATTACCTTCTAATTTCACCTGATAGACTACTAGAGTTATGTGTAGAGATTTTGAGAAGCATGTCTAACGTCAAAAATGGGACTGTGCATCTCAAATGAGAGGTCATTATTCTGTATGAAGCCATCTTAATTGATGTTCCAGAAGTAATGTTTTAGGTATTTATCATTCTAATGCAGACCTAACTCATAGTGTATTAGTTCCATTTCTGGAAACTGGTTAAAAGTTTTGCCTGATATATGAATTGTACATTTTTTCATTAAAAAAAAAAAAGTGGAAAATAGTTTCCATCCTCCACCCCTCTGCCTCCCCTCCCACACCCAGTCAGAAATTGCTTAGTAAACTTGAACAGGAAATTCTCATCCCTAAAGTTGCCTGCAGATATTGGAAGTTTCAGTCTGTTGGATGAGATGACACGAGCACAAAGTTGAAAGTGGTGTGCCGCAAAAGAAAGGTAAAGGATAAAACTATGACGATTCACAGGAACCAGAGGAAATGAGACCTGACATCATGTAAGAGATGTTTGTAGCAAATCAAAAAGGTCAAGAGTTGAGACGAAGATTTTGAAGCTATTTGCATAGAGATGATAAATAAAAGATTGCAAAAAAAAAAGAGATTTTGTTAGAGAAAATATAGTTTCCTTTGATAATAATTTTTTAAAATATTTTATTTGTTTATTTGAGAGAGAGAGAGAGAGAGAGAAAATGGGCACAATGGGGGCAAAGAGCAGAGGGAGAAGAATGAGCAGACTCTACACTGAGCTCTGAGCCTGAAATGGGGCTGGATCACACAATCCTGAGATTAAAACTGAATCTGAAATCAAGAGTCAGGTACTTAACTGACTGAGACACCCAAGAGCCCCAAGATAATGTCTTATTAGAAGGCTTTTGGATATATTTAGTATTATGATGAGAGCAGGCATTTGAAATCATATGCTAACACACGCATGATGTTCAGTTTTCTTAGGAAATGACCAAGACCTTTTATAAAATTCCCCTTCCAATGCTCAGCTGGAAATTAAACTACAATTTTTCAAGAAACTTTTGTGATTTTTTTTCAATTGTGCCTTCTATAAGAAATATGAAAAAGAAAGTTTAAGGTCATATAAGGAAGGAATTTGGCAATATTTTCAAGAGAAGCTTGAGTCTAGAACATTTTCTTTTTTTTTTTTTTAAAGATTAAAGATTTTTAAAGATCTATTTATTTATTTGACAGAGAGAAAGAGAGAGAGCAAGAGAAGGAACACAAGCTGGTGAGGGGGTGGGAGAGGGAGAAGCAGGCTTCTCGCTAAGCAGGGAGCCCAATGTGAGACTTGATCCCAGGGCTCTGGGATCATGACCTGAGCCAAAGGCAGATGCTTAACAACTGAGCCACCCAGGGGCCCTCTACTTTCTTAGGGAAACCTATCAATGAAATGCTCACATAAGCAAAAAGTTCATTATGACTCATTTTGAAAAGCATAGAGATAAACATAAACCTCTAGACCACTTGAAGTAAACTAGTTTCCATGCCAGAATGACTAGATTGTAATCTGTGAAGAATTTTAAGATATCTAAAGGAGGAATATAACAAATAAAAAAATCTAAAAGAGGAGGTTTATTTAGGAAGAGAACCTTGGAAAATGATTACAGATATGAATACTGGTATGCCCATCCCTTCTTAAACCTGTCCAGGAAGAAGCTAGCCTGATCATGCCCAAGAATGAAATCCATTCCCGATGGTCCATGTCCATAAATGAAGGACCAACGTATTGCGTTGTTATATAACCTGATGCCATTTAACATTTTAAATCATATACCAATCTTTCCTAATCATGTTTTACAATCCCCAAACAGCATTTTGATTTTGATCCATATCGTTTTGAAATAATAGAACATATATATCCCCATTTCCTGCTAATAGTTGGTATTTGACCCCAGTTCCTGACACAGAGATCCAAAACCATTGTAATATCCTGAGTGATAGGAAACTCCTATCAGAACTCTTAAATTATTTGCAATTTCCTGGGTGATAGGAACATCTTTTGTTGTAATGAGGTGACTCTTGGCAGGCTCCTGGATATGGGCTGGTTACTTGAAAGAGCAAAATTAGAAGCCTGGAACCCTCATCCCTCCCTACCTCTCCTCTTCCACTGCCCCTCACCCCCTCCTAGTCCCTCAGTCCAGAGGGCTGGGAAATGAGTCAATTGTGAGTCAATCATGCAACATGACATGATAAAGCCTCCTTAAAATCCTAAATGTATGGTGTTTGGAGAGATTCTGGGTTGGTGAAGACACTCACATGCTGGGAGGGTAGTGCACCCCAATTCCAGAGATTCATAAGCTCCTACCCTTGGGACTCTTTCAGAACTTGCCCTTTGTAGCTCTTTATGTGGATGTTTATCTGTGCCCTTTGTCATATCCTTTATTATTTTATAAGCCAGTAAATATAAGTGTTTTCCTGAGTTCTCTGAGACTTTCTAGCCAATTATCAATCCCAAGGAGGGGTTCATGGGAACCATAATTTATAGCCAGTGACAACCTGGAATTTGTGACTGAAGTGTGAAGTGGTGGCAGTCTTATGGGACTAAGCCCTTTGCTTGTGGAACCTAATGCTAACTCCAAGGTATATAGTGTCATCTATATACAGTGTTGAACTGAACTGAATTTTAAGACACCAAGCTGATATTAGAATTGGTCAGTATAGGGAAAAGAAAACATATCCAGTCACAGAAGTGGTCTGAATATATAGTAGAGGAGAAACACAAGAGTTTTTCCTATAAGCCTATAAAGATAAAAGTGGCCTAACTAGAGGTTATAAGGGTAAAATCTTTTAGCAGTTGTATTTATTCCTAAAAATGAATGTAGGAGTAACTTAATTATCTTTTTACCATCTTCCACCATTTCAGAGAATTATAAAAATGTAAAATTCTAAAAGATAAAAAAAATTTGTTAGAGTCACATGGAAAGACAATATCGTCTGGAAAATAATACAGCCAAAAATATATAAATGAACAAAAATTCAACCACATGGCCCATGTAGCTGACAGAAGTGAGGATGTAACATCATGGCACAAGGATGCGATCAAAACACAACAAAGTGCAGTCATTTTTATAACACTCAAAAGAGTAAGCAAACTGGTTGTTTGGAATATCTGTTTTCGTTTTATTTGTTTTTTTGTTTCTAAAATCTGGAGTCAGTTTCTCTCATGTATTATAATAAAGAGGAAACTCTCATCTGAGAGAACAGGTCTTTTTTAACATCCCTAAAGTAGGTATTCTAGGGAGGGAGTTCATATGATGCATTCTTCTGAGGTGACTCAGCATAGAATAATGTTGGTGTAAAACACAACACAATGAATCTATAGGGGTGCCTGGGTGGCTCAGTGGGTTAAAGCCTCTGCCTTTGGCTCAGGTCATGATTCCAGGGTCCTGGGATTAAGCCCTGCCTCAGGCTCTCTGCTCAGCAGGGAGCTTGCTTCCTCCTTTCTCTCTGCCTGCCTCTCTGCCTACTTGTGATCTCTGTCAAATAAATAAGATCTTTTAAAAAAATGAATCTATAATTATTTGAAAGAGTGTTGCCCATATATGTTTTTCTCAGATGGTTTATTCTTGTAAAAAGTATAAAATTTGTATTTCTAGAAAAATTTCTAGAAAAATTCTCTATACTTGTTTTCAACAAAACAGTTGAAATTATAATCTCTGAAAATTAACTGGAGTGAGTCAATACTCTGTTTTTAATTAAATACACTTAAATTTTTTTGATAATGCAGAGTGAAGCTTCCTTTATGAAGACTGTAAAATCTTAATTTCAAAATTTGCTGTAATGTGTTTAAGTTATTATGATTTACTTTTATGGTAGACACTGCTAGTAATCAATATTTAGTTTCCTTTTCCTTTTCAGTTATAAGTGAAGACTATACTTTCCAGGCCTTTTACAGTTAGGTGGGCCATTGAAACATGGTGTGACCAGTTTAGGCCATTGAAACATGAACAAACATATAAGGCACTTCTTGGATAAGGCAGTATAACCACCTGTAGAGTTCTTAGGTTCCTCTCTTCCTTCTTCCTCTACTGTAACAGAAGTGTTGATTTCAATATTGAAATAGCAAAGTCACTAGGATAGAGTCAAAACATCTCAGATCATAGTTACTCATAGCAGAAAGCTGCTACGGAGATTCTAGACCTATGGTGGATTATATGTGAGTGACAAATTTCTATTGTGTTAACCACTAAAATTTGGAAGCTGTATGTCACTGCAACAAAGTTTAACTTTAGCTTGTCAAGACACTTGACTGCTTCTCTTTTAATTATTATTTTAAATAAGAGGTAATCAATTGACATTCTTATTTTGTTCTTTGTACGTTTTACCAAGACACTAAACATTCATTGAGTGCTTTTTATATGCCAGGCAATGAACTGAGGAGAAAAAGATAATTTCTGACTTTGGGTGATCACAACCACCTAAGTAGAAATAAATAAATAAATAAATAAACAAACATACATATATATGTATATTTAAATGTAATTAAAATTCAGTTTGATAAAAGAAATGATAGAGACATGCAAAAATTCATTATGGGAATTCTGAGGAAGTAAATATGGTATCCCTTGCTATCTGAACTTGAAGTTGGCATTTTGTAGACTAGTAGATTCACATTATATATACCACATGCCCAAAACAAATAACTATAATATGCAGTAGTGGGTATTCTAAATTATAAGTTGTAAATTCACATAAAACCAAATTCTTTTTTTTTTTAAATTTTCATAAAATAAAATAAAAAGCCCACTAAAAGGTTCTGCTCCTAATTTCCATCTGCTGGTAAGGGACAGGTTTCCTCACACCAAACAAGCAATTCTCCAGACACCAGCAGGGTGTCCTACAGTTTGACTCAATTCTGACCCTATTTACCTGAAAAGGAATCTGCCCCTTCTTCCACTGACTTCAGATGTTAATCATAAGTCCAGATTGTGACCTGTGCTTTGGGCTATCTGGCTACAGACTGGAAGTTCCAATGAACCCCTCTTTGGATTCCATTAATTTGATAGAACAGTTCACAGAACTCAGAGAAACATTTTATCCATTAGAATACCAATTTATTATAGGAAGATATAGCTCATGAACAGCCAGATAAAAAATACACAGGATAAAGTATGGGAAAATGGTGCGGGGCATCCATATGCTTTCAGGGTATGACACTTTCTCCAAATCACCACATGTTCAACAACCCCTAAATCTCTCCAAACCCCGTCTCTTTTGTTTTTTTATGGACACTTCATTGCACAGGCATGATTGAGTAAATAACTGGCCACTGGAAACCAATACAACCTCTAGTCCCTTTCCCCCCCCCAGAGGTCAAGTGGGTGGGATTGAAAGTTCCAGCATTCTAACCACATTGTTGGTTCTCCTAACAACCAGCCACATCCTTAGAGAGGGTCCAAAATTCACTTAACATATTAACATAACAAAAGAAACCTTTCTTGCTCTCAAGAAAGCAAGGAAACTCCAAGGGTTTAGGAGCTCTGTGCCAAGAACAATGGGTGAAGACCAAATATCTGTTGCACAATATCACAACCACTAAGCCTCCTGTATGGGGCTATTTGTGGCCATGCACCTAAGCTCTAATGAAAAGAAATGTTAACAAAAATGATGTATATAAATTCTGGATTATACCATTAAAAAAACTTGCTTGTCCACCATTTCTCATTGCGATAGATTAGAATAAAGATACAGTGCTGGTAAGCCATCTTTGACCATGACAATGATAAAATATCGTAGGGTATGTCGGAGTCACAGGTGGAATATGCCTTGGTCCCTAGGTGGAGAAGGTTTGTCCTCATCACCTGAGCTGTTCATCATCTCAGATCCTTATGTAGGATAGCTTGTTCCTCTTCTTCCTTCTTGGGAGTGGGCTTACCCACAGAGAAAATATTCTTATTTGTCCTAATCAGTTAGCCAGTGAAGACAGTGGTTTCCCAGCCTTGCTTACATAAGCAGGTATAAGCCTGAAGTTCAATATTTAGAAATACTTGCTCCAGCAGTGAGCCCCTCCCTCAAAAACTAGGTTTTTCATGTATTTAATAAGTATATGTGTGGGTTTCCCTTTTTCTGAAACTCCAGTTGCAACTTTTGCTAAGTGTGAACATCATTATGTATCTACACCAACAAATATTTCCATCAACCCCATTTTCCTCCTCTGGAAAAGTAAAGGGTGAGATAGAGAAAATAATCAAATGTGAATACATACAATGAAATTGTCAGTGAACATACATATAATTTTTATTACATGTGAAATACACAATATTCAACATATAGAAAATTGTGCAGCATACATGAAATTCAGGGCTGATGCATAGCAGAACTGGAGGACAAAAATAACTCTGACTGGTTGTAATGGAATTCTTTTTTCAGCCCATAGTGTCTGAAGTTACTTTTTTATGACCCCATTGCTATTGCTTTGTAATAAGAGTTGAAAGGTTTATTCAGTTGATGCTTGTTTGCATTATAGAACCTGATTTGCATAAAAGGATATAATAGTGCTCCCCACTCCCAATATAAGAGCCATTATTCTATATCAGGAGAGACTTTTCAACTCAAATTTCCAACTAAAAGCACACATTTACATATATAACTCTTTCTATTTTCTTGTTTCACATTTCCCTTACTTCCCATAAGATAAGAATAATATTTTTCTATGACTGATGTACTGTAGCTACAGCTCTTTTATATAATACTAAGAATTTCATTTACTAAATATTTGGCTTGGAGTTTTCCAAACATTACCATTTTTAAATCAACAAAAGAATATAGCTACGTTTCCTTCTCAGGTGTCCCATTTGAAGATAGGTTTGTCCTCAGAGCAATAATAGATGTTACAGTTATGGAAATGAGAGATGATGGGGAATAATAAATGCTTACTCTAATATAAATATGAAATTTCTGATTATTTTACTCTTTAATACCAGAAACATATTTTTAGGTAGTGCAAAAGAAAGCACTATGTTTAAGCCCTACAGAATAATGTTACCATATTTCTTTTCTACTGTAACATGAACAGATAACATAAATGTAACTATTTTACAGTAATATATTATTTTTTTGTGTGAGGGTGTGCAATATAAAATGTTACTTACATATATTCAGCTGTCTACATTCTTTTCTGAAAGCCATTTATCCAGTGCTCCAAAGCATTTAGTAAGCACTACTATTCCATAGACACTGGCCTGTACACTGAAGATGTAGCTTCAAATAAGAAAGTAGAACTCATATTTCTCCTGGAATTTATTTTCTGAGAGAATATGGGAAGCTAACGAACTTGCTACAGATAAGGAAAAGTGGTATAAATAAAATAAAATAAAAAGGTTCCAGAGCCAACAGATAGCTATGCTAGGTTAGATAGGCTTAGGAAATACTTTCTGAGGAAGAGATATTTGTGCTGAGACCTGAATGATGAAAGACAGGCAACTATGAGAAAATCTCTGGGAAATGCATTCCAGGCACAGAGAACAGCGAATATAAACACTCCTAGGATAAACTTATACCTGTGAGGAAATCAAGGAAGTCCAATAGGTGATACATCGCAGCTGAAGTGGGGATGATGAGGTCAAATAAATAGGCATGAAGCAGACCAAGGAAGAGAGCTTATATACTAAAGATTTTGGATTTTATTCAGTCTCTCAAAGTACATCAGTGGTATGTCCTAAAGTATAGTTTTAAAGTTTCATTCTGGATACTAAGGAGAAATGTATAAAAATATGCCAGTAATAAAAACAAATATTGCATATATGAGAATAGACTTTCACAATATAGAAGAACAGAGAGTGGTTTTACCCATACCTCTGAAACAATAAAAAAAAACTAGACAAAATGTATGAAACAATGGTTTTTAAGACATTGGACATGAGGTAATGAAGGTCAGTAATCCCTGAGAGATAATACAGTAAGCCCTATAATTGTTCACGCTGAGTTTACAGTCTTGAGATAGTTTCCAGGTTGTAGTACAGAGGGGAGAGCAGGTGGGGCACAGGGGATTCCATGGGTTAAGGAGAAGGGCTGAGAATTAGGGAGAGAAAAAGCTCCTTACAACTAGCAGGGCAGAGTACAAAGGAGCACAAAGCTGGATAGAGAGAAAACTCTCTCTCTTGAAAATGCACTCAAGGATTCAGCAGAGTACAAATCAGGGTATGCAAGAGAGGAAACTACTCAAGGTTATAGAACCACCTCAAAGGATTTTGAAATAACAATAGCTGGCCCTCAAGGGGAAATAAAAACAGTGCCTAATTTTTTTGCTGTTGTTTGTTTCAAGTCTTTATTCAAATTCTAATTAGTTAACACATAGTGTAATACTGGTTTCAGGAGAAAAGTTTAGTGATTCATCAGTTACATACAACACCCAGCGCTTATCACAACAAATGCCTCCCTTAATCCCCATCACCCTTTTAGCCCTTCCCCCACCTCCCTTCCAGTAAACCTGTTTGTTTTCTATAGTTTAAAGCGGGGGGGGGGGGCACTATTATCACAGTCAAATAGGAAAACTTCACTGTTCACATGGAGTAGAGTGCTCAGAAAGTGTTCTGTCATACAGTAATTTCCCAGGGCTGTAGCACCAAAATTCCACAGACTGTGTGGTTTAAATAAGAGAAACCTATTGTCTTACAGATCTGTAAGTTTTAAGTCTGAAATCAAGGAGTTGGTAGAGTTGGTTCCTTCTGAGGGTTGTGAGGGAGAATCTGTGCCATATCACCTTCCTAACTTCTGTTACCTTGGGTATTCCTTGACTCAGAGCAGGGTAACAACTCTGCTCTACTATGGGTAATCTCTGCCTCTACTATAACATGGCTATTTTATTCCTATGTGTGTCTGTATCCAAACTTCCCCTTTTTATAATGGTATCAGTCAGATTAGCAGCTACAGTAGTGACCTCATTTTCACTTGTTTGAATCTACAAAGACCCTTATTTCCCAATGATGTCAGATACACCCAACGATGTTCTGGGTATTGGAACTTCAACATATCTTTTTTTAGAAGGGACACAAACCTCAGTAAATGGGAATGATCAGCTTTAGAAGAAATGCTACTCTCGTTCTACCTTAAAACAATCTTAAAAAGAAATGTTAGAAAGAATCAAACTGTTTCCAAGTAGCTTAACTGTGTCTCAGAACAAAACTCAAGAATATTGAAAGGGAAATTAAAAAAAAAAAATCTAGCATCAAACAAGGTTAAATTTACAATGTCTGGTGTCCAGTGAAAATTACCAGTCATGAAAAAAATGCAGGAAAATATGAAACACACCAAGGAGAAAAATTAAACATTTGAAACTAATGCAGAGCTGACACAGATATTAGAATTAATAGACAAGAATATTAAAATAGGCATTATAAATATACTATATAACTACAAAAACCTAGAAGATTGAAGATGCTAAGCAGAGAGTTGCAAGATATATATGTGTGTATATATATATATTCTTATAGATACATATCTATATCCTTATACATTTTATTCTCTAGAGATTGTCTTCATTTATGGCATTTTGTTATTTTTTATTTTGTTTTTGTGTCATTTAGCAATAGATTCTTGGTGCTGTCCTTAGTATGATCACAGTGTTTTGTGTGTTCTCAGCACAGGGCTTCTGTTTGAGTAAATATGTATAGTGTTATTCTTATATATTATGCATTATTATAATGAAGACATTTTGAGCAAAATGGATACTTGATAAAACTATGTGGAGAAAGTTATGATGCCATTTGCTGTCATCAAGTTCTAGATAGTAGATAAAACTATGACATATGAATATAAGAGATGATACAACTTCAATAAATCCATAGTAACTTCATAGAAAATCACTCATCATATATTAACAAAATATATATTTGTTTTTTACATTATAAAATGATATTAATTTTAGAATATATAGAGAAGAAAGATATTTAAACACAGTATAATTATATAAATTGCATGTTTAGATTATTTTAATTTAATATTGTCCCATGAGAATTATTCATACCATCACCAAAAAAAACATCTTATTCATTTATTTATTTGGGAGAGAAAAAGTGCATGCAAGCAGGGTGTGGAGAGGATCAGAGGGAGAGGAGTAGATCAGAGGGAGAGGGACAAAGAGAATCTGCACTGTGTATGGAGCCTGATGTGTGCTGGATCCCACGACCCTGAGATCATGACCTGAGTGGAAGTTAAGAGTCATATGCCCAACCAACTGAGCCACCCAGGCGCCCCCTATTTAATTTTCTTTAAAAACATGTTTACAAATGGTTACATAATATTTCATTATGTAATCTATACTAAAATGTAAAATTTCTTTACTTTTGGAGATCTTGGAATTTTGGACAATGATTTCTCTTAAGTACTTAAGTCTTTTTTTTTTTTTAAGTATTTTATTTATTTATTTGACAGAGAGGGGGAAAGAGCACAAGCAGGGGGAACAGCAGAAGGAGAGGGAGAAGCAGGCTCCCTGCTGAGCCGGGAGCCTGATGTATGTCTCAATCCCAGGGTCCTGGGATCATGACTTGAGCCAAAGGCAGATGGTTAACCATCTGAGCCACCCAGGTGCCCCAAGTCTCTTTATAGAATTATTGTGAGATTGTGCAAAGCACCAAATCTACAAATCTATCAGTATAAAACAGCATATTGAAGACTATATATATAACTACTGCATATTTTTAAAATATTAACGAATAAAACAGCAACATTTATCTAGTTTATTTGGACAATGCATACTACAGAAAAGTCCCACATAGTAGAGATAATTTTAAATGCTCATTAACAGCTGTGTTTAACACCATCTTCAAAAAATAATGTCCTGATCATTTTCAATAAAGAAACACAAAACTTGTTGCATGTGGAAGAAAATAAAAACTAAGGCTTTTAACCTATAACAAGATCTGAGAGCTTGGGCTTAATTTCAGATGTACCATTTCCATTTTATGATGAATTTCTGGGCCATATTCAGACTATATGATTTGTCAGGGCCAGCTTTACTGTTTCTCACAAGGTATATAGTTCTGTCTTATGGCCTTGTTGCAGATCCCAGGGGCCTGCACTGTGCCCTTCTTGTTTGCTATAGGTGCCATACTGCATCTTTCCCACCACTGGGACCTATACATGATAGGTCCAAGAGCCTGGGCTGTTTACACTGTATCCTGAACCAGCTCCAGAGCTTTGTACTACTTTGGGACCAGCTCAAATTTGGCAGCCTTCCATTTGACCTAGTATATGGGCTAGGGCAGTATTCCTAGGTATGTGATTTCAAGATCCAAAGAAGCCTACTAGGCACCGGGCTTCCTTCTTTGTGCTAGGGGATGTAAGATGCAATAATTTGCCTCTTATTTTGGGGGGGATATCTGGGCAAGCCCTGACTATTGCACTCTTAAATTTCACTAAACTGGCATATTTCTGAATCTTCATAGGTCTTAACATTCAATTCATGAAGCATATATGTCTTACCAAGCTCTCTGATATACTAGCCTTCTCTTGCTTGTTCTGCCCAGTTGGTATGGTGTCATCAATATAACTGATCAGTGGGATAGCCTGGCGATATTCAGGTGGTTCAGCTCTCTTTGTACTGTTTAGTGATGGAGGGCAGAGCATTAACACAGCTCTGAGAAAGACTGTAAATATGCTGTGTTTGGCACAACAGAAGCAATCAGAGATATTCCTTGACTAAGCCTGTAGTAGTCTAAAATCATTCTTTTTTAAATTTTTTTTTTATTTCTTTATTTTTTAGGGAGAGAGAGAGAGAGAGAGAGAGAGAGCACGAGCACAGGCAGACAGAGAGGCAGGCAGAGGCAGAGGGAGAAGCAGGCTTCCTGCCAAGCAAGGAGCCCAATGTGGGACTCGATCCCAGGACGCTGGGATCATGACCTGAGCTGAAGGCAGCCGCTTAACCAACTGAGCCACCCAGGCGTCCCTCTAAAATCATTCTTAAGGATCTATACAGTTTCCCCAGGGGCCAGACTGGTGAATTAAATGCAGTTATGATTGGGACCATCACCCCTTAATTCTTCATGTCCTTGATAGCGGTGTTATTTTCTGCCATCCACCCCCTTCTCTACCCCTGAGATGCAATATTCCTTTTTATTTACTATCTTGGTTGGGGGAGGGCAGTTTCATGGGTTTCCACTTGGCCTTACCTACTATCAGTACTCTTCACTATAGGCTAAGGATATGGGGAATTATTCTAATTTCAGAGTAGAAGAATTCAAATTTTACACTTGGGTGTTGTAGAAAAGAACATTTGGTCAATCCTAGTTATCCACTGTGACCTGGACTTTAGTCAGGACTCCCTTTATTTTAGGGTTCCAACCACTTTATGCCATGATGCTACCTTAATGTCTGCTCACACCTCAGTTCTCCAGCTGTTTCCGTATTCCT
>RCUC01150326.1:0-35044 GCA_003697995.1 Taxidea taxus jeffersonii
TCAATGCTGAGACTTAAACTATTACTTCTGCACTAAAGAAGATAGTGCTTGGTTGTTATTATAACTCACCATCTTAGGCGCCTGGGTGGCTCAGTTGGTGACCTGCCTTCAGCTCAGGTCATGATCCTGAAGTCCCGGGATCAAGTTCCACATTGGGGTCCCTGCTTGGCAGGGAGTCTGCTTCTCCCTCTGACCCTCCCTCTTCTCGTGATCTCTCTCATTCTCTCTCCCAAATAAACAAGATCTTAAAAAAAAATAATAATAACTCACCATCTCATTTTTCAGGAGTTGGCCATTTGATACTATTACTTCATATTAAGCTTCTGAGTAATAGAAACCTAAGGTTTGTTTTGTTTTGTTTATCATTTTTGTCTGCCTCTTTGTTAGTAGCGCTATGTCTAACTGTGGCTTACCCGATCTCTACAGGGCCAATAGTCCGGGATCTTTTTCAAAGAGCACGTATAGGGACACCTGGGTGGCTCAGTCGTTGGGTGTCTGCCTTCGGCTCGGGTCATGATCCCAGGGCCCTCGGATCGAGCCCCGCATTGGGCTCCCTGCTCAGCGGGAAGCCTGCTTCTCCCTCTCCGACTCCCCTGCTTGTGTTCTCTCTCTTGCAGTCTCTCTCTGTCAAATAAATAAATAAAATCTTTAAAAAAAAAAAAAAAGAGCACATATAAAAAGGTATAGATGTGTGCCTAAAGGATTTCATTTTCCTAAAGTAGCTCAATATTTCAACCCATTGAAGAGCACTTAAATGTCTGGCTCTGTTATATGGGTCATTCCTCCATCTTCATTTCTCCGTTTGTTTGTGAGCATGCAGTGAATGTGCCAATAAGGCATTCATCTGCTCATCCACGCCGAAGACCCGGGATCACTTCCTTAACCAAGTCTATGCAACTCTCAGAGCCTACAACTTAAGACAGTGCGTTTTTAATGAAGATTCCCAAAGTAGCTCAGACGTCTCACTTTTCAGACTGGCCCACTCCTAATTAGTGCAAATTATTGAGACTCTTCAGAAATTACATCAGTGTAATTTGTCAGCAATCTGCAAAGCGATTTGCTGTTGCATCCGGCACCGACAGTTGGTGGCAAGTGTACTTTACTTTTAAATGGTCTGGTGACAGTTGATATCTGTCATTCAGTCAGATCCAGAGTGCACCTCCTGTCTTAAAGTGAGGCATTTTCCAATAGGAGGCAATGGAATCAGCCAAGAGACTCTTGGATATATCCACGGGATACTCTAAAGAATTATTTATCCCGGCTGTTACTCTTGATATCACTGAGTATATATTAATCCAAAGTATCCTTCACTAAAATATGTTACCTATTTTTAAACTTCAGCTTTCTGTTAATAATATGATCCTTATATTTGCTGCTGTCACTTTGTGCTTCCTCCCAAATAGGCTCCTGCTCATTTTTCACCCTGTGTAGATAATATTAAACCTACTTTCACAAAGGTAGTAGAGAAAAGGGGACAATTGGAAAGGGGTCGGCAGAGAGAAACATGGTCAGGATTTATGAAAATACCATTGGAAAATTGGTAGATCCGTTACTGCTATTTGTTTTTAGAACCAATAGATTCTTTTAAAACAACATTTATGGTATATGAGAGGATTTCAGGAAGGCACTGAGGACAATACATAAGTAAATAAGACTTAAAACCTGCACCCAAGAGGTTTCCAATCTATTGAAAGAAAAGAGAGATAAGCACTTATTAAGTTAATGACAAATGAAGGAAAATACAAAACATGTAACAATATAAGATGGTTGGCACAAAATTAATAGTGAGAGGAGATTCATAGAAGGTTAATGCTATGAACTGAGAGCCTTGAGGTTGACCAACATTGACAAGATGCAGAGGTGGAGATTTTTTTTTTTTTTTAATTTGTCAGAGAGAGAGGGAGAGAGAGAGAGCGAGCACAGGCAGACAGAGAGGCAGGCAGAGGCAGAGGGAGAAGCAGGCTCCCTGCCAAGCAAGGAGCCCGATGTGGGATTCGATCCCAGGATGCTGGGATCATGACCTGAGCTGAAGGCAGCTGCCTAACCAACTGAGCCACCCAAGCGTCCCGAGGTGGAGATTTTTATGAGGAAGAACTATTTGGACAAGGTTTGGAAAGGATAGCTTAACTTCATAAGATGATAAACTATATGAGTGAGGAATAATAGAAACTAATAATTTATATTCTCTAACATTTCTCCTTCCATCAATAAATTATTGATACAAATTGAACATGCAGGGCACCTGGGTGGCTCAGTGGGTTAAGCCTCTGTCTTTGGCTCAGGTCATGATCCCAGGATCAAGCCCCAAATCAGGCTCTTTGCTCAGTGGGGAGCCTGCTTCCCTTCCTCTCTCTCTGCCTGCCTCTCTGCCTACTTGTGATTTCTGTCTGTCAAATAAATAAATAAAATCTTTAAAAAAAATTGAACATTCACTCAGCTGCAGTGACAAGAAGCCTAGAAAAAGAAATATTTGAACAGTTGAAAACCCAATAGAAAAAAAGGCATGCAAATAGGATTAAAGATAAGATAATAATTAAATAAAAACTGGTACATTTTTATGGAACCTGTAGTATCAATGGTGGAGCAAATGGCACGGTTAACTCACTTGGGGTTGATTTATATTGTATATACACATACACACATATATATATCTACATACATACATTTATACTTGAAATGTTTACATTTTAATTATTCCCAAGATTGGATTACATGATATGTCATTTTAAATTCCTTGAAATTAGCTTCTTGTAACATGGCTGTTGCTTCATTATCTTTTTCTTAAGAATGAAGAATTTATCCTCACTCTTTTCTTTTTTTTTTTTTTTTTTTTTTGCATTAAGTTCCTATAAATCCTTTGTTTCACAGAAAATGTAATACGGGCTGGGACCCTTTATGTTCTGTGTTTCAAGAATGCTAATTGTTATTCAAGGGTCTCTTTAACATTCTGTATAATGAAGAATAGTATTACTCTTTAATCATTGCTTGATGGATTACAATCAGCATGTCTAGACAAAGTGAGTTCATGTTTTTCCCCAAGAAAATTAACAAGCAACAATTATGCAGCTTGTCCACTTTTTTTTGCAAAGGAAGCTTCAAGAGCTTCAGTAACTCAAGCTCTTGGAAGATGACAAATTGATCGATAATAATCTGGCTTTAAATGGCTTCAAGGTATCCTTTGCATGTACACAGTTACTACTACCAATGAAGTTCCTACCTTAGATTTCCTTCAGTCTGTAATATTTTTCTACTGATAGAAGAATATTTGGTGTTAAAGGGCATGGAGAATAACTTATTTATGTCACATGAACTGTTCCTTTAATATACTGTTGTTTTGGTCCTAACACTTACCTTCAGTAATTTATTTTAAGGCAAACCAATGAGATCATTGAAAAAAGAGATAAATGAATTTTATCTATACTAACAAAATTGGATTGTATCTAAAAGGTAAATCAATTATTCCTTCTCTTTTCTTCCATTTGATTATTAAGATGTATGTCTTCATGCTAAACAGCGTAGGTGGTAATTATTTTTCTTCCCTATATCCGACATTCTCCACAACTGCATAATCTAAGAGTAGACACAACCATATAAGCAAAAAAAATCACAATCCAATGCAGTACAAGCCATAACAGGGTGTCTATATAACAAACATCTCCTGATTAGAGACTTTAGGAGAGATTTCATAGAGAAGACGACACTTCAAAGTGATTTTTGAAGGATGAGTAATTGTTCACCACTGAAGAAGGGAGAGAAGGATATACCCAGAGACGTAAACGGGAATACAAATAAGGGATGACCACTTGGCATACTCAGAAAGGGACAAGTACCCTGGTGGTCTGTATGTCCTGATGTCTTAGGCAGGTTGGGCTACTGTAACAAAGGACCATAGACTCCGTGACTTATAAACAGCAGAAGTTCTTTCTTCGTAACTCTGGAGGCTGGAAGTCCAAGTTTGGCATGCCAGCATGGCTGGGTCCTGGTTTCAATGCCTTCCAGATTACAAATGTCTGCTTTCTTGTTGTATTCTTACATATTGGAGAGCAGAGAGGGAAAGCAACCTCTTCTGCAACTCTTGTAAGAGCCCTAATCCCATTTACAAGAGCTCCACCCTCATGACTTCATTGAATCCAAATTACCTCCCAAAGGCCCTACCTCTTGATAGCATCACATTGGAGAAAAGGGTTCCAACATGTGGTTTTGAATTTTGGAGAAACACAAATACTCCCCTGTGTTGCAGTATGTACCTATACCAAATCATTATGTTGTATACCTTCAATGTATACAATGTTATATGTCGATTACATCTTAATAAAACTAGAAGAAACCAAAATTCACCTGCTAACTTGCCTAGAATTTATGCTACAGGTGGAGGGAAAACAATGAAGATTTTTAGAAAACAGGTGACATGGAGAGGTGTATGCAGGGAATAAATCAGCTGAAACGTGGATGCAATAGATAATAGCATGTGAATGCATGTAGATATTTCTTAAAAAGATACTGTGAAATTTTTGCATCAGACCTACAATCTTGATCTTCTTGTACAGTCTTTTTGCCTTGGTTCACATGATCCACAAAAGAGATAGGTTTGGAAACAAACCGAAAGATCATTTGTTTCAATGCTCTCGACTCCCAGATCAAGAAACTGAACAAAAAGGCACCCCGAACTCGGTGGCTTGCAACAAGCTCCATTTGTCTAATCCATGTGTCTGCAGGTTGTGCTCTGACTGGTGAGCTCAGCTGGGTTCACTCATGGTTCCCGGGTCAGTCGCCAGAGTGATGGGAGTGGGCTGATTTAAGATCATTCACCTGACACACCGGCTCATCTCGGATCCTCATGGCCTCCCCAGCAGGTCAGCCTGGGTACTTGGCTGGGCTCTAAAAGAAAAAGAGGACGTGTGCAAGGCCTGCTGGGGCCCACACCAAACCGGCTCAATGTGGCTTCTCCCATTCTGTTGTTCCGAACAAGTGACAAAACCTGCTCAGATTCCAGGAGTGGAGAAAAAATTCCACCTCCCCTCTCTGGATAGAAGGAGATGCAAAGTAACTATGTTTTTTTTTTTCTCTTTTTAACTCGACCTGCCAAACAGAAATTTTATGACTTGCAGTGTTATTTTTACTCCAAAGCAACTTCCACATCAGTCTAGCCGTTAAGAACACCAGAAATTATCCATTCCAATGGAATACTATGCAGCCATCAAAAGAAATGAAATCTTACCATTTGCGACGACATAGATGGAACTAGAGGGTATTATGCTTAGCGGAAATAAGTCAATCGGAGAAAGACAACTACCATATGATCTCCCTGATATGAGGAAGTGGAGATGCAACGGGGGTGGGGGTTAAGGGGGTTGGAAAAGAATAAATGAAACAAGATGGGATCAGGAGGGAGACAAACCAAAAGAGACTCTTAATGTCATAAAACAAACTGAGGGGGGGGAGGGGAGTTAGGAGAGGGGGGTGGGGCTACATTATATGTTTAAATAAAAATAAATAAATAAAAAAGAAAAAAAAAAACACCAGAAATTAACCTTTTCAGTCTGAATTGAGTTATATCCCTCCATTATATCTGACCCTCACCTGGTAACCCGTATCTGTTTTTATCTCACAATTATTTTTTTAATTTTGTTTGTTCGGGTTTTTTTAATTAACATATAATGTATTATGAGCCCTAGGAGTACAGGTCTGTGAATCGCCAGGTTTACACACTTCACAACACTCACCATAGCACAGACCGTCCCCAATGTCCATAACCCCACCACCCTCTCCCTACCCCCTCCACCCGGCCACCTTCAGTTTGTTTTGTATCTCGAAATTTTTAAAAATACTACACTTAAATGAGTAAGAATTCGTTTTCATGAATCATTACGCACTGTTATTTGTCCTTGGACACCTTTCGTGAAAGGTTTTCAGAAGAAGAGCGATGTTACTAACCATTTTCAATGTTTCACCCAAGCCTGGCCAATTAATCTGTGTTCACCGGAAATCTTATCTCAACCCAGGGGAACAATCTTTGAACCTTTCTGCAGCCACCCAAACACAGCTTTCCTGTTTCCAAGGGTGCTCATTTGCAACTACGAGGGAGGGCATAAAAATATGAATGCAAATGTATTCTTCTCTTTTTAAAAAACAGATTTGGATCACTTTAGTATCTTTTTTGGAAAACTTTCTTCACTTCATCTTTTTGGCATTTCATTATACTTTACGATCACAAAGTCAACTCTCCTGCAACAAAGCGAAACATGGCCCTTTGAAATAAATGTTGTCATTAACAAGCCATGCCAGGCCTGGTGACAGATTTGCAGCTGTAATGAATAACGTTTCCCGCAAAGTTCTTCTGTCTGACAGAAGAGCTGTGACATTACTGCAGGCAACAGTGTTGAAAACCAAAAGATTGATTGATGCAAGTGGATAATTGAAACCTCAGTACTGTCACATGCGTGTCAGCCTAACAACCCAACTACTACTCTAAGATAATATTTATCATGATACAGCCTCTCTGTGAATAAAAAAAAAAACACATGTTAAAAAACATAGACTATATCCCATTAAATATGATTTAGAGGATGCCATTGTAGATGAGTCCATCAGCAACAATAAATTACACAGCTCTCAAACTTACTCAAAAACTCACATTACAGTTCAAAATTAGTTCCTGTAATAAAATCCAGGCAAAAGAGGCATCTCATTCTCTTTTAATAACAAAGTACAGGGGTGCCTGGGTGGCTCAGTGGGTTGAAGCCTCTGCCTTCGGCTCAGGTCATGATCCCAGGGTCCTGGGATCGAGCCCCGCATCAGGCTCTCTGCTCAGCAGGGAGCCTGCTTTCTCCTCTCTCTCTGCCTGCCTCTCTACCTACTTGTGATCTCTCTCTGTCTGTCAAATAAATAAATTAAATTTCAAAAAAAAAAATAAAGTACAGAATATGTTTTTCTAGATCATGTGATCGATCCAGATCACATGATCTAGTTCACGTGATCAACCTTGCCGTGATCCAGCATTTAGGAGGCTGAATTTGAAAAAATAAATAGGATAGAACCTCACTAAAACTTTCTTTTCAAGCCATATTTTTCCGTGTCTGTTCCTTTGTACCAGATTTCCTTCTAAATACTTAGAGTTCTATATTTATATGGAAAACATATGTTCTAAAGGGGGAAATTATGTGGACAAGTGTAAAACATATATTTTTGCCTGTGTAACTACTTCATATTCAAAAGTTTAGAGGAAGAAATGGAATTACTATAGAGAGCGATGATTGTAACCTGAGAATTACCTATGCACATGGAAAAAGCAGGAACCTGGAGGCCTCAGCTTTTCCAGCAAATTTGGAATCTCTGGAAATTGGTGCCACTCTTCTGGGTTTGTTTCCGCATATACATACCTATACGTATAGATAGGATTACACTAGTCATTAGGGGGACCAACCTGGGCCAGTTTACCTGGGATGGTGCCTAGATTTAAAACTGAAAGTCTGGAGTGCCCTGTGGCTCAGATCATGATCCCACGGTCCCAGGATCAAGCCCCAAATCGAATCAGACTCTCTGCTGAGCACGGAACCCGCTCCTTCTTTCTCCCTCTCCCACTCCCCCTGCTTGTGCTTGCTCTCTTTTTCTCTCTGTCAAATAAATAAACAAAATCTTTAAAATTAAATAAATAAATAAATAAATAGTTAATTAATTAAATACTGAAAAGCCCACGTCCGGGGAAAACCGTCAGTCTGAGGCATAGAAGACCAACCGTGTACTAGAACTATACATGTAACTAGTAACCAGGAACACCTTGTGCTATCATAGATTCTTCTAAAATGATGAAAAGTGTGGATTTTTTCTTCAGATAAAGGTATATCCATATTCACAAAAGGTTCCATTAAATCTCAGAAGATCACTGACCCATTTACGAATTTCAGGTTGGTAACCAACCTACTGGGTCATTATTCCCGCTCTTTCCAGCTGACTTCATGTCTATAATCAGCGAGAAGATCTTCTGTGCTTATTGTCGATTTGGCATTTGCATGGCACTGAGCAAATAAGAAAGGGCAGAATGAGCTCTGTCACCCCAGGGCTTTATAATTCCAAGAACACACAGAACAAGAAAAGTGACATTTTTTTTCCAGTAAGTATAATGGGGGGGGAAATGGACAAAACAGAATAAAAAAGGCTTTCAAAATATTTTTAATCAAATTTGCCTTATAGGTTCTGTGGTGCTGTTAATGTCAGACATCTTCCAACCTTTTCACTCGATTTCTCATTTCCTGTCCCACTGTCCATCAAAGCCTACGTGCCTTAAAACCTCTTCTTTTTCCCTTTGTTCAATGTTGGCCTTCTTTCTGCTTTTGTTTTACTTTCAGTTTTCTCTAAAATGATGTTATATGTCTATATGTGCTTTCCTTTTTTCCTAAACACTTCATTTTGGTTTGGTAGCATTGCCCGGGTCACATTTGCATCTTCTCGTTTATATCTATTTCCTTTTGACCTAATACAGCCAGAAGGTTATAGTATATTCAGAATTCTGGAAGGGTCTCACCTTGGCACTGATATTTGAAAGTTTGTAATAAGCACATAATTCTGCAATGTCTTGCAAAATACCAGGAGCCTGGTATTCAAGCTTTATTTAGATTCTTTCTTACCCATCACAACATGGATTTTGGTGCCACTACCCTAGTCAGTCATAGTCTCTGATTCGACGTGTGCTCACCCACGTCCATGCCTATGCTTCTGATATTCTCATATGTCCACTCTTTAAGTACCACATGGCCTTTAAGTTTAAACTCCTCTGGGGTGTGTTCACTCAATAAATATTTACTGAGCACCTGCTACGTGCCAGTTACTGCTTAGTGTAAATCAGAAAAAAGGAAGAAGAAAAATAGAAGAAATTTCTCTTTATGGCGTTTTCCATTCTAGCACGAGAAATACTTAAAGAACAGTGAACATGATAAACCAGTAAATTATATAACACTTTAAGAATGTGTAAGTCCTTTATAAAAATGAAAAGCGCAGAATAAGAGAGATTGGTAATGTTGGGAAGGCAGGGTGGCCGTTTTAACTTTAAGTTGAAGAAATAATTAAGTGAGTAAGTAGACCTCCATAGTCAACCTTTGAATAAGACCAGAAGGACGTGAGGTCATGGGCATACCTATTTGTAGATTTGTGGGTTCTGGAGCCTTCCACAGGTCAGAACTTGAGAATGCTTGCATCGGCTGTTTTTGAAGAGAAGGTATGTGCAGCTGAACAGCTTTCCCAGGCTAGTTTTCAAGATCTCATCCAGCAGCAACAGCCAGTATCTCGCCATTGGGCTGCAGCAGCCAACACGCATTTACTCTTGCTAGATGGTGTCATGCCCCCAGTGACGCCCTGGCCTTTTGGATATGAGGCTGGCTTTGCCCAACTCCCTCCTGAATCGCCGGACTCAGATACGATACCACACATACAGAAGAACTTCAAGGAAAGACTCTCCTTGCCTGTCCTTCTCATTGCTCAGCTTTGTGCCCCCAACCCCTCCTTGGTTCCCTTTGAATGTCTGTATGCAGAAACTAATCACACTTTTTAAAATTAAATTCCTATTTGTCTGGCTCGTGAGGATGAGGATGTGTTTTTATCATTGCACCCCTACCAATGATGCGTGATGAATATTTATTAAGTGAATGAATTGTGGAGTCCACCTAATAGTCTTTTATGTTTAGAGATGTGAAAAACAAAATCTAAAAAAGTAAAGGGATCTACCCCAAATCCAGCAGAGAGTTAATAACATAGCCAGTGAAGATTGGCAGTTAAATCACCAACTTAGGAAAAGGAATATCTATAGCAAAACATTTCAATGAGCGCAGAATGAATCGTTCTGCCACCCAAAATTATGTGCCTATGTAGGAAAAGATACTCCTAAAATAAACTATGTACTTGTGGAGATCAGTCTCATTAACTGCTCTGTGAAAAGCGCCTACCCAGGTGCTAGGGTATGTGAGGTCTTCAAAAAACCTATGTTCTCTAACTTATCTCGTTTATCTTTTATTTTTTCCTTTTATATCAGTCCTTTGCAAGCCATCCACCCAACCCTTTCCTGAGACCCTGGGAAACTATCTGGTGAGTATACTAAGAACTCTCACTCCAGATACTAGCATATTTTGAAACAGTATCTAAATTTTCAGTTGCAATGCAATACATAGGTATATGTATACATAAATACATATATGTATATATGTATGTAGCATAACCAGACGTTCGACCCACCACCACCGTGCAAACCTCTCCTGCTGTAGTCCAAACTCAGAACGTTGTCAAGCTTAAGTACATGTCTGAAATGTACTTATTTGTTTTCCATTAGCTTTTGTTTTCCTAGAGATCTTGTTTTGCCCTCTTGCCTTTCCATTTCTAGGACAATCTAATTTTGTATCAAACAAATCTATAACTTCCATTTTTACAGGAAGCTGCCATGGGGTTCACATTTCTGGGAGATGTTCCTTGACTGTCTGTTCCCCACATAGACCAAATTGAGTATGCTGTATCCCTGCTTGGTTTCAGTTCCTGATCATTGTCCCACTCCCCACCCCAGCCCAGTAAATCAAAGGGCGTTAACTCCTATCTAGGCTTAATTCAGTCTCCTTCTGTTACTGCATACCACCCATCCGCAAGGAATCACTTCTCCTTCTCTGCTCGGGGCTGCATTATAAACTTGACCAATTCATCCTTATGGAGAGTTGTTATTCTTTTTTTCTTCAAGCTCAGTATCCCTTCCCAACTTGTCATATAAATTTCTTATGTAGGCAAATAAAACTAAGTCTGATTAATTTAAGGTGAAAAAAAAAAAGAAGAAATTTGTTGGATGGTAGATGGTGATTCACAAAACTGAAGGAATGACTGAACAATAGCTTTCAGAATAAAGGACCAGGAAGCTTCTGGTATCTGGCATCTGGATCTATTAAGTTATATCTTCGAGACACCCTATGAGGATTAATCGCTGTGGTAGGCAGAATAATGTCCCCTCCTCCAAAGATATCTACACTCCAATCCCTGGAACGTGCAAATATGTTATTTTACATGGCAGGAGGAGCTTTGCAGATGTGATTAAGGATATGGACCTTCAGATAGAGATATTATCCAGGATATCCTAGCAGGTTCAATGTAATCACAAGAACCCTTAAAGTAGAGAACTTCTGGCTCAGTTAAAAAGAGAAAGAATTGGTAATAAGGGAAGAAAGGACAGAGGGATGTGATGTTAACCCGTTTTGAATATGGAGAAAGGGCATCATGAGCCCCCGAATGAAGGTAGCCTTCAGGATCCAGAAAGGGCAAGGAAACACAATCTCCCTGGAGTTTCCAGAAAAGAGCACATCCTAGCCAATGCCTGGGTTTTAGCGCAGTGAGGCCTGTGTTGGCCTTCTGACCCACAGAACCTCAAGATAATATATTCGTGGTTTTTTAAGCCTCTAAATTTGTGGTAACATATTTTAGCAGCAATAGAAAACTAACATAACCTGCTTCAGGAGAACTTCCACAAAAGACAAATCACAAAAACTTTCACCTCCAACCCCTAAAAAAAAAAACGAGCATATTCAGAATTTTGGAGGTAATACAAATCACATTTGGGTGGTCTGCTCTGACCCATTTCTGGCATGGGTGGGAACACTGCATTGATACAGCAAATATTACAGCGCTCAAAATGTCTATGTGGATTGGAATTTTTTATGGGATTAGTATTAAGCTCCAAGAAAAGAAACACAGCATAGACCTCCAAAATTTTAGAATCAAACAATATTCCCTTTGAAAGTACTTCATCCCCCTGGAAAATGTTTCCTGACTCCCTCCTAGGGTCCGAAAGATACTGAACACCAGTGTGGGGTCACTGGGTAATGGTGATCAGGGCTGTTCATGAACTAAGTGCTGCCTGTTCTACTTTGTCACTAGGTTGGGCAGTCTGAATACACATGGGACAGGACCTCACAGGCCCTGAGGTCCCAGTGATGGGCCAGAGCAGGTAGTTCTCACCTAGCGATGGTATCTAGACACTCCATCATCTCACCTTCCATGCCACTTGTGGCCTACAGGCTAGGACTCCCCATGACCAGGCAAGGAATGAAAACTGACGATCTTAATTCAGAGGTGGTTCTGAAGAAAATGCTGACACCAAGCAGAAGTTTATCACTATGGGGTAAATTCTTCACTCTGATGCCCTCTAAAGATTAGTGGATGAAGCAGCATGACTAGAGGGCTGGTGACAATATTGGAAAAAGAAGGTATAGTTCTGGGCTATGTGGTGTATCTGTTGCTTTTCCCTTTGAGCGTTATTTCTCATATGGACAACATCACATTGCTTTCACCTTTGAGGACAGAGTCTCCTCCTGTTATAAAATGTGTCTAGGTGTCTCAGTAAAGTACTCTGCCCTCTCCAGGACAAGCAGCACCCTTACCTTGCCAGCTGGGACAATCAGACATGGAAGAGCTTGAATACCTATAGCTTAAACAGAATGTCACACAGCCAGAGAACAGATGAATTTGATGCATTTTAATGGCAAACCCTGAAAAAATTATTCATCAATTTCTCCTCCTAAGATTCCTGGAGCTACCTGGTTCTTGATTTTTCTCTGGCCTTTTTTGTTGTTGTTGTTTTTGTTTTTTAATTTTTTTTTTCAGTAATGTAAGCTATTGTTTATTTTACCAGTTGATTCCTTTTTTCAAAAATAAGAATTATTTGTTATTGTTGTTTTTGCTTGCTGCTAATGAACTCTGACTCACTTCCTTGCTTATCTAAGCTGTGCATAAAAGAGAGTATATTTTATACAATTACTCCAGATCCATTTTAAGTGAAGAGTGCCCAGCCTTGGGTGTACTGTGGCAATTTACATACTGGGAACTACCTACCTATGTGGGGAGCATCTTCTCAGGCATTTTGTCAGTTTCATATTGGGCAGAATAATTTGTGCCCTTTGGAAAGAGTTGTCTTTTTTTTTTTTTTTTTTTTTTTTTTTGAGACAGAGAGAGCATGAGATGAGAGAGGTCAGAGAGAGAAACAGACTCTCTGCTGAGCAGGGTGTCTGATGTGGGACTCCATCCTGGAACTCCAGGATCATGATCATGACCTGAGCCGAAGACAGATGCTTACCCAACTGAGCCCAAGAGTTGTCCATTTTTATGGGGTATTCATTCCTGTTTGGAAACTCTTCAAAAATGGAGAGTTATTGGGTCTCCACTTCCATGTGCTGTCAGACCTCCCTCCCTCCTTTGGGTGACTATCCACTGCTGACCAGATCCATTGAACGAGTGGCAGCTCATCCAGTCATGAACATTACTGTCAGGAGGAAGCGATGGATGCCTACCGTCACCACTGACATCTCTGCCCTCACCCACCACCTCGTTACAAGTTACCTAATCTATAAATGGTAGTTAGAAACTATTGCCTTAACAGCTTCAGTTCTGTGGGACCATTCCACTAAGAAGAATCTTAACTACTTCACCACTAAATAGAAGCCACTTCCATGGTCCACTAGCTTATACATCTACCATGAATGTCTAAAATTTTCGGTAAGACCCTTTCTCCCTCTGGATTGCCTTTTTTTGCATGTCACTCGAGTTAAGGTGCCTTTGTTGGTACAGTGTTAGCCTGAGTTGTCGTGCTATGTATCCAATGGTATTGTGTAACTTGAATGCTTCTCTTCATTTTAACCACACAACTGTGAACACAACCATTTGGCCTCCCCTGTTGGCTGATGAGTGTCTTTGGCTCCAACTTAAGTATCAATAAACAAGGAGGGAAATTGGTAACATTATTCCAGTAGCACTATATGCAAGACAGAGGAAGCCCACATATTTGACCATTCCTGATAGCATCATGACTTCTTCAGTCTAGAAAATACTCCAATTAGATTTTAGAAGACTTAAGCACCAAAAGATTCTGGGAGTGCCCATTTGTAAGTCAAAATAAAAATGATAGGCACATATGGAGAGTGCTCTGAATTGTGTAAGGCTGATGATACACAGACCCGTACCCCTAAAACAAATAATACATTATATACATTATATTATATGCATTAATATTATATACATTAATAAAAAGAAAAGTAAATAAAAATGACAGATACAAAATAAAGTTCAATTTAATCTTGTTTTTTCCATTAGTATTATTTTAACCCTTTCTTTTTTCCTAAATTGTTTTGTTGTTTTGACTTTGCTCATGGCACAAGTATGTACTTAGTTCATCTATTAGATAATCATTTAATCCCTCAAAATTTAGAGGCACCTGGGTGGCTTAGTCTTTAAGTGTCTGCCTTCGGCTCAGATCATGATCCCGGGATCCTGGGATCAAGCCCAGCATCAGGATCACTGCTCAGTGAGGAGCCTGCTTCTCCCTCTCCCTCTGCCCCTCCCCCTGCTTGCCTGCTCTCTCTTTCTCTCTCTCTTTGTCAAATAAATATTTTTTTAAAAACCTTCAAAATTTAATAATTCTGCCAAATCTCTCAGACACTTTGATGATTTTTGTCAAATGAAATGATTTCCTATAGCAACATACTCTCCAATTTCCTCCTTTGTTTAGAACAGATCTAATCAGGAAATTTATAAAACTGGGTCTGAGCAAATTGGATGTAACTGAGAAGTTTTCCCAGAATGCTCACAGTGATACTTTCTATCTAGATGGGAAATTCTCTGACATAACATGTAAAGGGACCTATTGCCAGCAATGCTCATATTCTAATGTCTACTTTTAGAGAAAGAAGTGGAATGTGGGTGAGTCATTTTTAAGGAGATTGATTTGGGGAACAATAAATGTGGATGAATGTGTTAAGTACAGGTAATATATTTTGCTTGAATTTCTTTTATTTACCTTCTTGGGTTAGAAGAAAAACTTATTTCTTGTTTTCTCTGGCCTCCATCCCTTCTACAAAAGCTCCAAGTCTAAAATAGCACCCACAGAATTTTATCTAAGACAAGAAAACCTACACCTACAGCAATACCACACACAGGTCACTATTAACTTGTGACACTTCCAACCATTTACAGAGACTCTCCTGAGGTTGGAAAACACCAGGATCCCTACCGTTATGGGGGTCCTTTTTGCCCTCCACAAATAGCCACAGCTGCAGATCATCCCACAGGGCTCTGCATTCCCTGTCTTCATTCTCTACCCCTTCCTCTGGGGACAGCAATGAAAGTGAAGAAATAGGAGCCATGAACACTATGATGACAATTCAGGGAAAGCCCAAAGCTCCCTGCCGCCCGCTTTCTCTTTTCTCAGAAGCACCACTTCTAACCCATGGCATATACCTCTCTACTAGACATGGTGGGAGTGCACATGGAGGGATCTCTGAGTCAGAACATGTACTGGGTAAAATATAACCCACTAAGAAAGCCACTCACTGGGACACCTGGGTGGCTCAGTTGGTTAAGCGGCTGCCTACGGCTCAGGTCATGATCCCAGCATCCTGGGATGGAGTCCCACATCGGCTCCTTGCTCGGCAGGGAGCCTGCTCCTCCCTCTGCCTTGGCCTGCCTCTCTGTCTGCCTGTGCTCGCTCTCTCTCTCTCTCTCTCTCTCTAACAAATAAATAAAATCTTTAAAAAAAAAAAGAAAAGAAAAAAAAGCCACTCACTCTGCTCATAATATCTAATTCAGCCAAGGACATTTGTGAGGGGGTTTTTAGACCTCACCTAGAAGGAAGCCCCCAAACAAAGTCATTTAGGTTATGCATGATATACCACTTTAGTGGTAAATACTAATTTTATAAATAACACACCAAGCTGAATATCAGACAGTGGCTAGACTCCTTCCCCAAGATTCTTGTATAGCTCCACATGACTTTATCCACGTGGATGTCAATATGTGTAAAACACAGGGTCCTAGGTTTTCCAGAATGGTAGATTTCCCCAGGCCCATAAACCAGGACCACATATCTCCACCCCAGCCATAAGATGATCCTGGCTGTTCCTTGTCTGACAAAGGATCTGAGTGCCAGGACACAAACCTTGAGTCAAAAGTGTGAGAGGTTTGGGTTTATAAGACTGATATTTGACTCTCCACTCATAGTAACATGAATCATCCAAGATGTTTGCAGTTATCTAAGGTTTTTGAAGACAGAACCAGTGGTGGGTAGGGAGGGTATAATGGGTTAAATAATGTCCTGCCCCCCCCAAGAAATATATCCTCTTCCTAATCTATGGAACCTTTGAACAGTACCTTTTATAGCTAAGCAGTGGATATTACTTAATGATTCCTCTTGAAAGGAAGAGTCTATCCGGAGTCTATCCAGGTGGGCCCTAAATGTCATCACATGCATCCTATGACAGAAAGGTGGGAGGAGTTTTAACACAGACAGAGAAGAGCAGGAGGCAACGTGGTCAGAGACAGAGATTGTGTGATGCAGCTGGAAGCCCAGGGAAGCTAAGTTAGCCACCAGAAACTAGAAGAGAAAATGAATCGATTCTCTCCTAGAGCCTCAGTGGGAACTCAGTCCTGCTGACACCTTGACTTCAGGCTTCTGGCCTCTACAACTGTGAAAGTGTACATTTCAGCTGTTTTACACCACCAAGTTCTGGACAATTTGTTACAGCAGCCCCAGGAATCAAACACAGGGTATAAAAAAGTCTTTTCTGGACTTGTGTTCATACTTTGTTCCATATCCTCCAAAAGCATTAGAAAAGACATTTGACCAGTGACAGTTTCAACATTATCCCCCAAGGTAATTAAAATCTCTCATGCTTTGAAAAGGCTTGCCAATACACAATTGCCATCACATGCAAATAGCTGATGCTCCCTGATGGGGGCTGCTGGTAGGGATGTCAGGGATATGCAGGAGCACCTTCTGAACTGGAAAATTTCTCTTAATGGAGTTTTGTTTATCCTTTTATTTCTATGCTAATAGAAATGCCTTAAATAAAACACTGAACATCACTGTCTTTCTAGCCAACAAGCAAACATACCCTCAACATGGAATATCGTGTACTGTTCAGAATTAATTCTTTCTCAGTCTTTAGAAATACATAACCATCCCAATTATGCTACATTTCTTCCAACCACCACAATCAGCAGTGCCCAAGCTATAATGGGTTAACAAAAGGCCACTTATTCTGATGCATTAAGTCATTGATTTCTCTGAGATTCCTTCCCATTAGGTCACAGGGACTTCATCTCTATACAGTGCTTCTCCCCTTTCAAGCAGCCCACATTCTATTCAAGAAGGAAAAATATCAGCTCCACCACCCCATGGCTCCTTCCTTCTCTAGCTCTTGTTCTTTCCTCAAATGTCAAGGAATCTCAAAAGTCAAAACTGTTGATATTCCATATGCTAGTCCTCCCTGACTCTATCACAAGCTGAATGCTGGAATACATTAGGAAATTCTTCCTGATCTCCTGGCTTCTGTTTGACAGTATGCATTAAAACACAAGGCAATACATGTAATTTAATCAGATACAACTCAACTATAGTTGCCAATATAAACAATATAACATGTGACATACATTGGAATTTTTCCTGATCAGTACACATCTCCTCAAATGTGCAGGTCCCATGCAAAGACCTATACTGGTTCCCCCCATTTGTCTAAACTACAGAGGTCAAGTTGAAGTGGATTGGTAGGACATCAAGAAAGTGGATGCTAGTTACTTTGATTTTTCTAAAAGCCAAGAACTCTCTTGAAGAGCTGGTCCAGAGTCTGGTGTAATGTGACTAGAATGTTCTGAACACCTTGATAAGGAAGGCTAGGAGACAAAAAGCTTTAACATCAAGTGAAAGGAGAGAGCTAGATATTAGAGGTCTATAGATCCATCTCTATAGAAAATAAAAATCAAGCTAAGAAAGAAAACAGAAAAACATATCAAAATGACATAATTAAGGAAGGCTAGAAACCAACTTTTATGTTATCGAGTGCCACGAATCTAGAATGGTGATTTTCAAACTTCAATGTTCATATAAATCATTAGGGGACCTTGTTAAAATGCAGGTTTTAATTCAGTATATCTGAGGTTGGGCCTGAGAGTCTGCATTTACAACAAGCCCTCAGAGGATAGTGGTCTAAGAACCACACCATGAGAAGCAAAGCTTTCTAGCATATGTGAAGGTTTGAAATAGTGTACTACCTTTTTCCAGCTAATTATGACAGCACATATGCTGCTCTTGGGTCTTGATTAGTTCAGTGCACTCAACTACATACTTCTCTACAAGCTTAGAAGAGCAATATTGAAAGCTGATGCCCTGGGCCATCTGCCAGGGCAGATTCCCAATTATGTTGTATATTCTTTCCATTAGAAGTTGTTATGTTACAAGATATCCCTGATCAAGCTCTCTGGTTGATCAAATCACAGTGACTTGTGCCTGAAGGTGGATGGCCAAGAAGGTGCCTAAGGAATTCACACTGGTCACAAGCCATCAGCATGAGTTAATAGCATATAAAAGAGAGGGAATCTTGCTTCTCTTCTAGAAAGCAGCCATTACAGAATCTTGATCATTGAACCTGTTGTTCTTTGCTGAACTGTCCTCACCAAAGTATTGGCTAGAAGCTTTATCTTGCAGGAACATATGGAGAAAGAACTAGAGTTAATTTTGACTCAGAAAATAGAAAATACTTGTAAGAGTTTATAAAATGCTATTCTATTAAGCATAATTTCTCCAAATTTTCTATATTTCTGTGGAAAGAGCCCACGAAGTTTTAACAAAGTACCATACTGAGCAGAAATTTCTTAGTTGTGTTTCAAAATTCAAAAGAGTTTCTGATTTTAAGTCAAACCATTACTGCAGGGCCACTTGGGTGGCTCGGTAGGTTAAGCGTCTGCCTTCTATTCAGGTCATGATCTTGGGGTCCTGGGATTGAGCTCCACATCGGTGGGGGGTGCGGGTCCCTGCTCAGTGGGGAGTCTAGTTCTCCCTCTCCCTCAGCCCCTTTCCCTGCTCTTTCTCTCTCTCTTGCTCTCCCTTTCAAAAAAATAGATAAAAGTCTTTTTAAAAAATTTTCAAGAAAAAAATTTAAACTGAAAAAAATAATTATTGCAATAGTGACAGTTTTATGCCACTGATAGTGGTCTGGTGACATCTCAGGTGAATGTTTTCTGTCAGTCATGCCTAATCTGACTATTAGCAAAGGAAGACACTGAAAGAAGGAGAGAGCTCAGACTTGCCACCAGTCCTTCCCACTGGGCCAGAAAAGGGGCCAAGGTATGGGAAAGTAGATGATAGAAACCCCTAAAAGCTTGTTTTCAGAGTTAACAGTATGATAGCTCTCTGAGTTTCCCATATAAGAAAGAAAGATTATTATTTTTTATCATATTATCTTTGAATCACCTTATACTATAAATTATGACATTTTAATATCCTGCAACTTTGAAATGAGACATCTAAGAGGATAAAGCTGAGGTCCAAATGTTGAGTAATCCAGTGAAAAGTGAAGCCAGATTTCTCAAGTCCGGTTCTCTTTACCTTCAGCCAGACTAAACTTCAATGGATCTGTTCACGTTTGACAAATGGAAACAATCCCCCCAAGTCTATACGGAGGCAATACACCTTCCTCTCTCCACCCAGACTTGACTAAGACAACCCCAACATATTGTGAATATTCATGGACCCATGCTGCCCTTCACAGATTTCTACCACAAAATTCCTCTTTAGGTGCACCTGTGGTCCCAAGCCAAAGCTGACCTACAGCATTGGCACAATTGAGATCTGAGTCCTGAGAGTTCCCAGGTGCATACAAACAAGTACGATGTCACTGTGAAAGCACAAAAAAATATTCTTAGCAACTGCAAAAGCTTTAGAAGACTTTTCTGTCCAATTAGTATTGTTCAATATATTTGAAGACCATACCTCCTAAAAACTCTTAAGAGCCATGAAATAAAAGAAACACTGGCTGTTCTGTGGCTAGCATAACCAGGAGAGGAGTCAGATGTTTTTCACCCACTAATAAAGAACTGCCACATCTCATAGAACAATGCTTCCTTACTAGGTAAGGGATTGTGTCCCTCCCCGGGATTGGACAAGGATTGTCTATTACATGCATTGGGGTTCTGCAGTGGTTTGTGTAGGTTGCCATGGGAGTGTACAATGGAGAGAAAAGAGAAAGTTAAATGTAAATAATTTTGTAGTATTAAAAATTACCTTCTTAGAGTGTCTTTTCTTTCCTAGCCTTTTAAATCTATTTTCCAACACAGCATTTTCCTCCTTTTCTAAGTTCATCTTCTTTGCTTCAGAGTTAATAGCAATGTCCATTTAACATCAAATCTCCAAGAATTCATTATACGGGTCATCACTGTGTGCTTTGGAAAAGTCAACCTTCCTGAACTGTGAGTCAATTTCGATTCCTCAATATCTATGCAAAACAGTTGCTAAATGCTGGTAATATAGAAAATGAAACGCACTCAATCATCATTTGGAATTCTTTTATGAGAGAGACCACAAGTGAAAATTTAAATCCTCACAATTGTCATGAGCTCATATATCTGCTCTGCTTATAATGATCACAATCTTTTATAGCCGATAGGATAATCATTAGGAACAGATAATTTAATAATGTACACTCATTAATTGTTCCTAGATGCACTTTCTTGACTTTTGAGTGGAAACAATTTCTTCTAGGGAAAAAGCTGGAGAGTCAATAGTTGGGTGTTTGGGATACAGAAAGACATTTTCAGAGTTTGTCTAGAAGAACCAAGAAAAAGATAAAAGGAAGTCAAGGACTAGCTGATCTACAGCAAGACGTGTCAGATGATGGAAAAGATTATGACATATTGAGTTACTGTCACTGTTTATTAAGAGGTGGATGCATAACTTAGCATTTCCTTCTAAAATTTCATTATATAAGGAAACCTAGGGTTACTGAAGAAGGGCCATCGAGCTCACCTCCTGGAATTATTTCCTTTTTGGCACAATCCAGACTGATTACCATCACTCATATTTGACTCATCAGGGAAAAGTCTTTTCCTATTACTGTCATTGCATCATCTTTAATTAAATGTATTCAGTTATTGTGTAATAGGAGATGTTTTATTAATAACTGTGCAAATTATCATGGAAAATTGTCCTTTTCAATAATGTCCTCACATCAAATTCACAGAAAAAAAAATAAAAAAGACGACTACAAGTCCAGGTTTAGCACAAGGAAAAAAGCTGGAGTCCTCAGTGTTCACATCTCATTGTCGAATAACGTCTCCACCATAATTACTGCCACCATCAGTGAGCACCAGTAACTGACATTATGAAAAATATGACCTAACAAAGCTCCAATCTACTACAGTGACATTGCCCTCTTATAATCCATGTCCTTTGAAAGCATGGAGTTCAGCTTTACTAGTGAAAACCCATTTGCTTCTCCTTTCTTTGTTTGAGTGCAATTAAGTTAGGAAACACTGCTATTTTTGTTTTTAATTACATTAGTGCACCGGGTAATGAATGTCTAGTATAATTTCAATATTCTAAAAAATAAAATTAAAATTTTATTATTTAAATTACTGTAATAAAACAAACATATTTGGTGTGATCAGTTTTTTCACTTATGGGGTCCTCTGCACAAAGAAAAATGGGAGGAATATTCAAAGCTTTAAAAAACTACCAATTAGCATTCCAACTGCTGTAATTTTAAAAATAAAAAGTATTAGTCAAAAATGGTATTATTCTGCATAAACAACTTTGCATATACTTTCAATATTTTAACAATATATGAGCCTTATTTATAATACTTTAACCTTGTAGTTTTAAACAGAAAACTCCTGGGGGATATGGGGACACATAACCTTCTTCCCCTCTTTCTTCTATCCCAAAATGGAGTTACATTTTTAAATCATATTTAATGGGTATGAACTGTTTATATTATTACAATAATGAGAAATGGGCTTAAAGAATGGAATGTGGAGTTTTAAATTAGTATTTTTCCCTCTAATGATCAAGCCACTGTTGAATACACTAATCCACTCATGCTGTCAGATCCATTATCTGCAATTATATTTTATTCAAGTATAAGCCCAATGCTAAACACAAAGCTATTGAAATGGGAAGATAAATAAAATTTTCAAATCCTAAATAAATAGCATATCAAACTGAACCATTGGGCATCTGGTTCTCTACTAGTTTAAAGTAAGATAGAGTTATGGGGGAAAATTCTTATTTTGAAATCAGTGAGACTTCTCCATATATACTCTGGTATGTTATTTAATCCCTCTGAGGTTATACAATGAGTAGAACTACTGGAAATAGCACACAAGATATATCTGATTCAAGATGACTAACCAGGCAAGCATTTATCTCTTCTCAACTCCTAAGTCCATTAAAATGATGCACCACAGATAATAAATTTCTAACAATGCTGAAAGTCTGGGATGGTATTAGCAATTGATCAGAATAGTCTTCTATCTGGAAAATATAAGGCAAATGACAACAGAATAAGAAAACCTAAGAGAGCCGAGGGAACAATGAAAGTGTTTTCCAACCGAAAAATAAGGGCACCACCTCAAAGTTAATGCTGACAGAAGAATCCAAAAATATCCTCATTCATGAACAAAGGAGAAGAACTGTGAAAAGGAAAGATCAGTGAGAAGTCCACCAGGTAACTGGTTGAAGAACACAGCAGTTGAACCCCGGTTCTACCCTCAGAAAATCTGACAGTGGGCACATATTTACAATATAGAAAGTACAGTGGTTGGGGGGGGGCAGAGAAAGTCCTCCCAGGTAGCTTATACCATCACCCAAGACAAGGAGTCCAAACAGTTTCACTTTCAAATGATGCACCAAGACACAGAAACACACAAGCACATATTCCTCCGTGTGAGCTGATAGTACTACCTTCCCCCATTCACATTTGTTGCCTGGAGAAAAGATTTTCACTTGTACAGAGAAAATACACTCTAGCCAACAATTTTGATCTATCAAGATCCTCACCTACAAATAGAAATATCCATGAATGAATAGACATTTGAAGAGAAATAACAACATGCAACAGACAAATAAATCTGAAATAGGAAAATGAAATGACCAAAAAAATATTGTTATAAGAAAGAAAAGAAATATGAAGACCAGAAAAAAACTAATAGATACCTGAGAGGATAGTGCAGTAATTAAAAAATAATAATAAAAGAACAACCTGCAGTGAGGAAGAAATAATAGAGTACTCAAAAATTCTGAGTAGAAAAAGAACTAAAATCTAACCAAGTTGAAATCAAAAAAGCTATTAATGAGGTGCAATCAAAAATGGAGGCTCTTACTGCTAGGATAAATGAGGCAGAAGAAAGAATTAGTGATATAGAAGACAAAATGACAGAGAATAAAGAATCTGAGCAAAAGAGAGACAAAGAACTACTGGACCAAGAGGGGAGAATTCGAGAGATAAGTGATACCATAAGATGAAACAACGTTAGAATAATTGGGATTCCAGAAGAAGAAGAGAGAGAGGGTGGAGCAGAAGGTATATTGGAGAGAATTACCATAGAGAATTTCTCTAATATGGCAAAAGGAATAAGCATCAAAATCCAGGAGGTGCAGAGAATCCCCCTCATAATCAATAAGAACAGGTCCACACCCCATTATCTAATAGTAAAATTTAAAAGTCTTAGCGACAAAGAGAAAATCCTGAAAGCAGCACGGGACAAGAAGTCTGTAACATACAATGGTAAAAATATTAGATTGGCAGCAGACTTATCCACAGAGACCTGGCAGGCCAGAAAGAACTGGCATGATATATTCAGAGCACTAAACGAGAAAAACATGCAGCCAAGAATACTTTATCCAGCTAAGTTATCATTGAAAATAGAAGGAGAGATAAAAAGCTTCCAGGACAAACAAAAACTGAAAGAATTTGCAAACACCAAACCAGCTCTACAGGAAATATTGAAAGGGGTCCTCTAAGCAAAGAGAGACCCTAAAAGTAGTAGATCAGAAAGGAACAGAGACAATATACAGTAATAATCACGTTACAGGCAATACAATGGCACTAATTTCATATCTCTCAATAGTTGCCCTGAATGTAAATGGGCTAAATGCCCCCAATCAAAGACACAGGGTTTCAGAATGGATTAAAAAAAAACAAAACTCATCAATATGCTGCCTACAAGAAACTCATTTTAGACCCAAAGACACCTCCGGATTGAAAGTGAGGGGGTGGAAAACAATTTACCATGCTAATGGACATCAGAAGAAAGCTGGGGTGGCAATCCTTATATCAGATCAATTAGATTTTAAGCCAAAGACTATAATAAGAGATGAGGAAGGACACTATATCATACTCAAAGGGTCTGTCCAACAAGAAGATCTAGCAATTTTAAATATCTATGCTCCTAACATGGGAGCAGCCAACTATATAAACCAATTAATAACAAAATCAAAGAAACACATTGACAAAAGTACAATAATAGTAGGGGACTTTAACACGCCCCTCACTGAAATGGACAGATCATCCAAGCAAAAGATCAATAAGGAAATAAAGGTCTTAAATGACACACTGGACCAGATGGACATCACAGATGTATTCAGAACATTCCATCCCAAAGCAACAGAATACACATTCTTCTCTAGTGCACATGGGACATTCTCCAGAAAAGATCACATCCTGGATCATAAATCAGGTCTCAACCAGTACCAAAAGATTGGAATCATTCCCTGCATTTTTTCAGGCCACAATGCGCTGAGGCTAGAACTCACTCACAAAAGGAAATTTGGAAAGAACTCAAATACATGGAGACTCAACAGCATCCTTTTAAAGAATGAATGGGTCAACCAGGAAATTGAAGAAGAATTGAAAAAAATCATGGAAACAAATGATAATGAAAACACAACGATTCAAAATCTGTGGGACACAGCAAAGGCAGTCCTGAGAGGAAAATATATAGCAATACAAGCCTTTCACAAGAAATAAGAAAGGTCTCAGATATACAACCTAACCCTACACCTAAAGGAGCTCAGGAAGAACAACAAAGAAAGCCTAAACCCAGCAGGAGAAGAGAAATAATAAAGATCAAAGCAGAAATCAATGAAATAGAAACCAAAAAAACAATAGAACAAATCAATGAAACTAGGAGCTGGTTCTTTGAAAGAATTAATAAGATTGATAAACCCCTGGCCAGACTTACCAAAAAGAAAAGAGAAGGGACCCAAATAAATAAAATCATGAATGAAAGAGGAGAGATCACAACCAACACCAAAGAAATACAAACAATCATAAGAACATATTATGAGCAATTCTATGCCAACAAATTTGACAATCTGGAAGAAATGGACGCTTTCCTAGAGACATCTAAACTGCCAAAAATGAACCAGGAAGAAATAGAAAACCTGAATAGGCCCATAACCAGTAAGGAGATTGAAACAGTCATCAAAAAATCTCCAAACAAACAAAAGCCCAGGGCCAGATGGCTTGCCAGGGGAATTCTACCAAACATTTAAAGCAGAATTAATTCCTATTCTCCTGAAACTGTTCCAAAAAATAGAAATGGAAGGAAAACTTCCAAACTCATTTTATGAGGCCAGCATCACCTTGATCCCCAAACCAGACAAGGATCCCATCAAAAAAGAGAATTACAGACCAATATCCTTGATGAACACAGATGCTAAAATTCTCACCAAAATACTAGCCAATAGGATCCAACAGTACATTAAAAGGATTATTCACCACGACCAAGTGGGATTTATTCCTGGGCTGCAAGGTTGGTTCAACATCCACAAATCAATCAATGTGATACAATACATTAATAAAAGAAAGAACAAGAACCATATGATACTCTCAATAGATGCTGAAAGAGCATTTGACAAAGTACAGCATCCCTTCCTGATCAAAACTCTTCAAAGTGTAGGGATAGAGGTCACATACCTCAATATTATCAAAGCCATCTATGAAAAAACCCACTGCAAATATCATTCTCAATGGAGAAAAACTGAGAGCTTTTCTGCTAAGGTCAGGAACACGGCAGGGATGTCTGTTATCACCACTGCTATTCAACATAGTACTAGAAGTCCTAGCCTCAGCAATCAGACAACAAAAAGAAATTAAAGGCATCCAAATCGGCAAAGAAGAAGTCAAACTATCGCTCTTTGCAGATGATATGATACTATATATGGAAAACCCAAAAGGATCCAATCCAAAACTGCTAGAACTTGTACAGGAATTCAGTAAAATGTCAGGATATAAAATCAATGCACAGAAATCAGTTGCATTTCTTTACACCAACAACAAGACAAAAGAAAGAGAAATTAAGGACCCAATCCCATTTACAATTGCACCCAAAACCATAAGATACCTAGGAATGAACCTAACAAAGAGGCAAAGAATCTATACTCAGAAAACTATAAAATACTCATGAAAGAAGTTGAGGAAGACACAAAGAAATGGAGAAATGTTCCATGCTCATGGACTAGAAGAATAAATATTATGAAAATGTCTATGCTACCTAAAGCTACCTACACATTTAATGCAATGCCTGTCAAAATCCCACCCAACTTTTTCAAAGAAATGGAACAAATAATCCTAAAATTTATATGGAACCAGAAAAGACCTCGAATAGCCAAAGGAATATTGAAAAAGAAAGCCAAAGCTGGTGGCATCACAATTCCAGACTTCAAGCTCTATTACAAAGCTGTAATCATCAAGACAGTATGGTACTGGCACAAAAACAGACACATAGATCAGTGGAAGAGAATAGAGAGCCCAGAAATAGACCCTCAACTCTATGGTCAACTGATCTTCGACAAAGCAGGAAAGAATGTCCAATGGAAAAAAGACAGCCCTTCAACAAATGGTGTTGGGAAAATTGGACAGCCACATGCAGAAAAATGAAATTGGACCACTTCCTTACACCACACACGAAAATAGACTCAAAATGAATGAAGGACCTCAATGTGAGAAAGTAATCCATCAAAATCCCTGAGGAGAACATAGGCAGCAACCTCTTCGACCTCAGCCACAGCAACTTCTTCCTAGGAACAACGCCAAAGGCAAGGGAAGCAAGGGAAAAAATGAACTATTGGGACTTCATCAAGATCAAAAGCTTTTGCACAGCAAAGGAAACAGTCAAAAAAAACAAAAGACAACTGACAGAATGGGAGAAGATATTTGCAAATGACATATCGGATAAAGGGCTAGTATCCAAAATCTATAAGGAGCTTAGCAAACTCAACACCCAAAGAACAAATAATCCAATCAAAAAATGGGCAGAGGACATGAACAGACATTTCTGCAAAGAAGACATCCAGATGACCAACAGACACATGAAAAAGTGCTCCACATCACTGGGCATCAGGGAAATACAAATCAAAACCACAATGAGATACCACCTCACACCAGTCAGAATGGCTAAAATGAACAAGTCAGGAAATGACAGATGCTGGCAAGGATGCGGAGAAAGGGGAAACCCACCTACACTGTTGGTGGGAATGCAAGCTGCTACAACCACTGTGGAAAACAGCATGGAGGTTCCTCAAAAAGTTGAAAATAGAGCTACCCTACAAGCCAGCAATTACACTACTGGGTATTTATCCTAAAGATACAAATGTAGTGATCTGAAGGGCACGTTCACCCGAATGTTTATAGCAGCAATGTTCACAATAACCAAGTTATAGGAAGAACCTAGATGTCCCTCAACAGATGAATGGATAAAGAAGAAGTGGTATATATATACAATGGAATACTATGCAGCCATCAAAAGAAATGAAATCTTGCCATTTGGGACGACATGGATGGAACGAGAGGTTATCATGCTTAGCGAAATAAGTCAATTGGAGAAAGACAACTATCATATGATCTCCCTGATATGAGGAAGTGGAGATGCAATGGGGGGGGGGAGGGTTAAGGCAGTAGGAAAAGAATAAATGAAACAAGATGGGATCGGGAGGGAGACAAACCAAAAGAGACTCTTAATTTCATAAAACAAACTGAGGGGGGCAGGAGGGAGGGGTGTCGGGAGAGAGTGGTGGGGTTACATTATATGTTTATAAAAAATTTTAAAAATATATAAAATTTAAAGAAAATTCTGAGTAGAATTACTGAAATAAGAATTAAATAGACATATGCTAAACGGATTTTACACAGTTGAAGATTTAATTAAAGATCTGAGAAACCAAGTGAAAGAACTCTAAGGCATTGCAAATGGCCAAAGGAATGAAGAATATAATGTTAAAAGAAGAGGATGTGGAGGAGCACCTGGGTGTCTCATTCAGTTACGTGCCTAACTCTTGGTTTCAGCTCAGGTCAAAATCTCAGGGTCATGGGACGGAGCCCCACACCAAGCTCCACACTCAGCATGGTGTCTGCTTGAAATTCTTTCCCCTCCTTCTTCCTTCCTCCCACCCTCTCTGTCTCTTTCCCTCTCTCTCAAATAAATAAACAAACAGCAACTAAGAAAGAACATAAGGGGACCTTCTGAAAAGTGATCTTTGGGTGTTTCCATGGGTATGTGCAGATATGTAAAATTTCAAGTTATACGTTTGACAATATTTACATGTATCTCAATAAAAAACTATTACAAAGTCCAATCTGCCAAAAAAGTAAGTCACGAGGCTTTTTGTAACAAAGAACTCTCACTAATCACTGTAAATATTTGTGTGTCTTTTGGTTGACTTACAAGTATAACATGCAGTCAAAATTTTTAAAGACTAATACAGGTCATGTGTTTAGTATACAGGCTTTCTACATTCAGAGATGATAGTTCTTTTTTTTTTAAAGGTGAAGCTTTTTTTTTTTTAAGATTTTATTTATTTATTAGTCAGAGAGAGAGAGAGAGAGAGCACAGGCAGACAGAGAGGCAGGCAGAGGCAGAGGGAGAAGCAGGCTCCCCGCCGAGCAAGGAGCCCAATGTGGGACTCGATCCCAGGACGCTGGGATCATGACCTGAGCCGAAGGCAGAGGCTTTAACCCACTGAGCCACCCAGGCACCCCCATACTTTAAAATTTAATGACTCATTCTGGTCAAGAGAATTAATTAATAGAAATGCTCATACAGTAAATAAATATAATACTCAAGAGACTTTAACATGCTTATATGTTCATTACTCTCTCAAAATCTTACTAAGCCTCTGCATCAGTTTGCATGCCTTATTCCTGATCTGAAAATGATTTTAACAGGCTTCACATACATGTGCAGTGACCTGACAAAAATTATGCTGTCAAGAGTGTAACTCATATCTGCTGTTTTCAAGTCAATTAATATTTCCACCAACCATGCTGTGAAAATCTACTGAAACATGTGAGTGAAATACTATTTCTCTTGTCTTGGATCAGGAAGTCGAAAGATCCCATCGTGGTTAAATATGCCAACTAATGAGGATTTGTTTTCTGTATTACCTCTGAGCCGTCATCACTTGGCCACCACCTCACTCGTGGTGTTCTAGCAATTCACAACCTTGGTGAACATCTGGAAAACATACAGAGTTCCAGAAATTAGAATGGCTGCTTGTCCTTTAGTGAAGTAGACACTTAGATCTCTTCTGGTAGAAAATGTGGAACCTGAAGAAGTAGTGAAGAAATACATTTCCATAGCTTCCAGCTGATAGTCTGTGAATTCTGAGCACTGGAACTTGTAACTGATTTCAAGGTCATGGGCAATATGACATTGTTAGGCATATTTAATAATCAAGATTTTCAGAGAAAACCAATGATAAAATAGGAAAATGGGCAATTGTCAGAATTCCAGCATGTGTTGATTTCCTTCAGTTAGCTATGAAATGCTAACATAAAACCAAAAGTCAGATAAAATTTCTCTATTTACCTGGAATTCTAGGAGGTCATTATGTGAACATTTGTGAATACAAAAACTAATCACGATAATAGGAAATTAGTAACCTTACTCACATTACTTAGTATTTCCTTCCTTGCCTGTTTCTTAAGTGGATTAAACTATTCTTTTTTTCCCTATAAATTAATGCTTATAGATACTAAATACTAAATGCATGCAAATGCTTATATTCTTATAGATAGCTTCATCTCCAAAATGATGGTAGCATTAAGATGTCTATATAATACAACAGTGCATATGTCACAGAGAAGTCCCTATTGTTAAATTTCGATATTCCTGAGTTTTCAAATGGTTATGGCAATTTATTGTCCTTGAAATTTATGTTCATTACACGTGCAAATTCAAATAGCCATTTTCTTTCAGCACAATATGTTATAATTTCAGAGCTATTTAAGTAATGTACAAAAAAGTACAGAGAGTAGATAAATGGAAATTGTTAAAAGTAATTCAATAAATAATAAAGCAGGACAACCAAAAAAGAAAGTCATGTAAAAAATGCCAAATTTAGAGTGTTTTAAAGCAAGTGAAGTATGTATTCTCATTTTTTTCTTGAAATATTACTTAGAGCACCTGGGTGGCTCACTGGGTTAAGCCTCTGCCTTCGGCTCAGGTCATGATCTCAGGGTCCTGGGATGGAGCCCCACATGGGGCTCTCTGCTCAGCAGGGAGCCTGCTTCCTCCTCTTTCTCTGCCTGCTTCTCTGACTACTTGTGATCTCTATCAAGTAAATAAAAAAAATTAAATTAAAAAAATATTACTTAACATGCACACTCTCTTTTTTGGTACTGGGAGATTAGGTCACAAGTGGAAAAGGATAGAGTCTATCCTTCTAATTGGGCACCCTTCTGCTCTCTGCTCCAGCTTTGCCAGTTTCCTGATGATCAGGAATGAATCTAAACTAATCACTCTGAATGAGGTGCAGAAACTCTGACTCCATTCCTCAGGAACTTTGCATTCAGCTCAAAGGTTCACATGAAAATATTTTAAATGCGAAGCATGCAGAATGTTGGCATGGAGTTTGGATAGAGTAATAAACCGGGAATCTTTTGCCAGACCAGGTTCTCAATTGCTCTGGATGCCCAACAGGCATAACTTCTACTCAGGTAAGCATTACAGGGCCCACTGCCTGCCTGTCTGGTGAAAATTTCAATCTCCAGATTTCTTCCTACATATGGGCTTTTCCTCAAGAGCCCTCTCAGCATCTGGCTTGGCTTAATGTCTGCAAAGAGAAGAGCCTTATGGAAAAAAGGCTTTTTCGCACTCCACGTGGGATAAGCACATACATCTCCTGGCTGTGCCTGGGGTTCCTGGGATAGAAGAAAGAGACTATCCATAACACAGAAAACAGAGAGAGGAAAAACTAAACTCTGTGAGGTGCTGCGAGAAGTGAAGGAGTGGCCAGTGATTTGAGAGGGAAAGAGGATTCCCCACGGGTGATGCGGCCTCAGAGATGCTTCAGGAAAACTAAAATGTTTAAGGAAGTTTTTCAAGTCGCCTCTGTGTTGGGTATGAGGTAAACTCCCTCCTTCATTTGTCCTTCACTTTGAATTTTTCTGTGTTGTTTACTAATGTTTTGACAAAAGAATAGAATTATTTAGGGAGACTCAAAGAAAAGGGCTGGGAGTTGGCTGTCCCATCAATCGTACACATGCCATTGTTCTAAATCCCTCCCCTATACCCACAGCCCTACCTATTTCCTAAGCTCATGTGGACAAGGTCAGGAATTTAAGAATTGTCCCTCTGTTGTGAAAATTGTGTTGCTAAAGAGCACTGTGGTCAGCAAACCTTGGTTGGCAAGATAAAGATCTTACACAAAATACGGGGTTAAGAGAAAAACAAGAAAATGGCAGTAAATTCGACTTCAATGCAGGAAGCAAACTTTCAAGAATCATCCATTTCTGAACGAAACTAGATTTATCCATTAAAACCTGCTTTGGTAGGTAAGTATTTTTTTGAATCCTCTCCATCAGTAAAAACTGCGGAGTTTTCTGCTGAGACTAATTCTTTCATAAGTTTTATGCTCTGCAGACTCAGTGGCAGCTCCAGATTTCTACGTGAAGAGAGTTTAAGGACAGCTATCTGCTCTGAAGATGCAGACTCGGCTTGAAGCAAGAGTGATTTACTGTAGTAAACACATTGTGTCAAACACTTATTTGAGAATCTAGAGCTAGGATTGTCAAAGTCCCCCAAACAACCCCTTGGCATCGCTATGGTGTAGACCGGGTTTCTTTTCATAGTTTCCAGAGAGATCTAGCAATTTAACATCCCTTACATAGCATTTCTTTTTGTTGTAGTTGTTTTCCAAAAGCCTCATCAAATGCTTGTTCATGGAGTAAAATAAATGTACTTCATAGTATCTTTTTCTCCATCTGGTCTTCTAAACATATAGTGAAATGGTGAAACATAACAGATTTATTTGTTCTGCACTATTTAAGACACCTAGAGAACCCTGTGTTCAGTTTAAGAAAATTTGAAAGCTATACACTTAAATATATCTTGGCTAATATCAGTTTCCTTTTCTGAAGAATGCTATTCTGCATTACTGTGGCTACATTAGCCAGAAAGGCTACATTACCATTAGGAAGAGAAGCAAGAGGGGAAAAACTTCAGGATCCCCTCGCCCAAACTCCCATTGTTCTCAGCCCTGTGTCCTTAGTGTTCTCTAACGGTTCTTAAGTGTTTGGGGTATGTCTAGCCACATTGTACGCTTTCAGAAGCAGAGATTTTCTTTTACAAGTACTTTACACTAAAGTTTCTAGCAAAGCTTTATTTAAAAAAAAAATTTTGTCAAAGAAGTATTTAAACCTTGGACAAGATACTGAACTTCACAGACAGGTAAGAAAGGAGTATTCTGGAGAGAATACTGCTTGCTGGGGCACTGAAGCAAGCGGCAGTTGCCTTCAGTGGAGTCCCAGGATAGCGGAGGGTTGGTGGTGTGGTCTGTGAAGGTTAATCTGCAGAGCCATGGAATTTAGCTTCTTGGTCAAAGAGACATGTGGTAAACTTCTAAACAAGACTCCAAGAACGGAACTCCCGAGTCCTGCGTCTTCCTCTGCACCTCCCAGTATCTGTTTAACGATCGTTCTTTCTTCTGCCCGCAATGCTCTTCCTCTGGGTCATTTCATGGCCACTTCCTTCTCGTCATTCAGGATTCAGCATAAGTGTAACCTCAACGTAGACCACTTCAACTAAGTAGACCTCTTCCCTTTCCAACTCTGTACTAAAGTATGTATGTAACTTTCTTTACACATATCAGTGAGTTTTCCATCAGCCCCATGGCTCTACCTGGCAATATAGTTTGAGCTTTTTAATGGGGAGCCCTGAGTACCTTTTCTTCAATGTATTCCAGCAAGAAAAATGGCACCTGACCCACAATGGCACTGTTACAGACTGAATGTTTCTGGCCCATCACCACCAAATTCATATGTTGTAGTCCTACCCCTCAGTGGGATGGTATTATATGGTAGGACTTTTGGGAAATAATTACATTTAGATGCGGTCATGAGGGGAAGACCCGACAGTTGGATTAGTGCCCATATAAAAGAAGAAGAGACACCAGAGTCTCTCTGTGAGGTGTCAGCAAGAAGGAAGCTATGTGGGAGCCAGGAAGAGAGCATTCACCATATGCCAAATCTGCTGGCACCTTGATCTCAGACTTCCCAGCCACCACAACTATGAAAAATAAACATTTTTGTTTAAACTGCCCAGTCTCTGGTACTTGGCTATAGCAAGCGAAGATGACTAGTACACACTCAGTATATTTTCTTGAGTAATACTGACTCACTAACCCTTCACTGGCTGTTCTGAGACAATCCTTACAAAACAAGAAGATTGGGACACCTGGGTGGCTCAGCTGGTTAAGCGCCTTCAGCTCAGGTCATGATCCCAGGGTCCTGGGATCCAACCCCAAATCCAGCTCCCTATTCAGTAAGGAATCTGCTTTTCTATCTCCCTCTGCCCTTCCCCCACTCATGCGCTCTCTCTCTATCTTTCTCTCTCTCTCTCAAATAAATAAATAAAATTAAGATCTTTAAAAAAAAAAAGAAAGAAGAGGAAAACAAGAAGAGTAGAAGCAATGTCAGCTTGCAAGCTAAAGATATCCAATATCAGTCTTACCACATTCGCTCTGACACATGGCATTTTAGAAACAAGCTCTGGGCATCCGCATAATTTCTGAGATACAGCCTCTCCTCATCCTACATGTTTTGGGCCCAACTGATGCTACTAGCAATAATAGTTATTATTTGTCACCAAAATGTATTGAGTGCTTACTAAGTGCCAACTGCTCTGAGTGCTTTATGTATAGCATTTCTTTGATCCTCACAACAATCCCATGAAGAAAGTTCCACTGTAGTTCTCATCTTACAAATGAGAAAACTGAGGCCCAGGAAGGAAAAGGGACTTGCCCAAGGACACATGAAAATGCCATCAGCTTTCCTTCTTTGACTTCCCGTTCCATCAGAGTTGGAGCTGTGCCCCGAAGGCCGGTATTTTCTTGCCTGGAATGTGTATGCTCTTCTGATGATGATGCCTTTTCTGTCCTGAGGGAGAGGACCCTCCTTCAGCACTTTGCACCCTTACCTCAGGATTTCTTCTTCTTCGGGTCTCAACAGAAATGCCATTTCCTCCAAACTCTGAATTTCCCAGGTGTAGTTTATTTTATTTATTTTTTAAAGATTTACTTATTTATTTATTTGAGAAAGAGAGAGAGGGAGAGCATAGAGGGAGAGTGAGAGGGAGAAGCAGATTCCCTGGTGAGCAGGGAGCCCGATGCAGGGCTTGATCCCGGGACTTTGGGATCATGACTTGAGCCAAAGGCAGATGCTTATAGACTGAGCAACCCAGGCGTCCCCCAGGTCTAGTCTAAATGTCATTCCTGAATGTTCATGCATAGTCCATATTCCCCCATTGGAGCATGTCTCATCCTGTGTTAAAATTGTTTATTTATGTGCTTGCTTCTGTTCTGAGACTACAGCTCTTTGGAGGCAGAAGCCATATTATCTCATGTATATATAACTGCACCATCTATCTCTGACCTGCCAACATCTAGCACAATGCCTGGTATGCTATAAGATGCTCAGCAAGGAAATAAAGGAATCAGTAAATGAACACATCCTCCTGGACTGAGTTCTGATAGGAATGGAATGCCCTTCTAGCCCATGATCCCGTCACTAGCCTGTGTCACTCTGAATAGCACTTCCTCCCTGGGCTCCCTCTGTTACCGTCCCATCTGTTGGATTCAGTACCCATTATCCTCTTCACTTGATTCATATCTGAGCTTTTAGAAAAATTATAAGGTCTTTACAGGCAAAAGAATGTATTTTGTTCAGCACTGCATCCCCTGTACAGAGGACAGTGCCTGGCAAATATAAAT
>ML106781.1:0-19624 GCA_003697995.1 Taxidea taxus jeffersonii
GCACTTAGCTCAACTGAGCAGCAGAGACTAATTTTCTAAGAGATGATTCTACACATTTAGAAGATGAACACATTTGAGTGGGACGAGCAGACTAGGTACCATGGGCTGAGTGACCACACTCCATGCAAATTCATATGTTGAAGTCCTAATCCCAATGTGACAGTATTTGGAGCTGGGACCTTTGGAAGATACTTGGGTTTAGACGAGGTCATGAGAGTAGAGCCTCTCTAGAGGCTCCTCTCCAGAGGGTAGAGGGTAGTGATGGGATTAGTGCCCTTATAAGGATGGTGAGACCAGAACTCTCTGTCTGGTACAAACCAAGGGAAAGCTACGGCAGGGTGGAACTGGGAAAAGGACCCTCACTAGAAATCCAACCCTGCTGGCACCCTGATCTTGGACTTCCAGGCTCCAGAACTGGGAGAAGTGTTCCTTGTTTAAGCCACCCAGTCAACAGTAATCTGTTACAGCATCCTGAACTAAAAACTCATACTGAGAGGTCAGCATGCTTTAGCAAATGCCTGAGAATCTGAATGAGACTTTGGAACTGGGGAGAGGTTGGAGAAGATCTGAGGTGCATGCTAGGACACGTTTAAAGGAGATTCTGATGAGAGGGTAGAATGAGAGGAGAACCATAGAGAAGGCTTCCAGCTTCTTGGAGAACACATCAGTAATACCACATAGAATGTTGGTAGCAATATGGATGACAAAGGCCATTCTGATGAGGATGAGCCACAGATGAGGAACATGCTATTGGACCATGGAGAAATACCAGTGTTTCGTGGAAGGAAGAACTTGCAAGCCATGAAATTGGATATTTAGCCAAAAAAGATTCTTAAGCAAAGTTTTGAAGGAGTGGCTTGGTTCCTCCTGAAAGCTCATAGAAAAATGTGAGAAGAGAGAAATAAATTGAAGAAGGAAGTGTTAAGCAAAAAGGAAGCAGAACTTAAATATTTGGAAAATTCTCATCTTATCCATCTTGCAAAAAATGAGAAAGCATGTTTGGAAGAGAACACTTAGTGTGTGTGTGTCTGACTGACCATTTGATAAGATTAGTGCAAGGGTGTGAACCATGATTAGTGACCTAATCAGCCACAGCAGCAGGAACACTGCCGGTTTCAACAACGGTGTGACAAAATGAAGGAAGGCTCTCAGACTTCTCAGATCCTACAGGACCTTAGAATTATTTGGTCATGAACATGCATTATTCTTCAAAACAAAGGAAGAAGCACACTGAAGGGGATTCAGAGGTGATTGGGGCTGCGACTCCCACCACAGACCAGGAGTACATGGGCCAGGCTACCCTTACCTCAATCTCAAAGTGTGGGACCACAACCCAGCAGAGCTGTGTGAGTGGGGTTGCCCAGAGAAGTGGGGATACAACCCCCACCCAGCAGATCCTCAGAGTCAGAACCTTTGCCCCAGTGAGTCCAAAGGGTAGACTATCCACCCAAAGAGGATTATTCTCAAACCTTGAGGGCTAAGGGAATATGCCTTCCTGGTTATGGACTTGTGTGAGACTCATTGTCCCTACCTTCTTTCCTATTTCTCCCTCTTGGAATGGGGGTGCCTATCTCATGCCTATCCTACCATCATAGGCTAGAATCACAGAGCTTGTTTCCTTTCATAGGTATACAGTTGGGCTGAAATTCTGCCTCAGGCTGAATCATGTAAGTTTCACCTACAGCTGATTTAGAGGCTACTTAGAGGACACTTTGGACCTTAGAATTGATGCTTGAATGAGTTAAGACTTTTGGAGCAGATGGAATGGAATAGATGCATTTTTCATGTGGGAAATTGGGGAAGCCAGGAGCGTAATGCCTCCCAAAATTCATATGCTAAGGATCTCACCCCCAAATGTTATGGTATTTATGGGTGGGCCCTTCAGTTTATTAGGTTTAGATGGGGTTATAGGAGTAATGAAGGTAGAGCCCCAATGATGGGATTCTCAAAAACTTATGTGGGGATGATGAGACCACAGCTCACCAGCTCCTCGGGTGTAATCTAAGGAAAGGTGATGTGAGGTCATAACCAGGAAGAGGGTTCTCGTCAAAAGCCCAAGCTGCTGGCACCCTGATCTTAGACTTTCAGCCTCCAGAACTGTGAGAAATAAAGGTTTGCTATTTAACTCACTCTATGGTAACTGTTTTAACGGCTTGAACCAAGACACTAGCTCAAAGTAAGACCAGAAGAAGTGCATGGATATGTAAATGGCCTGGTACCTGCAGGGAACTACCAGCTACTGGTTATCACCAGAGCCTGGAAGAATTGTGAGAGGTAAAGCTAAAGGGCTAGTGAAGGGTCAAGCCCAGACTTGGGATTTATACAACTTGGAAGCAACAAAATAGGTGTTTTAAGCCACTTAGTTTATGTTAATTTGTTATGACAACAATAGGAAATGAATACACTTTGGTGTCTGGAAGTGGGATGCTTTTATAACAAAAATATGGAAGAACCCTGGAATAAGGCAGTAGTGGAGGCTAGAAGAATTTTGACAAACATGATAGAAAAAGCCTTCAGTGGGGTGCCTGGGTGGCTCGGTTGGTGAAGTATCCAACTCTTGATTTTGGCTCAGGTCATGATCTCAGGGTCCTGGGATTGAGCCCCAAATAGGGCTCCTCGCTCAGCAGGGAGTCTGCTCAAGATTCTCTCTCTGTCCCTCTGCCCTCCCTATCCCCCGACCTGCTCTCTCTCTCAAATAAATAAATACATCTTAGAAAAGAAAGAAAGAACACCTAACTGTTCATGGAAATATGGGCATTAAAGGTACTACTGGTGAGGGCTCAGAAGGAAATGAGAACATGTTACTAGACATAAAGAATGCTATACCTGGGGATGCCTGGGTGGCTCAGTTGGGTAGGCTGCTGCCTTCGGCTCATGTCATGATGCCAGGGTCCTGGGATTGAGTCCTGCATTGGGCTCCTTGCTCAGCAGGGAGCCTGCTTCTCCCTCTGCCTGCCATTCTGTCTGCCTGTGCTCACTCTCTCTGACAAATAAATAAATAAAATCTTAAAAAAAAAAAAAAAAGAGAATGCTACACCTGAAGTTGATCTGCAAGTGTAACACAATCTCTATAAAAATTATGGCTAACTTCTATGCAGAAATTGAGAAGCTGCCCCTAGATTCATATGAAAATTCCAGGGAAGCAGAATAACTAAAACAATCTTAAAAAACAAAATCAAAGTTGGAGGGCTCATCCTTCCCTAATTCAAAACTTGCTATAAAGCTACAATAATTAAGACAATATTATACTTGCATAAGATTAGATAGAGATCAGTGGAATAGAATTGAAAGTCCTAAAACAACCCATACGCCTATGGCCAGGTGATTTTTTTTTCTTTTTAATAAGAGTGCCAAGACCATTCAATGAGAAAATAATAGTCTTTTTGACAAATGGATAAATAAAATAGGACATATCCATACAAAGATTTAGCAGTAAAAAGAAACAAAGAGGGACACCTGGGTGGCTCAGTCAGTTGAGCGGCTGCCTTGCCTCAGGTCACGATCCCAGGGTCCTAGGATCAAGTACTGCATTGGGCTCTTTGCTCAGTGAGGAGTCTGCTTCTCCCTCTGCCTGCTGTTCCCACTGCTTGTGTTCTCTCTCTCTCTCTCTGACAAAGAAATAAAATCTTTTAAAGAAAAAGAAACAAAGAACTGGTATATGCTACAACATGGATACCTTTGAAAGCATTGTGCTATGTGAAAAAAATCAGTAACAAAGGACAACATATTTTATGATTCCACTTACAGGGAATGCACAGGATAAGCAAATATAGAGACAGAGCAGATCAGTAGTTGCCTAGGGCTGGGGAGATGGAAGGATTGGGGGCAAGAGGTTTCTTTTTTAGATAGTAAAAATGTTCTAGAATTGATTATGGTGATAGATATACAACTCTATGAATATACCAAAAGTTATAGAACTGTATAATTTAAATGATTAATTGTACTGCATATGAACTATATCTCAGTAAGTTTTTTTTTTTAAGAGAAGAAAACCACATCAAGGCACATCATAATCAAATTACTGGAGAGCAATGACAAAGAGAAAATTTCAAAGCAGCTGGAGGAGGAGAAAAGGACATAAAATAAAATGACAAACCACAAATTGTAAGGTAGGCTTCTTATCCCAGAATTATAAAGGACTACTATAAATAAAAGAAATAAACCACCTGAAATAAAGCTGGGCAAAACATATAAATAGGCACTTAACTGAAAAATAAACTGAAATGGTCAAGAAACAAATGAAAAGATGGTTGACTTTCTTAGTAATCAGATAACATAAATTTTTAAAATGTCAGATACCAGGGTACCTTGCTGGCTTAGTTAGTAGAGCTTTCAGCTTTTGATCTCAGGATCATGAGTTGGAGCCCCAGTTGGGGGCTAGAGCTTACTTTTAAAAAAGAAAAAAAAAATCAGATATCATTTCTCACTGCAAAATTTAAAAATCTGACAAGAATATTTACACTTCTGATGGAAGTATCAAGTAGCACAATGTAACCAATAATTTAGACATTCAATTAGTAAAAAGGGGTATATACTAAATATTCCAGAAATTCCATCATTATGTATAAATCCTAGAAAAATGGATTATATGTATATGTACACCAGGATATATGCAGAAGAATATATCTCAAAATAGAAGCAAACCTGTTCATAGTAGCAAAAAATCCAAATGTCCATCAATAGGAAAATTAATAAATTGTGGCATATAATGACAATCTTTATGCCTAACAATGGACATAGTTAAGGGAACCTGGGTGGCTCAGTCATTTAAGCCTCCAACCCTTGGTTTCAGCTCAGGTCATGCTCTCATGTTCATGAGATGGAGCCCTGGATCAGGCTCACACTGGGCATGAGGCCTGCTTAAGATTCTCTCTGTCTCAAAGAAGATATGGTATATGTATGCATGTATGTGTGTATGTGTGTGTGTTTGTGTGTATGTGTGTACAATGGAATATTACTCAGCCCTCAAAAGAATGAAATCTCGCCATTTGCAATGACGTTGATGGAACTAGAGTGTATCATCTAAGCAAAATAAGCCAGAGAAAGACAAATACCATATGATTTCATTCATATGTGGGATTTAAGAAACAAAACAGATGAACATAGGGGAAGGGAAGGCAAAATAAAATAAGAGAAAAACTGAGAAGGAGGCACACCAGAAGAGATTCTTTTTTTTTTTAATGTTTTTTTTTTAAGATTTTATTTATTTATTAGTTAGAGAGAGAGAGAGAGCGAGCACAGGCAGACAGAGAGGCAGGCAGAGGCAGAGGGAGAAGCAGGTTCCCTGCCAAGCAAGGAGCCCAATATGGGACTCGATCCCAGGACGCTGGGATCATGACCTGAGCCGAAGGCAGCCGCTTAACCAACTGAGCCACCCAGGCGTCCCACCAGAAGAGATTCTTAACTACAAGGAATAAACTGAGGGTTGCTGGAGGGGAGTGGGGGGGGGATGGGATAAGTAGGTGATGGGCATTAAAGAGGGCACTTGAAGTAATGAGCTTTGGGTGTTGTATGCAACTGATGAATCACTGAATTCTACCTCAGAAACTAATAATACAGTATATGTTAATTAAATTGAATTTAAATTAAAAATTAAAAAGATTCTCTCTCTGCTCCCTCTGCCCCTCCCCCATGCTCATTCTCTCTCTCTCTCTCAAATAATTTTTTTTTTAATGGACATAATTAGAGTTAGGTTCCAAAGAGCAAGCCTCCAGATAGTTTATATCATAATTCTACTTATAATGCTAAGCAATATTCACAAAAAGGTAAACTATAAAGAAAATGATAAATACAAAAATCTGCCTAGTGGTAACAGTCAAAGGAAAATGAGGAGGGAAGGATTTAGAGAGGAACTCAGAGAACTTTGAAGTTAATAGGAAGTCGTAAAGACAGAGGGTTGCAAAGTACTCAAAATAGAAAATACTTTTATTCAGGGTGTCTGGATGGCTCAGTCCGGGGACCATGCAACTCCTGATTTTGGGATTGTGAGTTTGAGCCTCATGCATAGAGATTACTTAAAAACCTTTTAAAAAATAGATAATACTGTATAATTTGCATATCTAGTCAATGTCTCCTTAAAACCCATTTCTAAAAAAACAAATGGGTAAAGCACTAGAGAGAGCTAAATTTAAATATTCTTTAAAACACTTGAGTGGCGGGGGGCACCTGGGTGGCTCAGTGGGTTAAAGCCTCTGCCTTCGGCTCAGGTCATGATCCCAGAGTCCTGGGATGGAGCCCTGCGTTGGGCTCTCTGCTCAGCAGGGAGCCTGCTTCCTCCTCTCCCTTCTGCCTACCTCTCTGTCTACTTGTGATCTCTGTCTGTCAAATAAATAATCTTTAAAAACAAAACAAAACTTGAGTGGGAAGTGGAGAGAGTAAAGATAGTGGTTAGAAGGGGCCCAAGGTAAAGAGAATGTTTGGCTTTATTCTTTTCCAGAAAAGGAAACGGTTCTGCAAACATATCTGCTAAGGAATGAAAACCAGTAGAGACACTGAGATTAGTAGGTAACGGCAGTAGTGGCGGGAAGGGCAGAAAGCAGCATTCACTGCTCTGGGCCTTTTACCTGCCTCTCCTGTCATGGCCTCTCTATCACCAGTCCCATTTCTCAAATGGAAAAATTGAACCATAGAGAAGTCAAGCAACATGCCCAGGATCAGACATTTAAGAACTATGAAACCGTATTGCTATGAAACTGGCAGACTCTGGCCCAGAGCCAGGATTTTTTATCCTCTGTGCTGCTAACCTCTGGCTATAATGGAGGGAGCAAAGTCCTACAGGAGCAAAGACAGATCCTGACCAAGAAAGATACTTCTGAGGCTGAAGAGGAGGAGGGTAAGGAGCAGTGGTGGGCAAGGACTGATGGGAAGAAAGCAGTTCACAAGTTCACAACTTAGAGTCTCTTCCCCCCCCCCCATTTTTAATGAGATAGGTGATCGGGTTGTTTGTTGAAAGTGGAGTGGAGACTGGGTGGAATTAAAAATATTTGAGAGTTGAGTGGACCTAAGACTAACTAAGGGAACACATCACATACACCTATTGGGTGGAATGCTCCCGTCCTGACTGATTTGTTCTTTTCCCCTTGATCTTGATTGGTTGAACCCAAGTAAATTAAATGTCCATAATACAATTCTACTGTAAAGTCTTTGATACCAGCCACCAGACCTCACTTAGCTTTCCTGCTTAGAACCCCTGAACTTTATCTTTTGTACGTTGTTCTCCTGTCTGCCGAGGAGAAAATGGCTAGCTTTCTTTGACATTTCTGCCTTCATAATTAGATCATAAATTTATTCAAGGGAGTAAGACCATGGTTTGCAAAGAACAAGCATATAATATTTATATCTCTGTCCTGGCTCATTCAATAATTGCATTTCTTTACATATCTCTGAAACAAATTACAACGTAGAAAAATAGACTTAAGTGCTACCAAAATCTATGTTTTTTTACATAGATTTAAAACTCTTAAGGTCTTTTTACACAATCATTTTTAGCAATAAACTCTTATCTTTCCAAAGTATCAGTCCAATTGTCCAAATTACCAAATTCCAAATTATTGATCTTTTCCTATAGTCTATGAAATCTCCCAATTTAGGGAACTATATCTCTTACTCCTTTATTACAAATAAATAGGTTCAGGCAAAACCCAGTGACAAATATTCAGAAATTAAGTGGGAAAAAATAATTTTAAAACAATTTAGTAGGTTATATTTAGCAACTTATATTAAAGTCTAATCAGCTGTAGACATTAGCATAATCAGATTATATGATATTGCCTCAAATAGGTAATTTATTTCTCCAAATTTCTCTATATACCATGCAATTAAATTGCAAAATATATTTCAAAAAATAACGAAACCACTCAATACAGGAAACCGCAATAAGCAAAAGACTAGGACACAGGGAAACCAGTAACTGCAACATATGTGTGTTTAATGAAAAAAAAATCTGTTCAGGCATATATTCAGATCCCAAGTAACTTCCACTAGAATTTTCTCCCAGAAATTCTACCTTATTGCTGTGATCCCTTTGGGTTATCAACACATACACTAAAATGATTGCTAAGGATAATCATTTACTTTTATTTTTGTCACAAACAGTATCCTGATGCCCTTGAAGCCAATGCTTCAAATTTTTCTGACCACAACCAACAGTAAGAAAAATTTCATATTGCAACCTAATACAAAAATATTCATGAAGTTCACATAATATTTATCTTACTAATACTGATATACTTTTAAAATACTGGTTTCATTCTACCAAATTAAAACAAGAGTTTGAAAAAAAAATACTGCTTCAATTATTTTATTTTACTCGTGTGTGTGTGTGTGTGTGTGTGTGTGTGTGTGTGTGTATGTTTTGAGAGAGTGCGAACAACTGAGCTTGGGGAGAGTCAGAGAGAGAGAGAGAGAATCTCAATCTCAAGCAGGCTTCATGCCCAGCACAGAGCCCAAGTGGGGAGGGGGAATGGGCTCTATCTCACAACCCTGAGATCATGACCTGAGCTGAAATCAAGAGTCCGATGTTTAATGGACTGAGCCACCCAGAGGCCCCTACTCACATGTTATTTTTTTTTAAAGATTTTATTTATTTATTTGATACAGAGAAAGGGTTCTATCACAGATCGATCAGAGAGGAGGCGGGGGAGAGAGGCAGGCAGAGAGAGGGGGAAGCAGGCTTCCTGCTGAGTAGGGAGCCCAATGCAGGGCTCAATCCCAGGACCCCAAGATCATGGCCTGAGCCAAAGGCAGAGGCTTAACCCACTGAGCCACCCAGGTGCCCCTCACATGTTATTTATAATAACATGATTCTAGGTTGCTATTCAGAAGATGAATATGATTTGCCCTAGTACTAGAACAGGTGTAACTGACTCCCATGGATGTTATATCTCTCCACACCCATACCATGCCACACAAGATGGAAAAGAGTGAATCACAACCAAGGGAAGAGCAAAGAAAAAAATTAACGGGGTTGGGAGGACTTTCTGTATTTTTCTTTTCTAACAGCTCATACATCCAGGATATATGTAACATTTTGCCCTCTTAAATCACAAATGTAAAAACTGAGCTACTCTTGGGGCACCTGGGTGGCTCAGTGGGTTAAGCCTCTGCCTTCGGCTCAGGTCATGATCTCAGGGTCCTGGGATCGAGCCCCGCATCGGGCTCTCTGCTCAGCAGGGAGCCTGCTTCCACCCACCCTCTGCCTGCATCTCTGCTTACTTGTGATCTCGATCTCTCTGTCAAATAAATAAATAAAATCTTTTTTAAAAAAACTGAGCTATACCAAAACCATTTAATTCCTTCTTAGTACCAAACAGATGATTGAAGAGGGCCCCAGAACAAAATTGTAAATTACAGCACTTGATTTTTCAACCAACCCTGTACACTGGTAAATGTTCTGAAATTATTTGGCTGATGCTCAATCATACTGAATCATTCTTATTAGCTATAACCTCAACTTGACAAGATAAATTATTCATTGTTAATTCTTGAGTAATTCTTTTAGTTACACTATTATGCCTCCCTCTATGAGGAATACAAAAGATGCCAGTCATTGCAATCTTAACATGATTTATCAGAAAACTGTCCATTAACTATGCAAAATACTGTCTGATTAAGTATAATAAAGTAGTATCGATAGTAAGCCCTTAAGATATGTGGATAAAACTCATCACCTAAAATTCTAGGATTTGGGAATGGTAAATGCATGGCAAAGGATCATTTTCTTCACCCTCTAGTACCTTGATAAGGTCAATTACTGATCATGGTATTTTGGCCAGTGAACATAGATAGGACCTCTAAATTCTTCCCTCTAGGCAGCCACAACCAGATATGATGACACTTATTTGTCATCTCTGGATTCAAGACTCTTAGTGGTTGGAGAAAAGTCTTTGCTTATATTAACTATCACATGAATCTTGTCCAAATGTATACCAAAAAGAACACATCTAGCCCCCAAATCTACTCTTCTAATAGAAGAGGTATTCATTTTCCTAAGTAGTCTAACAAAATGATACTATTTAACTTTAGGTCTTAAATTACTTATGTCAAATGGTGATCATGGTCTACCAATCCAATAAAGGAAGATACTTTATGATCATGAAGGCTCATTCTGTAACAAATCACACATGATGTTATAAAAATATATATACGTTCATTGTAACAACACAAAAGTACCTAGGTAAAATTAGAAGTTTACCAGCCCCTTTAATAGTCCATTCCCCAGAGGTAGACAGGATTAAGTTGGGTGAATATCCTTTCAAACTCCCTTTATATTTATATCAGGAAAAAGTGTGTGTGTGTATTCATGTCTGAGTTATACCAGAGCTATTTTCTTTATGAAAATATTTGCAGCAATTTTAAATTTGAAAATGATTTACAGCATTTAATAGATGAATGATAATGCAAATGTTATATCTTGTACATAACACAGCTCAGTGTTCGACATAAAACACTGGAAAAATGCATTAACCCAACACTTTTTCCCCAACATGATGTTATAATGAAAGATTCCACCCAAATTTTGTTCAAACTAAAAAAAATGGAAACTTCTATTGAAAAATATCCTGTACATATGTGGTACGACATACACAGGAAAAGGAAGGTCTCGTTTCTTTTTTAGGAAAAATATGAAATATGAGAAATGAGCACTGAGAGGCACAGATATTCATATCCACAGTTATTCATGAAATACACTTGCTAAGACACAAGGTATTCAGCAGAGAAGGAAGCTCGCCAAGTGCTTAGTTTGATACTTTCATTTTACATACAAGGAAGCAGATTCAAAGGTCACAAAGCCAAGAACAGAGGCAGCATGAGAAACACAACCCACCATCTCTTGCTGTGCTCGCCACACAAAACCACATGGCTTCGGCATTCTTTAATGTGAGGAAATGTGTTTATATGGATTGAGGTTTATATGGTTTAAACAAAATTAATTGCCTTTATTCCCAAATCTTGCTCCTTAGGATCCTGCTCTCCTGCAAAGCTTGAGGTAATGTCGAACTTACAATCCTTGAGGGTCCCTACAAGGTACCTTCAATCCTACAAGCCTACAATCCTTTCTCCTTACACAGGCAGGATTCCACAGAAAGGGTCTACAGACCCACTGGCCAGTGCAGCCCCACTCTGCCCAGAACTCTGTCCTTCACTTGCATCCTTAGCAAAGTCCTGAGGCTCCAAGAAGAGAAATGTGGCCTGCTCATCTCCAGATACAGGACCACAGTTTTCAGAGGGATAAATCATGAGTACAGGTGCCTTTAGGAAGGCCAAAAGTACGTTCCCATGATTAATGATGATGAGGCCTGAGAGAAAAACTCTGGTCCCCACAATTAGATAACCAATGTCTTGATTTGGGTTCTGTATTCACAGAGATAGATTCATGTTCCAGATAAATAGCAGCCTTATAATTTGGGCTAACATGTAGCCTTTGATAGTTCTTATACTAGTAACACTCTTACTTCTGAAAGCAGATACACTTTTCCATAATGATACAGCAGAAGCTCAACATAGAAAACAGACAAAAGTAAAGCAGAGTTGAAATCTCTTTTACATGTTCCTGCTTCACTTTACTTTTCCCTTATCCCTTCTCCTAACCCACATCCACCTTGGGGCAACCTGGAGGAACCCTTGCGCTCCAGAGAATTCCTTTAAACAACTTCGTATATTTTGACACATTCACCTTTATTAAGCCACGTCAACACCTATATAAAGACAGAGTAATTGACATTTTACACATTGTAAATTGACAAAAACAGGTGGTGTTCTATTGACCTTTTGTTTGCTAAAAATTTTCTACTCTGATTTTTCTCAAACAATAAAAAACTATTAATATCTTCTTCTGTCTCAGATAATGTATATATTAAAACATTTTTCTTCTAATCACAGACCCACTTCTCCACCCTCCCTGCCATGTCCCCAGCCCAGGGCTGTTCCATCAGTGGCAAGAGGGGCCCCAGCCCATTGCCAGCTTCATGCAGGTACACTGCTCACAGTGGTCCAGAGAATCAGACCCTTCCCTGCTCACCTTCCAATGTACCCCTAAACCCCAAACCTTCAAGCGGCTAAAGACATTATATTCCCCTCAATCCTCTTGCAAAAATGACACCAAAATTAGTTCCATCAGTTCACACTTCTGAGCCCCCTACCCCAAAGCCCAGTCTAAGTAATTTGGTCCCTGGGGTCAGGGGTTGTTGCTGGGAGGGGGTGCTATAGGCCATCCCATTTCCTCTGCACCACTCACCTCCATTCCCCTCACCTCTAGATGCTGCTTTTATCTTCCTTTAGCCTAAGGTCTTCAGGTTTGTGGACCTGAACAAATGGATGGCCAATTCAGAAGCTACTTACTACTGTAGTTTTGCCTTCAGCCAGATCTCAATCTAAGTTTAGGCTGAGCCAAGACCTGATTATCTCTAATAAGAGAGACTCAAAATTCATACACATATACTGAAGCTAGAATTGGTGTAGTTGCCGAAAGAGTCCTCAAAAGTAAATTCTCACATACTAGAATTTCTCCTAAGGACAATGACCTACAATTTAAGAGAGATTATCATGACTAAATAAAAATCATGAATACTTGACAGGTGGTTGAAAATTCTAAGCAAATGCCAGTGATCTAGGAGCCCTGGAAAGGGAGACTTAAAGGGAAGCATTACAGTCAATGCATCTCTACCACTGTGCAGAGAAGAGACCAGCCGTGGGTTCACTGCCTGGCGAAGGGGAGATCACAGGCTTCCGTGGCTTTGTGACACTATCATGGAGGATCAGTCAGCTCTTCTGTTCTCTTTCCTCAACAAGTTGCCCTCCAGCCTTTACTTGGTTGCCTCTGCCATAATGTAAATGCCTCAATCTACTAATCTGAAAATGCAAGTGGGCCTGCTAATCACTTTCATCTTTCAGGTGTAAATTAATAATCTAAAAATGGGATGATTTAGACAGATTTGGATTTGTTTACTTACTGTGCCTCAGACCCACAGGTCCTGCTAACATCTGGGCAGAACTCAAGGGCCTTTGTGTCAGATAACAAAGGTCCCAAAATCCTCTCCAGGCACCTGCCTTTCCTGGGGATCCTATGACTTCCTGATCTCTAAACTCTGTTCAAAGAATAGGGAAGAATTATTTATACTTTGGTAAATGTTCTTCACAGCCCTAACCCAAACTCTCTCAGGTGTTTTCAGTATATTTAGCAAATATATTCAATACAGAGTTAATGCCTATTGTAACTAATAACTAAACAAGATAAGACGACTTGTGAATTTCAGAGAGCCTTATAATTGGCAGAGGAAATTTGCCTTGCCACTAGCATTCTCCCATGGAGGCTGCACAGCAAGTAAACCTGCTCTGGTCTTCTGGGATGCCTGGGATTAGCTGTTGGGGGGATGATCATCAAGGTCCCAGTTATCTGTACTCTTACTCCTTCAGCTCTCTATCCCTAATGCCAACCTCAGGGGACCACAGTTTGAAAGGCCATTCTGACCCCTGCAGGAAGGCTGCAGTCCACTCTCCTCCACCATGAAGAGTTCTAAAACCTTTTGGGAGACTGTGCCACACCCATTTGGCATTTACATTCACCCCACCACTTGTTTCTTCACTACTTCTTGGGCTATCTGTTGACTTTTTACCTTGAATGTCACTTACAGCACCCAACACTATCATCCTAGGCATATGCAGTTCTGATTGCTTGATTAAGAAGGTTAAAAATGCTAAATTGAGGGGTGCCTGAGTGGCTCAGTGGGCTTAGTGTCTGCCTTTGGCTCAGGTCATGATCCCAGGACCTTGGGATCCAGTCCTGCACTGGGCTCCCTGCTCAGCAGGAAGTCCACTTCTCCCTCTCCCTCTCCCCCCCAGCTCTTGCTCTCTAGCATGTGCAGGCTCTCTCAAATAAATAAAATCGTTTAATAAATGCTAAATTGAGAGTTAAGAAGTTAGGAATCCTTTGCAGGTAAAAGGAGAAGGATGATCCATAAAGATTAAAGGCACACCTTCATTGAGGAAAAAAAAAATGAACCAAAGCTGGGGGCTGCTCTCCAAAACATTCTTTCTTTATACTTTTCTGCACCCTTGTTTTACATCGAAGAGAGTCTTGGTTATACTTCTCCATTGCAAATTACCAATTAACATTCTAATTAAAATCTGAGCCACATCCATGAGGTCTCTACACAGCCATGATCCATGTTCTCCTCCCCCACCACTCCAGGGACCAGACATATGTGACAGGGGATATGCAAGGAAATATTTTTGCACCAGAACCACCAGCTGCAGATGAAAGCAGTTAAGTTGCTGAGCAATAAGGCTACTTTTCTAGTAATATTACAACACATTACTGGAAGTTGGAGAGAGGGGCTCCCCATTTTAGAGCTCTTCCATATAGGACTTCCTTATGGCTTTCCCATGGTCTCCCTCTCCCAATCCCATCCATAAGCCCAAGAAAAATGTAATTTTCATAGAAATCAACAATGAGAAGTGGGGAGTCACTGGGTGCTGGTATTAGTGAAAGTTGTAACAGATACCCACGGTTACAGCCTTTGGCCCCTTAAACACCAGGGATGGGCGACTTCAGCCAGAACCCCATCAGCAACAGTGAGGAGCAGGAGAAACACAGACACAAAATCTTAAAAGACAGAGCTTCTCCCTTCAGTTCAGCTACCCATTACCTATAGGACTTTCACAAGCCAGCCTGGCCCAACTCCAACTGGAAAAGGAGGACAGAGCTATCTGCCGGGCTCACGGGTGCTTCTACTAGGATCAAGTATGGGGAGATAAGAACAGCAAGAGTAGAGGCCAGTGGTGACTGAGGCCTTATCACAGCCAGGTGCCTCCTAAGCATCATAGCTGTTAATCCTCACAAGTCTCCTGGAGATCATATTATCCTCATTTTACAAATGAGCAGATGCAGGTAAAGTCATCAGTCAAACTCAGAACTGTTGAACCCATGCTTTAACCACCACACTATACTGCCTCCCACTATGTTTTGAAATAACTTTGAAAACTAAGAGTCCATACACATCGAATCCCTGAAGAAGCTGGCAGCCATGTTTGATTCACCCCACCTTTTTTTAAAATTCTTTCCTCCCAACAAGTATCACCTCTCTACCAATTCTATCAAACTCCGTACTCTTCCAGACCTCCTCCTACTAATTATTCCTTTTATTCCTCTTGCAGCTTTCCTCTTGTGCTTTCTCCTCTGTTAAATCATATTAAGCTTTCCTAATTAACACAATGAAAACCACCCCAGAAAGGGCACATTTTTAAAAATATGCATATAACAGACTTTAACTGAATATCATTTTTAAGTAGAGAAAAATATTTAGTAAGAATGCAGGACACATTGAAAGGTTTGTTGTTTTTGACAACCCCTTTCTTGGATTAACTTTAGACCCAGCTGAGACTTTTACAAAGATAAAATGACAGAAAGCTTAGTAAATTTTAAAAAGAGTCATCATGAAACCAAAAGTCATTTCTACTTTAGATTGTCAGCATATGATTACACTAGAATTTTATCAGATTGAAAAATAAGAACACAGATTTGACTACACAGAGAATCCTCAATTCTCAAAGCTTTTACAGAAGTGTGATGTTTACCCAGCTCCAGGGTAATGCCCTTCCCCTGAGGCTGTCGGGGCTGCTCTTTCTTCTGGGCCACATGGAACTCTGCTCATTCCGTAGTGTTATTATCACCTTAACCAATTTATATCATGGCCTGTTTCACACACCACTCTCCTCCACTAGCCAGAGATAGCTAGAACAAAAACCAGCATTTTATTCATCTTTGTATTTCTAAAATGCCCAGTACATCAAGATCCCCAACATAGATCTGTTGAGTAATGAAACCCAAATTCACATTTATCAGGGGAGCATGCCGCCTTCGGCCTGACTGGGATTATCCCAGGGCAGGACACACTGGTGATCACTGGCTTTTGATTTGCCTCTATGAAAAATTATCTAAAGCCTTTGGTTTTTTAAGAGGAGGAAATGTACATGGTGCCTTTCTGAAACCATCATCCTGAGATGGGGCAGGCTGGAGCTTGCTTGCGTTTCTTCCAGAGGATTCTGATTTTCTGAGTTATAGTTTATACCAACACTGTTACAGTTCAGACTACCTAAGAACAAACACTCCTTTTCCCTGGCAGGGTTTTTTCTCCCATTCCCCTCCCACTTAATCCAAACACCACTTGCAGGACCAAAGCATGCTTCCTTTGTGGCCACCGAACCAGAATTCTGGATCATTATTCCGATTTCTCCCTTTTCAACACTTTGTTCATTCTATAGCTTTATTATGATCTTAACCAGCTTACTGGTTACTTAACCGGGTTACAGGTTACTACTTTACAGGTGAGGAAACACTGCTTAAAGTTTGCTCAGTGGTCACACTGAGTAGAACCCAGTTCCTCTACTTCCTGATTCCTAATCAACTGCTCACAGCAAATTCCCCGGGGAAGCTTTTAGCAAAAAAAAAAAAAAAAAAAAAAAATGCCCAGGCCTGGGCTTCAACTCCATCACTTCTGGTTCGGGATCTCTGGGGTGGGCCCAGCAAGGTGTACTTTGAAAAACTCTCCAGGTGCTTCTGGGAGGCGCCTGAGGTTAGGCCGTCCGGCAGCAGACAGTATAAACCTTGTAGTGTCATTAAGCATTCCGTGAACACCTCACAGTTATTTCTGTTTTCATTCAAGTGGCCAGCAGACGCTCAATACCACGACACTGGAGTAAGTCTGGTAGCTGTCACTTATTTCTCTCAGTAGGAGGGGCTTCTACGAACCTCTTCACACTTAAGTAAACGGAACTCGGGGGTCACTTTCCCTCGGCCACGCCGCCCTCGCCCCCAGCGCCCACACCCCGAGGCAGGGCCGCTGTCACTGATAACAAACACAGCTGCGCACCTGCAAACGCCACGGCGACCGCCGCTGCAGGCAGCGTGTCCCGCACGCCATCCAGCAAGGCCACCCCAATTCTCTGTGCCTTGTCGAGGGTGTTGGGGGCACCACGATCCCCGGCCCCTTTTCTCCCGAAGTCTGTGGGGACTTCCCCCCCGCCGCCACTCGGTCATTTTCTTCCCATCACTTCAGTCTCTCAGGGGACAAGCTACGTTTGAACTTGAGATTCTCACGTTTGGGGTGGTTCAGAAATTACCCTGCGGTCAACGCAGACGTCCCCGCACCCTCCGCTCCCAGCTCTGTGCACCCAGGGCTTGGATAAGGCAACACACGGCCCCCGCCCGGGGACTGCGGGGCGGGCGGTAGGTGGCGGCTCCTGCGCTCGCTCGTCGCCGTCACCCGCCCCGCCCCGCCCCGCGCAGGAGCGAGCAGCGGCCGACCGGAGAGAAAGGGGAAGCGCGCCCTGAGCCAGAGGCGGCCCGCCGGCGGTCGGTGCGCCCCTCAGCACGCGGGAGCGGCCTGGCCCGGCGGCCTCGGGTCCCGCGGCTTCTCGGCCTGGCCCCGCCTCGCTCCGCCCCGCCCCGCCGGCCTCCGGCACCTGCCGCGGACCCGCGGACCCACCAGCGCGCCGCCTCCCCACCCCCCACTGCCGCCACCGCCCCGCCCGCGAGCGCCTCACCTTCGAGTCCTCCCGCCTCGCCGCCAAGTTTCCCCTCCTAGGAAAGTTCTGGGGTCCGATCCCGGGGCCCGGCGCGGGCAGCCGAAGGGAAGCAGGCTGTCTGCGCCGCCGCCGGGCGAGCAGCGCCGTTCCGACTCGGCGGCGCGGAAAAGGAGAAGGGGAAGGGGAGGAAGGGGCGGGGAGCCTCGGCGGGGTGATCCCCTCCGACCCCAGCCTGCGGGCGTTAGCCGCTCGCACGGAGCTGATTTTAGGCCCCGCCGTTGGCAACTAGGGCTCCCTCTCGCAATTACCAGCACCGGCATGGCTAAGAGTTTGGGCTCTGGGATCAGGCTGTTTTAAAATCTCGCTCCACTACTTACAACTGTGTGATCTTGGGCAATTTACTTTACCCCTCTTTGCAAGATGAGGATAACAATAGTACCCATCCAGGGCGAATCCAGATTTTGTGGGGCCTGAAACTTAAACAATGAGGGGTGGGGGGCTTCTTCGAGGGAAGATGTAAAATTAGACTTAGGGCTTTGAAGGGACTTGGACAAGAGAGGAAGCTTGAACCTTCACTAGCTTTACATACCAAATGCCTTGATGGGAAAACTAAATGAAATGAACCACCGGGAAACCCTACAGTGGGTCCTAGTACATTCGACAGGTGTTTATAGGGTTGATTGTAGCCAGTCAGGTGGACCTGGGACCTAGGAGGGGAAAAAATAACACTGTCACTATGTGCCAGGTGTTTTAAATACACACTGTACTTAATTCATGCACGTTATGCCAATTTTACAGTTCAAAAACCCAAGGCTCAGAGAAGTCCTATAACGTGCTTATGGTCACGTGGGACCTAGTTCTGCCACATTGCGAGTGCCTGGATTTTCCACAATTTTACCTCACAAATACTCATATGTAAATATCTTCTATAACTTTTTTGTTGGAACAAGAAAAGAAAGAAGAAATTCCCCCCACGAGAGAATAAAATGCCTCAGAAATACCTGTTTCTGAATTTTCACTGCAAAATTTCCCCAGCTCAATACAACAGCAAATAGACTGCTGAAATCACACCCAGTGCATGTGAAGTACCCTGTTGCAAAATCAATAAATGGCTTTACTTAAATGCGTTCAGGTTACACATTTGCTTGCTCTGCTAGCACTGTGTGTTTACTTTTTCTATCGATTATTAATACTACTGTAATTCAGATTGATGGGTTTATAATCTATCCCCAAAGGGTTTATAAACTAAGACAAACAACATAATGAAAGGAACGCTCCTTGGTGGAAGGCATTTTACATACCTTTCTCATCGAAGCTGCACATCTTCTTGCTATAGATATAGTTACCCTCCATTAACTGACAAAACACAAAAGTATATTGTCTCTAAGTTCACATGGATACCCAGAATTTGAACCTAGTTTTGCTTGGCATCTAAACCTTGGCTCTTTTTTTTTTTTTCCTACACCTTAGAGAAAAGAGAAGAAATTAGCAAAAATACATGAAGTCACTTATGTCTTACAAAGTGAGGGAGAAGATGTCAAATTCTAGTGGTTCTTTTCCTAAATTAAGTTTCAATAGCAGAAAACCTAAACATAAACTTAGATAATTTGGTTTTCTAGAGTGAGGAAGAGTGACAGGTTTGATATCAGGCACATAACAAATGGTATATTTGTTGAATGAAGTAATCCATGAAAGAATTGCGAAATAGTGCTTGATGGTGCCCATTAAGTCACAACCTGTCAGTGGATGTGATTCTTGTAAAATAACAACATAACAAAGAGGTATCCATTCCCCCTCCCCTCTTCTATTTTTTTTTTCCCACTGTATCTACTTTTGGATCACTATTAACCAGTAAAATGGGCAAGTCAAATTTTAAGAGCAAGCAAAAGGAAGAAGAACGAATAGAAATAGAAGGACCTTAGGCAAGAGAGGAGAGAGAAGGAGGGACATCCTTTCTTTTTCCTGCTGCTCAGAGGAGTAAGATTTTTTATCTGTAAGAAATATAAAAAAAAAATTCAGAAGTATATGAAATACTCTAAATTGTGAAATTGAAGCCATAGTTTTATTTTTATTATAATAATGTAAAAACAGTAATATTTTG
>ML106781.1:19634-48457 GCA_003697995.1 Taxidea taxus jeffersonii
CCATAGTTTTATTTTTATTATAATAATGTAAAAACAGTAATATTTTGTTAAGACAGAAAGCAAAACCGGTATCTAAGCAATCTTTTTTTAAAGATTTTATTTATTTATTTGACAGAGAGAGATCACAAGCAGACAGAGGCAAGCAGACAGAGAGGGGGAAGCAGGGTCCCCGCTGAGCAGAGAGCCTGATGCGGGCTCAGTTCCAGGACCCTAAGACCATGACCCGAGCCACAGACAGAGGCCCAACCTACCGAGCCACCCAGGCACCCCTATATCTAAGCAATTTATGCAACCTCCCCCCACCCCAACCCACCCATCATGTTAGTTCTTCAGGGGCTTTGGATGAGGTGGAGGATGGGACATCAGACATTTTGATAAAGAAGGCAAGTTCACTACCTCTCCCTCAGGCTAGAAAGCATTCATACAGGAAGTGAACTTTCAAAGACTTTCAAAAACAAATTCAATAAAGGAAGTGAGAGAGGGGGGTACACATGCAACTTTCAAGGAATAGGTGATTTTTCAGAAATTCCAAGGAAGGGATGAAAGGTGGTTCTAAGGAAGGGAATCACAGCTAATGTTTTAATGTTTACCCAGGCAAGCTGACCCCAGAGTCCGAGCTCTTTAGCTCATGTTGGTAAGCACTTGGAAGCGGAGGAGGTTAGACCATCAATCTAAATATGGCAGACTGGAGAATAGATGGTGTGGGGAAAGGAACTCTGTGTGCTTTCTTAAATAATCTGCAGAGGATGGTCTCTTGAGCCTGAAGCTTAAAGCCAAGTGTAAAGAAATGGGTGAAGGGGATCAAAGGGTAAAAATATCAAAACAAAATAATATCTGTTGAATGAATGAATATGTTGGCTGAACTGAAATCTGAATCATCTCATATAAAGCAAGAATACAAAATTGACTTTACACATTCAACTTTCATTCAATAAATATTTATATATTAATCTAGCATTTTTATCATAATGTATACTCAGCTCTTGAATGAATAAACATAAAGTTGAGCATATTGAGACAAAAATGTAACTCTCATTCTGCATTTTCTCTGTTAAATGCAAGTTCAGCTCTGATGCTCAACGATTGAGATACCTTAATTTTTTAAAAATTACCTTCTCTATTTTTACTAGATTAATAGCAAATCACTTGCTTATTGTATAATTCTCTAACAAGGCCAAAAATAAATGTATCACTAAAAACTATAAATATATACATACATACAGTGATTAAGAAGGATACTTGTCTCTACTGATTTTGAGAGTGCAGTTCATAGTATAATATATTCCAAAGTTATAGCTTTTGATTGCATTAAAACTATAGAATAACTATTAAAATTATACAAAATATAAAATGCAAAAACTGGTAGATATTTCAGGAAAAAATGATAAATACACTACATGCTAGAGGAGGTCATCAAGAGGATATAGTCTCCAGTTGACCTGAGAGCCTGCCCTGGGCAATTTGAGGCTCACCACCCCCTTCCCGGTTCTTGGAATATCTGCTTTGCCCACTGTTTACAGTGAGAGCCATTTTCAAGGACATAACCTTGAGAGAGTAGGGTGTTGCTGAGACCATCTAGACTGTGTATGTGATTGAACCCAGTCAAGGCCTCCAGGGGATTCTGGTAGGCAGGTGTGGAGATCTACTCATCTTGGGGCCACCAAGACAAGCCTTGAAAGTAAGTTCCTTCACTTATTAAATCTGCTACCTGCAAATCTGGAGTGGTCAGCCTCTTTGCTTTTCCTTGCCCCCCATACATGGAGGCCAGTTTGTGAACTGGTAATGCTACCATAGCTGGAATTTTAACAGAATCTCTATGAAGTATGGTCAGGTTAAGCAGACAATAATAGTAAGGATATACAAGTTTTGAAAAACTTAACTAACAGTCTTGATCTACCAGACACACATTAAAAAAATAATAATAAATAAAACAAATTTATTCCCTAAACCCTGACTGAGAAAACAGCTGTCTTTAGTTGCATTCCTGGTTAGGACAACCCTCATCTCTTCATCAAATTTCACTGGCATATCCAGTAGTCCTCAACTGACAAATACAATGTCTGAGTTATGTATGGTTGGCACAGTCGTGCACTCTACATTTTACCCACTCCCCCAGCCCCAACCAAATTCCATTTTGGGCCATCACCTGCTGAGAGATGACAATAACTACCAAGTGATGGAGGGCACTATTACCTGCTTACCAAAAGGTCAGGCTTTGGGGGAAGCCTGAGTTGTGCTGGGGGATTATGGCCCCAATGCCCACCACTCTGAACTGAATGACAGGGTCCTGAACCTCTGCCTCCCCACAGATGGCATCTTGAAGGAGGCTGGGGAGTCATATTCCAGTGTCAGAAACCTACTCCACCCAGTGGATGATGGGGTAGTTCTGGCAGATAGCCTCTGTCCAGTAGTGACACCTCCAACTCCTGTCTCCTCTTCTGTCCCAACGACACTGCCTAGCATGACCCTAGGAGCCACCTTTAATCTCCCTACGTGCCCAGGACAAGGGGTGACCTGACACAACTAAGTGTCTATCTCCCTGCTTGGCACTGCAGGGTGCAGTAGGGAGGCTATAATTCCTGCTTCCTTCCCAGGCTGCTCAGGCTTGAAGGAGTCAGGGTTTGCTGAAATCATAATGAGGAATTCTGCAATAATTTCTTTGTTGTAGTAATGAGAGCCATTTATAACATTCATGGTTTTCCTTTCCTTATACATTTGCCTTTTGAACACATTTCCAGGAACTCATTAGTTACCAATAAAAGGGACTGTCTTAGCCAATACATTATTCCAAGGATATAGATTTCTTATCTCACACCACAGCCCCCTGTCTTGCCCTTCCCTATCTTGCTTCCTTTTTTTTCTTTCTTAATTCCTTTATGACCTTTAATCCCTAGAACCCCTTCCTATTTTCTCAGTCCATTATCTCCATTCCGACTTCCCTTATCTCCCTACCCCGTGGAGGTCAGTTTGTGTGTGTGTGTATGTGCGTGCGTGTGTGTGTGTGTGTGTGCGCGTGTGTGTGTGTGTGTGTGTGTGTGTGTTGTGTTTCTAAAATTTTTTTAGTGCACGTTTCCTTACCACCAGATGACTTCATTCCCTAGACCTCCCTGCTTTCCCTGTCGAGAGTCTCTTCCCATCTACTTTCCTTGTTACTTCCCTAAACTGTTACAAGTTACTGGAACATCAGAAGAGTATGTGGATTGGATCTACTGTGAATTCATACAATCTGAGAAGAGCATTTATCCCTTCTTAGCATTCTTTTCATCCTCTTTCCAAGGCATGCTCTTCCTCAATCCTAAACCCTTTCCATCTAGACCTCAGTTGATGCCCCTCCTCACTGTCACCAGACAGGATTGCCTCCAAGTCGAAAAGTACTTCCCCCCGGAATTTCCAGATATTCTCGCATCTTTCTATTCTTTATCTGTCTTCTTTCTGAGAAACAATTCCTCTTTGCAAAAGCTAATCCCTAGGCCTTAAACCCCAAACTCTCAATTTCTCCAGGATTGGACTCTTAACAGTTTTCACCTTTTACTTGCGTTTTCAACACCCTCCACTTTTTTGGCTCTTGGGTCTCTGCCTTCGAGCTGAGGCCTCAATTACTCTTTAAATAATAATTATTAATATTAATATAAAATTTCCCACCAGCTCTGCTCGTCCCTTTAACTATTGACGTGTAGTATGTTCCTTTAGCCTCAAACTATATGAATGATTGCATATTCTCATTCCTTCAGATTCTGGCCCTTACCCTTTGTGGAATGCCTTAGAACAGCATACCCACCACCTATCCCCTGGAATCTGGACTTCCCAACCATTCTACTTTACCTCCTTCCTTAGAAATCAATAGTCACCTCCACTGGGCTCAGTCTTAGCATTATTCACTTCTCTGAAACATTCATCAGGTTAACTTATCCTTCCTCCTTCACTTTCTTGCCCAAAGCTCCCCCCCACACTAAGAAATTTAGAGAATTTTTTTAAAGATTTTATTTATTTATTTGACAGAGATTACACAAGTAGGCAGAGAGTCAGGCAGAGAGGGGAGGGGAGAAGCAGGCTCCCTGCTAAGCAGAGAGCCCGATGTGGGACTCGATCCCAGGACCCCGGGATCATGACCTGAGCCGAAGGCAGCGGCTTAACCCACTGAGCCACCCAGGCGCCCTAGAGAATTTTTTTTAATTGGCTACATGATAACTACTTGATGTTACCCTTAGTTAGAGGTCTTGGTTCCTTTGGTAGTCCATCAGGTTGAACACTTTAAGAAAGCCAGACTCCTGGACATCCCATGCCATAGATCAGTTATCCAAAATTGTGTAGATTTTATATACCTAGATTTTATATGCTCTTTCAATATTCTCTACAGACTTTCTAGAGAGAGGGACAAGGAGTTGTAAAGAAGCCCAAGGAAATAGCTAACAGGTGTAAGTAGAGGCAAAGCAATTATCAAGAAGCTGAAGGGAATCCTACAGGAAATGGTCTGTCTGTCCAAAGTTATTATCTCCAAATTGAGAAAATAATGCCAACCCTGGAAGAAAGCAATTCCTCATTTAGCTTCTGTGATTCGGTATCTCCTGGTTCTCTAAACACATCTTAATCTCCATCCTTTTCTCTTCCCTTTTCTGAAATGTAGGTAGTCCTCCAAAGTTCTAGCTTCAGATCTTCTCCTTTTTCTGTCTTCTCTTACTCTCCTTCTGCTTCTGTTCTGAATAAGCTTATTATAAACCACTTGTCAGCACACAAATTCCAAATCTCTAGCCCTGAAAGATCCTGAGCCATTGCCCCCTCAGATCCCACCCATCCTTCTAACTCAACATTCCTACCTGAACTCAGTAGCATGTCACTATAACAAGTTTCCTATCTCAATTTTTGTAATAACAGCACTGCCATTTTCTTAGACATCCAGATTTGAAACCTCAGTGCATTTATTGTTTCTTCCCTGTTCCTTCTCTCCCATTTCATCCTTCTTAAATTCTATCAAAAGTGTACTTAGAGTAAGTTTGGCGTATATAGCCTTATGATACCTATCTTTGTCTCAAATTACAGTATGTGACAATTGTAAGAGAAAAAACTGTAAGAAGAAATTTAAATAGTATTACTCAGATACTTAAGTTAATATCAATGATATTCACTCTGCAAAAACATTATTGATGGCAAGTATAAGAGGTAAAACTCAATTTCTACTTTTAAAATTTAATTTTAATGAGCTAAAATTACATACAGTTGAAATATTTTTTTACCTACTAGAAAAAAATCAGTAATAGTTTAAAACTACGGGGGCACCTGGGTGGCTCAGTGGGTTAAGCCTCTGCCTTCGGCTCCGGTCATGATCTCAGGGTCCTGGGATCAAGCCCCGCATCGGGCTCTCTGCTCAGCGGGGAGCCTGCTTCCTCTTCTCTCTCTGTCTGCCTCTCTGACCACTTGTGATCTCCTCTGTATGTCGAATAAATAAATGGAATCTTTAAAAAAAAAAACTACATATCAGTCATTTTACAAGGTAACTTAATTTTATGATGTGTTAAGTTCTGAATTACGTTCACTCAAAATTCATATGTTGAAGCCTTAACCCCAAAGTGACTGTATTTGAAAACAGGGTCTTTAAAGAGGTAAAGTAAAATGAAGTCATAATGATGGAGCTCTAATCCAATAGGCCAGGTATCTTAATAAGAAAAGGAAGAGACACCAGAGATATACATGCACACACACACACACACACACACACACACACAAAGGTCTTGTGAGGACACAGGGAGAAGGTAGTCTCTGCAACCCAGGAAGGAATCCTTGCAGAGACCAACCCTGTTGACAACTTGATCTTGGATTTCCAGCCTCCAGAACAGTGAGAAAATAAATTTCTGGAGGATCATAGGGGAAGGGAGGGAATAATAAAACAAGATGAAATCAGAGAGGGAGACAGACTGTAAGAGAATCTTAATCATCGGAAACAAACTGAGGGTTGTTGGAGGGGAGAGGAGTAGAGGGATGGGGTAAATGAGTGATGGACATTAAGTAGGGCCCGTGATGTTAGGAGCACTGGGTGTTATATAAGACTGATGAATCACTGACCTCTACCTCTGAAACTAATAATACACTACATGATAATTAACTGAATTTAAATTTTACAAATAATAAGTAAAAAAAACAAATTTCTGTTGTTTAAGCTACCCAATCTGTCACTTTTTTTATTATGGCAGCCCTAGCAGACTAATACACCATGAAAATTTTAAATAAGCAAAGAAAACAGTAAAATGAACCCTCCTACTAAACCATTGCTAAAACTTAATAATTACCAACATTTGGCCACATGCATATCACATATATTTTTTTCTTTTCTTTCTTTTGCTGATGTATTTAAAGCAAACCCCAGACATCAGCTTACCTCATCCTTTCTTACTTCACGATGTACCTCTTACACAATATCAATGCCATTATCACACTGAGATCATTAACAATAACTTGGAGTTGTATAAAACCCAGGCCATATTCAAACCCTCAAATGTCTCAAAAGTGTGTTTTCACAACTGTTTCTTATGTTGTTTTGTTTCATTTTAATCAAGATCTACACAAGTTCCATCCATTATGTTTGATTACTATGTCTCCTGAGTTCTATTTAGTCTTTTTATTTTCCATGTCATTGATTTATGGAAGAAACCAAGTTCATGAATGTTCCACATTCGCATTTGTACGTTTACTTCCTTGCTAGTGGTATTTGTTCCTCTATCCCCATATTTCCTGTAAACCTATGCCACTCTGTTTTTTTTTCACATATTTTTTTCTCTACCTGATGGGTCATTCACAAAAAGACATGTATCTTGGTGATGCCTTTTTTTTTCTGAATTAATTTCAATTGGTTTTTATGTTTCATTCAATAGGCACCAATTGTGATAAGTTATTCACATTCTAGTTATTTCTTTAAGATTAGAATTATATAACATAGGATTTGAAGATATATCAACAGGGGTTAAGTAAAAGAAAATTACTTTAGAATAAACTCCAGAAACACTTATCATTATTTTATATAGCTATGTTCATTGATTCAATATGCTCTACTATAAGAATATTGCCTCCTCAAAAATGTATCTGTTTTAAAAGAAACAAAGTTTCCCCATATGTCAATTATCTTTCTCAATTATGAGGGCTACATTTTTATTTTTATTTATTTTTTTAAGATTTTATTTATTTATTTGACAGAGAGAGATCACAAGTAGGCAGAAAGGCAGGCAGAGAGAGAGAGGAGGAAGCAGACTCCCTGCCAAGCAGAGAGCCCGATGCAGGACTCGATTCCAGGACCCTGAGATCATGACCTGAGCCGAAGGCAGAGGCTTAACCCCCTGAGCCACCCAGGGACCCGAGGGCTACATTTTTAGATGTATAGAAACAATTATTTTTAAATTACTGGAGGGATTCAGCTTATATATGCTTAAAAATAGCAGACATGCTATTTTTAGTAGAGTAGATGAGGAATCTTGTGTTTCTCAGATGAGAAAACAGAGCTCAGTGAGTTTCAGTGTCTTTCCCAAGCAAATCCCGATATTATGGTTAAGTATTTTATCATGTAGGTATAACTTTATTTTATTTTTTTTTAAAGCAGAGGGAGGGGTTACATTGCTCTTGAGCTGAGGATGTAGTTTTTTTTTTATTTTTATTTTTTTAAAGATTTTATTTATTCATTAGTTAGAGAGAGAGCGAGCACAGGCAGACAGAGAGGCAGGCAGAGGCAGAGGGAGAAGCAGGCTCCCTGCTGAGCAAGGAGCCCGATGTGGGACTCGATCCCAGGACGCTGGGATCATGACCTGAGCCGAAGGCAGCCACTTAACCAACTGAGCCACCCAGGCGTCCCAGGTATAACTTTTTAACAAGTATATAAGTTTTAAATATTTTCTGTAGACTTGATAATTTTTCAATGTTATGGAAATTATATAAAAGATAAAATGGTACAATTATAATTACTCACATTTATTGGGTACCTACAATGTGCCAGGTATGAGTTTATGCTCATTATGTGTAATAAAACATTTTAACTTCACAACAATCCCATAAATGGGTTTTAGAATTATTCCTATTTAATGGGTGAGGAATCAGTCACAAACCAATTAGATTTCTTTGCAAGTTTCTTCTCATAGCCAGTAAGTGGCAGAGACAGAATTTGAATCTAGGCAGCTTAACCCCCTGATCCTTAGGGACCTGATCTTGAGCCTTAGATCCTTACCCTCCATGCTGAGCAAAGCCTGTATTAAAGTGGTCTAAGCAGGAAGGAGGAGGAAGTCACTAATTAGTTCTCAGCCTGTACAGGCCAGTGCCTAATTTCCTCATGGCTCCAGGGGACTTCTCCAGTTTCAGAGGGGCTTCAGGGAATCCCCATCCAAATAAAGCGGTGTGGGATAGATCTGAGAATACTCTTGAAGAGCAGCGGAAAGCCCCGGCCATTGAGAGACTTAAAAGAGTCTAGCAATTGCCCTCCCTGCCTCTTCTGACAGAACTAGTCAGAGTTAGTTTACTAAGCCTGAAGCAGGTCAAGAAAGAGGTGGATGTAAGTGCCTTTGGGAGAATGCAGAGCTAGTAATACCATGTAGCCTAAATCTATCACACCTTCTAAGAACACACAGGAGGATGAAGTATGCATTTTGAAGATCAGTTCTGAGGGAGCTGACTTAGGTGAAAAGTCACATGTCATATATGCCTTTTTATCTTCCATGCTGACTACCTCACGTTAATAACTCAAAGACTTCTGTAAAGAAAACCTTTGTAGAATAAAAAGACATTGTATTAAAGACGCAATCGATTTGGTAGGGTTCTGTTTTGTTTCATTGCAAAATTTCTCTGTATATCTGAAACTTAGGTTGAACACATTCTAACGCTTTGTATTTTTACTCCCCCCCACCACATTTTATGTTTTTGATGTCACAATTTATATCTTTTTATCTTGTGTATCCCTTAATAAATTAATATAGTTATTTTTACCACTTTCATCTTTTAACCTACATACTGGCTTTATAAGTGACCTATTAACCCATTACAACATGAGATTATTCTGAATTTTACTGTATATTTACCTTTACCAGTGAGATTTATACTTTTGTATGTTTTCCTGTTGCTAATTAGTGCCCTTTCATTTTGGCTTAAAGACGTCCTTTTAACATTTTTCACAAAGCCAGTCTAGTGGTAATGAATTCCTTTAGCTTTTACTTGTCTGGAAACCCTTTTTCTCTCTTTCAATTTTGAATGATAATTTTGCTTGGTAGAGTATTCTTGGTTGGCAGTTTCTTTTTTCAGCCCTTTGAATATATCATGCTCCTGCCTTCTGGCCTGATATGTTTCTGCTGAAAAATCTATGGTAGTCTTATGGGGTTCCCTTGTACTTAACAAGTTCTTTTTCTCCTACTACTGTTAAGACTCTTTCTTTGTCTTTAACTTTTGAAGCTTTAGTTACAATGTGTCTTGGTGTGGTTTCTTCAGGTTCATCTTATTTGGCACTCTCTGGGGTTGCTGGATCTGGATGTCTGTTTCTTTCCCCAGGCTAGGGAAGTTTTCAGCCATTATTTCATCAAACAAATTTTCTCCCTCTCTTCTCCTCTGGAACCCTGTAAGGCTAATGTTGTTCTGCTTGATGTTATCCTTTAAGTCTCAATCACTGTCCTCACTCTTTTTTCATTCTTTTTGCCTTTTGCTGCTCTGATTGGTTGAATTCCACTGTCTTATCTTAAATTTACATCGAGTGTGCTATTGAACACTCTATATTTTAGAATTAGTTACTATATTCTTCAGCTCTGTGATGTCTCTTTGGTACTTTCTTATATTTTCTATCTCTGTTGAAATTCTTACTTTGTTCATCCATCCTTCTTCTAAGCTCAGGATATGTACTGATGACCAGTTTGAACTCTTTGCTTTTTTTCCCCTGAGACAGAGAGAGAGATGGGGGGGTGGGGAGAAAGAGGGAGAGAGAGAATCCCAAGCAGGCTCCACATCCAGTGCAGAGCCCGACACAGGACTCATCTCACAACCCTGAGATCATGACCTGAGCTAAAATTCAAGAGGTGGATGCTGCTCTTGGCTTTATTGCCATCTTCTTGGAAACCTCTGCACCTTGAAAGCCAAGTGGAGAAAGAAGAAAATGCACAGCCTGAAGCATAAAAAAAGAAAGATGAGGCAGAAATCTGAGTAAACTGGTAGCTTTACTACACAGTTTACTGGTAGTTTACTACACAGGAGCAGAAATAAGGAAAACCAGAGGCCAGGGGTGCTGGTACCAATTGTTGGACTGCATGCCTACTTTCCAGAGCTTAATTCAATGGATCTAGACCATCCATCACCATCTGATTGCAAGAACCACCCTTGAGAGACCCACAATGTTCATACCAAAGCAGTCCCTTTTGGTCCTTTGCCCTGAACCTGTGACTTTTGGGACTAATTCTATTTTCATTTGTGGCTAAATGTAACACATGTACAATAAATCATCTCTTCAGCTGTCTTAGCTGAAGAAAAAAAAAAGAGTCAGATGCTTAGTCAAGTGAACCTCCAGGCACCCCTTGAACTCTTTATCAGGTAAATCACTTACCTCCATTTCATAAGGTTTTTTTCTGGAGTTTTATCTTGTCCTTTCATCTGGAACATATTCTTCCCTTTATTCATTTTCCTTGGCTCTTTCTGTTGGTTACCACGCGTTAGATAAAACAGCCACTTTTTCCAGTCTTGAGGGAGTGGCCTCCTGCAGAAGATAAACCTTATTATTCAACCGTGTCCTAGCTCTTAGTGGTCTCTCAAACCTTTGTGACCAAGCAGCTTACTTTATTTTTAGTGGCTCCCAGCATCTGATGGTGCACCAAGACCTGTTAGTGTCCCCAAGGTAAAGAGCTCAGTCAGCATCTAGATTCGGGCTCATTAGACTCCAGACCCTCTCCCAGCAGCTTTTAAAGTATGCAAACACGCCTCTTCCAGGGGAAAACTGGGACAGGAGTGTTTCTGTCTCCTCCCTTTGCACTGACTCCTGGGAGTAACAGCCAGTTAAGGACTGTTTCTTTCTTTGCTACTGTCCTGTTGAACATAAGCCTCCCTTGTACCAGAGAAAGGCCATCAAGGATTGTGTCCTCTGGGTGACAGACCCAAACTCTGGGGCATCAGACGTGCACAGAAACCCTTCTCTTAATGATACTGATCACCTGGAGCATAGCAGAGAGATAGCATAATGATGGCATTGCAGGCCTCCCTGGTTTCTGGATTGGATTGTAATCAGCCCTGGAAATGTGTCTAATTAGAAGCCTTCCCTCAGGCCACAGCCATGAAAACAAGTTAACAGACCTCTTTTACAGAAAGAAAGATTAGGGGTGTTTTAATCTGCTGTCTCATTGTTGTGCTCTGGGTAGAGGGTAACTGGTTCAGAAGTATTTCTCCATTTTTTAAAAGATTTCATTTTGGGGCGCCTGGGTGGCTCAGTGGGTTAAAGCCTCTGCCTTCGGCTCAGGTCATGATCCCAGGGTCCTGGGATTGAGCCCCGCATTGGGCTCTTTGCTCTGCATGGGGCCTGCTTCCTCTGCCTGTCTCTCTGCCTACTTGTGATCTCTGTCTGTCAAATGAATAAATAAAATCTTAAAAAAAAAAAAAAGATTTTATTTATTTATTTGTCAGAGAAAAAGGAGAGAGAGTGTGCACAAGCAGGGGGAACAGCAGGGAGAGGGAGAAGCAGGCTTCCCACTGAGCAGAAAGCCTGATGCAGGACTTGATCCCAGGACCCCGGGATCATGAACTGAGCTGAAGACAGATGCTTAATGACAGAGCCACCCAGGCGCCCCAAGTATTTCTCCATTTGTAACAGTCCCACAAAATCCACAGGCATAGACCCTGCAGGCCACCAGGGCCATGAGATTAAGAAGTGTCCCCTGAGCAGCAGCCACAAAAGTTGGGGTGCCAGATGAGTGTGCAAGCCCAGCCCTGGAAGATACTGGAAATCAAGAGCGAACCAGAGGGATAGCACAAAGATGGTGCCACTGGCCTTCAACCCCAGGGCGCACCTCAGTAGGCTTCTTGATGTGCTAACCCAGAAGCTTGCCCCTCATGCTGAGGTCCCAAGATAAGCAAATGGATGTCTTCCACAGAACAACCTGGGGTGTGTTCTAGCTGGCTGTCTCTGCGCTGTGCTCTGTGGCTGGAAGCCAGCCAAGAACTATCTGTCCATTTGTTACAGTTCCACGGGACCCCAAATGCATGCCCCACCAGTCACCAGAGCCAGGCAGTAAAGTGGACTCTCCTAGGTGGAAGGCATGGAAATCAGGGCAGCAGACACATGTAGCACCTCTACGCGGGGAGATTCCAGTGCTCTGGAGCAGGGCAGAGGGAAAGCCCAAAGCCAACAGCAGCCCTCTGCAGTTACTGGAGGCATCAAGTCGGGGCTCTTAGATGTGTGTTTAATTAGGAGCCTGCCCTTCAGGCCACAGCTATGAAGATAAGCTAATAGGCCTCTATCACAGCAAGACTGGGCGCCTCAGTTTGTGGTTGCCTTTCTGCTGTGGCCTGGGGGTGATAGCTGTTTAAGAACTCTTTCTCAGTTTGTTATAATCCTGTGGGACCCATGACAATAAGCCCAGCAGCCACCAGTGCCTAGCAATCTAGAGGTGTCCCCTGGGCTGCAGCCACAAAAATCAGGACACCAAACAAATGTATAAACTCCTTTCTGGGAGATACTGATGAGCTGGACTGAGACCAAGAAAGAAAGTAAAGATGGCACCCACTGTCTTCTATCTTTGGAGAATATAGATGTTTGCTAAATTACAGACCTGCCCCTCAGGCAGTCACCTTAAGATAAGCAAGTAAGTCTCTTTCACAGAAAGTTTGGATGTTTTTCAGTCACCTGCCTCTGAGCTGGGCCCCAGGTTGGGATGTCTGTGAGGGCCATTTAAGGACTGTTTTTCAGTTCACCACAGACCTGTGGATCTTGTGGAGGCAAGCCCTGTTGGCTTTGAAAGCTGGATATTTGGGGTGCTTGGCCCTCAGGTACAGGTCTTAAAAGTTGGGGTGCTAGATGTAGGGTCAAACCTGACATTCCTCAGGGAGAAGCTTGGGGTTGTGAGTTCCCTCCTGATTGTGTGTTGACACACCAGGAGTGAGGTTTGTGGTAAGATTGTGTCTGAGCCTCTCCTACCCACTTCAATGTGGGTTTTTTCTTGTTCACCCAATCTGTAGGCGTTGCTCAGTTACTTTTTGTTTTGGTTCCCTTCACCCTCCCCGCGCTGAGAGGAAATTTTTCCATATGTAGCTGTAAATTCAGTGTGCCTGTGGGAGGAGGTAAGTTCAAAATCCTCCTACATTGCCATCTTGAAATGGACCTGCTCTTCTTTTATTAGTTTCATCTCTATTTCTTTCTCAGAGTATTTGCTCTGTCTTCATCCTCCAATGATAGATGACAACTTTCCCCATCTCCACATTGTGCCCTGTCGCTTCTTATCTCCTTCACCCCTTTTCTCTCTACCCAGTCGTTTCTTTATATTGATTTCAAGCTCATCTTCTAACAGCATAACATTGAACAAATAAATCTGTGCTCAGAAATCCCCATTATCTTAATACTCATAATGCGGAGCCCAGACTCCTTTATTTGGAATTTGGGGGTCTTTCACAATCTAGCCTCCAACAAAGGGAAAACGTTCCACTCTTGACTTTCCCTGAATGACTCATTCTGGCCAGGAGCATCTTTCCTCATAAACTACATATTTTTACCTCTAATTTTTTTTCTGGCCATCTATTCTATTCCTTCTAGAACAACCTCTCTCTTCTTCCTCTTTGTTTACCTGAGTCACAAACTTATTGAAATGCCAAGTTCAAGACCTACTTCTTTCAGAAGAGGGTCTCTTATTATATGATAACAACCCAATTTCAGAGACATAAAAATGTGATAAAATGTACATTTAAAAATAAATAAAATACAGGAGCATCTGGGTGGCTCAGTCAGTTAAGCATCTGTCTTCAGCTTGGGTCATGATCCCAGGGTCCCGAGATGGAGTCCCACATCAGGCTCCTTGCTCAGCAAGGATCCTGCTTCTTCCTCTGCCTGTTGCTTCCCCTGCTTGTGCTGTCTCTCTCTCTGACAAATAAATAAATACAATCTTTAAAAAATAAATAAAATAAAATATAATTGTACATATATACAATTGTATAAATATAATAAAATACAAGCATGTAGTCGATTGACTGAATGTTTAACAGCCTTAGTGTAAGCATCTATAGAGGATAACTGTGGTTTACTTTTGTTCAGAGTCCATTCAGTCTTCTCTCAATAACTGTCCCCATATTTCTCTCAATGGGTCTACCCCTTTGCCTACTGTGGGTTCAGGTACCCCTGGAAACAGTGAATCCACATACAATCCAGGGATGGAACACTTAACCGAGGCTAAATTGGTCAATGTACTAATACCCTTGACCAGCACAATTGGTTTAGGGAAAATCTGGGATTTGAACCTGGAAGTCTAGACAGCCTAGAGCTACTGGCAGCCATCAGGAAATGGGGGCAGCACCAAGGAATCAGAAATAAGAAATTAAGAAGGAGAGAAACAAAATTCTGGTTGCACGTTCAAGTCTTGACTCATAAAGCACCAAGACAGCAGCACCTGGACTGGTAATGGCAGGAGTCCCTATGTTCTCTTTTGCCCCAGGCAGTGGATCTCAATACCTTCTTTTGCAATTAAAATAATCCTGATTTAGACTAAAGAAGACAAATCCTTAGCTGTAAAGACACATTCAACAAATATTTATTGCATGCCTATCATATGCCAGCACTGTGCTAAAAATAAGTATAATGTCTCTCCATTTAAGCTCCTTTTAGGTAGGAAGGGAAAAGCCTCCACCACTCTTGCCCAGGTCAGTGCAACATTCTGCTTGGATTCTTTTGTACACCCTCAACAGAATAAATACAATTTTATGTGAGTGGTTTAATCAAGAAGAATTGCTCTAAGTATACCATATAACAGATAAAATTTGGACTTTATTAACCACATATTTGCGGTAAACTCTACCCTTTTGAAAACCATAATCTCTCATTACAAAAAATTAAGCCATGACACCAATTTAAAATAGAGATTTAACATTATCTCTTAAAACCAGCAGGCTGTTTCAAGGAAGCTGTTACTAAAGATACTCACATAGAAATTAGAGGGTAGTTGGAATTAAATCCTTTTTAGGTCACGTGTCATGCACTACTGATATTCAAGGTTCAGTTACTTGGTAGAAATCTGGAAAAGAAAATATTCAGTGGATTAGGCCGAAGAACAAAGAGGTGTACATTCATTCAAGTGTACAACACTTGGTTTACAAATAAGTGTCATATTCATTTCAAGGCTTAACGCAGCATAGAGAAAGCCAACTGATGTTGATTAACATGCTGGGCGTATAAAATTGCATTTTAGCATTCCCACAAATAGCCTGACACCAAAAATGTCAGCAACTTAGAGATAGTCAGAAGGAACTTCAAGCTCATACAATCAATATTATCACACACATACTTAAAAAAACAAGGTAGTTATCGTTAATACTAATTGGAATTTTTAAAACTCAAAGCCAAAGTGAAAACAGAGTTTCTGCAGAAATCTATACATATATTATTGTTTGAAACTTAAAAATGGACCTGCACACAGAGTGAGAGTCAATTTTTACCTTAGTAATTGCCTAGGGCCTTGTGTCTGAGGCAAAAGTAGGCTTTTATATAAATTAAAAATGATACGGGATGCCTGGGTGGCTCAGTTGGTTAAGCAGCTGCCTTTGGCTCAGGTCATGATCCCAGCGTCCTGGGATTGAGTCCCACATTGGGCTCCTTGCTTGGCAGGGAGCCTGCTTCTCCCTCTGCCTCTGCCTGCCTCTCTGTCTGCCTGTGCTCGCTCTCTCTCCCTAACAAATAAATAAAAAATAAATAAAATTTTTTAAAAATAATAAATTTAAAATGATACATTAGAATTGAAAGAGACCTCAAAGGTCTTTAAAGTTACCCAGATGTAGAGCAAACTCCTCATTGAGAGAGGAAGGGTAAAATGAACACATGCAAATATCACTTGCATGAAAGCACAAGGCAGCCCTAATTTGACAAAGAACAAGCTTGAGGCAACAGGCTTTGAATAGCAAAAAAACCTTTCTGTATGGCAAAATCTATACTTATATATCTGTATCTGTGTATCTATACCTACATCTATTTATCTATTTGTCCATTTATCTATCTGTCCTAAAAACGATTCTTCCAGAAATACAGAACCAACAACAATTACCTCCATACATCGACGCTCCAAAAAGTGGCCTTTGGGAGAAACACTGGCCTTTCACTGCTCACACGATGCTATGGTGAAGACATGCCCTTTGGAATGCTCTCTGGTAACAGCGTCTAGACGGTTGCATCTGTTTCCCACTAGGAAATATTTCCAAGAGTCCTGGCCTGGGTGTCCTTGTCGTCTGTTTCTCATTATTGCATTAGTAATGAGCAAATGTACTGGCTTAATTAGTGAATACGCTCTAATTCAAAAAAATACTTTTGCTAAATAAATTCATCACCCTTAAATTTTTTTCAGAGATTTTATACAGAAGCATGAAAAACCAGCTCAAATACAATTAGCACATTAAACATACTCAAGGGCTCCTAATACAAAGGAGTAATCCCTCCAATCTTCTGTACAGACCCATAAAAGAATATAAATATTAAAACATTCTGTTTTCCATTAATAATGCTTATTTTATAAAAATAGATGTCTGTTATCAAACCATGGAATCCCTTCACAGAAATATGTCTTATTTGCTATCTTAAAAATTTGTGCCTCTGTGACGCAAACTTCAGAGTGTGTGAAATTTAATTAGCACCACTTGTTTTAACATGCAAATTCTAAAGAAGTTCTAGGGCTGAGAGAAAAGGTTAAAGATGTATTGGCTTTACTACACTACTTATCTGTTAATTATCTTATCACAGAACAGCAAGAATCAAGAGGAGATAAATGGGATGGGAGATAGAACAAAAGCCAGAGAGAATACTGAAGAGAGAGAAAAAAATGAACGTCAAATCAGCTTACAACCTGGAGTGTAAATATATTAACTTTTCATAATTCAGACTCTAATAATTACAGGTCCATTTAAATTAACTGGAAGACAAGGCACCTGTTTAGTCCTGTGTTACCCCATTATATTCATCAATCCCGAAGTGGGTCCTTACTGAGATGTATTTATCTCACATTTCATTTTCCATAAATCAATATCTATTTTCTGCTGTGTATTGGAGATATTTTATTTTTAGCAAAATATCCTTTCCCCCAAGAAACTAAGCAAGACTTCCCATGTAATTCTATAAAAATGGATATTTGAAATTGCTTATTCAATAAAACTATATTTTGAGATTTACATAAGGCTTTCATTTTATGTGAAATTGTTGCATTATTTGGGTATTTGATATTTGTCACATCACTAATTCTATGTCAAGTGGCAGGAACAGGTGTGCATTTCTTTGAAAGATGTTGAGGCTGGGGGGAAAACCCTATCTTGCTTATCATACTTGATAAGACTAAAACCATTTAGGTGAGGTTTTTAACACATCATAATACATCACAGTTCTGTTTTGAACCTCAAGAGTGGCAAGATTCACAATAAATCTGTGTTTTAGTCCATCTGAACTTTACCCAATCCCCATTTCTTCTTGTGTATTTGTTCATTCATTCACTTACTCATCATTCAACAAATAAAGTTATCGAATGCCTACAGTTCTAGAACCTGGAAATCCATGGGTGCACTATGTTTTCCTTGTTAATTATGACCTTATTTTTATCATCTTTTCACTGCCTCGGACTGTGCTTTATATGGTCTGATGACAGACTGTACTAGTCTTGATGGTCAACACGTATTAAAGCATCTATGTGTGTTGGATGCTAAGCTACAGGACAGACAACATCAGCTAAAATCATTGTCCATGCTTAATATCTTAGCACCCAAAGCTCGAGCTAACCTAGTAGGAAGACTAAAGTTATAAGAGAAGGTCAAATCCTAAATTTCATAGGAAATATGCACCGCGTTCTTTTGAACTCATTTTTAGAAAAATTTCTTCCATGGCTTGTGCTTTTTTGTTTGTTTGTTTACAAGATGGGGTGGAGTAGGTAAAGATAAAAGAAGGAGTCTTGACATAGGGAATATATTCAATAATATTGTAATCCTTTTGATGACAGATGGTAACTAGATGGTGGAGATTGGGAATTGCTTTGTAATGTGTAAAACTATCGAATCACCATGATGTACATCTGAAACTAATAAGATATTGTGTGTCAATTATACTTTCACAAAAAATTACGAGATATATTTTTTATTTATTCATTAGAGAGTGTGCGCATGTGAGTGGGGGAGGGGCAGAGGGAGAAGGAGAGGGGGAATCTCAGGCACACTCCCCGCTGAGGCTGGAGCCCATCACCAGGGCTCTCACAGCCTGAGATCATGACCTGAGGTGAAACGAAGGGTCGGTCGTTTAACCAACTGAGCCACCCAGGTGCCCCAATGAGATAGATATATCTTGTGTTTCACTATTAAAATTCAAACAAACAAACAAAAATTAGAGAAATTCCCTTTCAAGAGGTTGGATGACTAAAAATGCTATGTGGTGGGGCGGAGGGGGGTGTTAGATAACAAATGAAAACAGTGGGATGAAAAGGGAGTGCATGGAAGAAGGAAGAGGGAGAAGATGAGGTGGACACAGGTGACAATCCTAGAGCAGAAGGAGCTGCCTCATAGAGACTGACATGTTCAAGAATCTGTCACTCCTGATTCTAACCAACTGGTTGCTTCTTCCCCACAGACTGTGAGATCCATAAAGGCTGTCCCTGTTTGTCTTGGTGCAGGTTCAATAAACATTCATTAAATGAATGGCTCATAGTAAAAGTTCTGAACATGAGAACTGTACACTTATATAATACCTTTCAAAACACTTGGTACATATTTGTGCCTTGAGTAGGACACCCTGCCCTCACTCGAGGGGACGTATGTGAGGATATCCCACTGTTTGAAACAGTGAAAGGGTGGAAACCGTCTAAGTGTCCTTAATTAGGGAATGGATATATAAATTGTGGTATATTCCCATCATGTAGTGCTTTAAAAAAACTACAAATCTGTATCTCTCAATCAGGATAGATCTCAAAAATATAATGTGTGACAAAAGCATTGAATTATATGTATAATATAATACTATACACACACAGCATATACACAGGCACAACTTTATCAAGACGTAATTCATATATCATACAATCCATTCATTTAAAGTGTACAATTCAGAGGCCCTTCGGTGACACAGTCGGTTGGGCATCTGACTCTTGGTTTTGGGTCGTGATCTCAGGGTCGTGGGATTGAGCCCTGCATCAGGCCCTGAGTTCAGTGAGGCATCTGCTAAAGTTTCCCTCTCTCTTTCCCTCTGCCCCTCCCTGTGCTTGCTCTCTCTCCCTCTCTCTAAAATAAATAAGTAAACCTTAAAGAAAGTGTACAATTCAATGGTTTTGAGGTTATCAATTTTTTAAAATTATAGTAAAATACCTACAAAATTTGCCATTTTAATAATTTTCAAGTATACAATTCACTGGCATTAATTACATTCACAGTATTGTGCAGTCATTACCACTATGTTTTCCAAAACTGTTTCATTACCCTAAACAAAATTCTTTTTTTTTTTTAAGATTTTATTTATTTATTTGTCAGAGAGAGAGAGCAGGAGCGAGCACAGGCAGACAGAGTGGCAGGCAGAGGCAGAGGGAGAAGCAGGCTCCCTGCTGAGCAAGGAGCCTGATGTGGGACTTGATCCCAGGATCGCTGGGATCATGACCTGAGCCAAAGGCAGCCGCTTAACCAACTGAGCCACCCAGGCATCCCCTAAACAAAAATTCTATAGCCATTAAACAATAACTCACCCTTGTGCTTCCTTACAACCTCTGGTAATCACTAATCAACTTTCAGTCTATGAATTTACCTATTCTAGATACCTCAACCAAATAGAATCATACAATATTTGTCTTTTTGTGTCTTGCTTATTTCATTTAGCATAATGTCTCCAAGATTCATCTATATTGTAGCGTGTATCAGAACTGCATTAACTTTTATGGTTGAAAGATATTCCATTGTATATATTATAAACCATATTTTGTCTATTCATTCATCTGTTGATGGACACTTAGATTGTTTTTACCTTTTAGCTATTCTGATAATGATGCATAGAAATTGGTTTTACAAATATCTGTTTAAGTCCTTTCTTTCAATTCTTTTGGGTATATACCTAGAAATGGAATTGTGGAATCAATTCCATTTTTTGAGGAATTGCCAAATCTTTTCACTGGTATATTTTTTAAAAATACTAAACACTTTGATAGATGATAAAGACAGAGAGAGAGAGAGAAAGATGTTTGATCTAATGCGTATACTGGAATAACACGCACAGAAGTTATTATTTTGGTATGGGATGGTATTATTTAGGGATGGGATGCACCTCTTTTCATTTTATCTTTATTCAATACATTTCAGCTAGGAGTGGTCAAAGGAAATGGTCTTATCTGTAATGCTTCTTTTTATTTTTTAGAAGGGCTACATATACATAATTTGCAGAATTATCTTAAAAACAGTTAAGAGAAAAAAACAGTTAAGAGGAAAGAACATTTGATACAATATAAACAGTTGTTAATTTGAGGTAGAAGGGATACCCATGGTATTCTTTGTAGCTTTCTTATTTTTTTAATTAGAAAAAGACAATTTTTTCTAAAAAGTACCTACCACCTGATCCTCATATCGAAGGCAGAATTCTGAACCAGACACTGGTGGACCAGAACCAGAGACTCGGGCTCTGGGCTGCTCGTGGGAGGGCTCGGTGAGGAGAGGGATGCTGAGAAGGTGGGCACCCCAAACTCTTTGATGCTGTGTACCACAACCCTTAAATATACCTTTACATTTTTAAATGTAAATATACATTTCTGTTTCAAAAGCCACCACTTTTGTGGGGAGACGTGAAGGAAGAAAGGATAAGGTTCAGTAAAGCAGGAGGACAGCATGATAAGAGGGAAGGCTTGTGGACAAGATAACAACTCACAACAGTGGCTAGGAAACGAGGGAAGTGGAGAAAAGGAGGGATTCTGAGGTTACGCAGATCAAAGAGATAGGGGTTCAAAGGGCCATTTGTAGCAGACCATTTGTGCTCTGTGCGAGATGACATGGATTCTTCCATGTCCTGGTGTCCGGCCCCCACCCCTCACCCCTTCCCAGTTTTCACCATTTCTGTGCTTAGTGAGCGAACGCGCAGGTATGTGTGATGTGTGTACTGCAGGTAAGGAAAATGAAATGATGGGGAGCCTGAAGGAATGTGGGATGTGAGATAAAAAGCCAGTTAAATTAAGAACAAATTAGCATCTCTCTGAAATAGAACTAACTGTTGGCTGCCAGATTATTCACTACTGATCCCTTGTCAGGATACATCTTCCAGAACGAATAAAATTAGTGAAAAAAATGTCTGAATTCCTTAATAACATTTTTTTAATGCCCTTGCCCTGGAAAATAACCTTAATACCTTTGTCACTAATTTGTACAGTATAAGTCTCTTTTCTTTTTAATATCCTAAAGTTGCTAGTCTCAGAGAGATGAAAAGAATCAGAGCTGAGAACAAAGAACGCTTCGCTCACAAAGGTGAGGGAATTAATCTAAGAAGGAAAGGGAAGTTATCTGTGGTTATGAGTTCCACCTACACATTGCCACCAAATATATCTCCCTTGAGTCCAGGGTTGAATACATTTACTTTATTCAAGTTTCTTTCCTTGGCAAAAGCAGTATCCCCCAGAAGTATTTCTCAAAATCATATCAATAAGTGTTTCTTGAGCAAAGAAACTCCACAATCAAGTAAGTTTAGGAAGTGATGAGTTAAGAAAAATTTCTTACTGCAGAACTTTAAAAAATTAAAGACTAATCGTGACCCTCCAAACTATGGGGGCATTTCTGAAACTTACTTGAACAAGATATTCCCCTCTTTATTCCTCCCTCCCCACCCCAATCTGTAACTTTTCATGGAATCAGAATTCTGTGAAACATAATTTTGGAAACTTTGACCTACCCTCTAAGAGCCTGGATGCTGGAAATCAGATCTGAGTGTAAATTCCTACCTTAACACTTACTAGCTGAGTGATACTAGGCAAACAATTTAAGTTTTCCTATGTCTGTTTGCTTACTGGTATAATGGGATAATCACCCTCCCGGGTCGGTGTGAAGACTTATTGAGATAACTTACAGAAATGTTTGGCACGTAGTGAGTACTCAGTAAACAGTAGCTGTTACCTTCTTGTTATTCTACGATTTGAACCTTAACCTGCTTTTCCTGCCTTAGAAAAAAGCTGGAGCCTCAGGGTGGGGAATCTTATAACCCAGCCGAAATTAATGAAAGTAATGGAAAGGTTCTAAATGGGAACAAGTGGTTTGAATTCTGCCCCCTTTGCCGGGACAGCCGGTCTAATCTCCAGAGGCTTATCCTGCCTCGTCATTGTCTTAACAGGTATGCATCTTACTTATCACTGAAGCCTTTCTCAACAATGTCCTCATTAACTCCCTCACTGGGCAGCTTGCAATAATCTCTTCTTGTAGGCAAACTTTGTAGCCTTTTTTCTGTATCTTTCCTTAGCACTTAACCACTTGCTACTGCGAGTCGTTATGTATGTGCTGCTGTATTTATTTCCCTAAGTGGCATCCTTTTAAGGGCAGGGTGCGCATACTGTCCCGTGTTTGGAAGCACAATACAGGGATTTGCAGTGTTCGCTACGTATTTATCAAATGAAAAACATGCTCTCACTTTATAGTTCACAGAGTGGCTTTCTAATGACAACATCAGTGTAAATGAATATAGGAGCAGTCGATTTTCTCCAATTAGCAGAGATCTATGAGTATGGAGCTTTTTCCGAAAGTAATTTCTATCAGAGCATCATTTGCTGCCCTCCTGTGTTTGATATGAATATTATTTTACACCAGAACACAAAAAGAATAACTTGCTCACTTAAATTTATTTAGACTGCCTTTTGTTTACTTTCAAATCCTTGAATCAATTTTCCCCATACAAAGTATTTTTCCTTTTCCCATTAAAATTATCTTTATTCAATACATTTTAAGCTACTTTTTCACTTAGAGTTATACAGTGTATAAGAACTTTTCATATATTTTTTAAGATTTTATTTATTTATTTGTCAGAGAGAGTGAGCACAGGCAGACAGAGAGGCAGGCAGAGGCAGAGAGAGAAGCAGGCTCCCTGCTGAGCAAGGAGCCCGATGTGGGACTCGATCCCAGGAAGCTGGGATCATGACCTGAGCCGAAGGCAGCCGCTCAACCAACTGAGCCACCCAGGCGTCCCAGAACTTTTCATATTGATCTGATACTCCTTCCGTATAATCTACTTAAGTGGTTATATTTTCATTTTTTAAAATCTGAGACAATAACTTATTTCAAATTATTCTGGTATGATTTTTGTATATTAGACCCGCTTGGGTAACAGTATATTTAAGATTGTATTTTGGAGCTGGAAAAGCCTGGTTCAAATCCCAGCTTAGTCACATAGTAATTGTATAATTTTGGGCAAATTACTTGTCTGAAACTTTTTTTTTAAGATTTTATTTATTTATTTGGGACGCCTGGGTGGCTCAGAGGGTTAAGCCTCTGCCTTTGGCTCAGGTCATGATCTCAGGGTCCTGGGATCGAGTCCCACATCGGGTTCTCTGCTCAGCTGGGAGCCTGCTTCCCCACCCCCTCTCTCTGCCTGCCTCTCTGCCTACTTGTGATCTCTCTCTGTGTCAAATAAATAAATAAAATCTTTTTTTAAAAAAGATTTTATTTATTTATTTGACAGAGAGAGAGAGATCACAAGTAGGCAGAGCTCCAGGCAGAGAGAGAGGGGAAAGCAAGCTCCCTGCTGAGCAGAGAGCCCAATGCGGGGCTCCATCCCAGGACCCTGAGACCATGACCTGAGCGGAAGGCAGAGGCTTAACCCACTGAGCCACCCAGGCGCCCCTGTCTGAGGCTTTTTAATCTGTAAAATAAAGGTAATACCTCTCGAAGAGCACATAAGATAAAACCCTTTGTGCACCCCAGAAAAGATATTCTATTTAGGAAGCATGTTTTCAAGTCTTTTTTCTTTGGCATTACCTGTTTTGGTGAAGTTGAAGACTGCATAAGGATATGAATTAGAATGGCCCAGCCTATTATCTGGATTAAGTTCTGTTTTTCCATATTGAATGCTCAACATTGAACTCTTGTGATGTGCCAGGCACTGTTCTAAACATTTAGCTTTGTGCAGCCTAATAATATGAATCCTAGCCACCTCATGAAGTCTTTGTCTGTTACTAACTTCCCTTTAGATTCTTGCCGGTCTTGTCCACATTACATACTGGATTCTTTATACAAGCTACCCTAGGTTATGTTTCCAGTCCCTTCCTCTCTGTTTCCAGTGCATGTTGTCATCTCTCTTGGTCTACTGCTACAGCCTCTACTTAGGGATGGGGGTTCACTATCATGCCACTTTGTATACCTTCATTAAGTTTTTTAAGGATGGGGATTTATAGCTTGAATCTCTCCTACACTTTAATGTAAGAGAGGAGAAAGCATTAGCATTGATACTTTTAATTGCTGACAATTGTGATCTATTCTGTTACACCACCTCAGTCTTTTCTCAACACAGCAGAAAGAAGGATCCTCTGAAACAGCAGGTCAGTTGTTTTCCTTGAAGTGATATCCCTTTTCATTCATTTCTTGGGGAAAATGCCTACTAAACACTCAAGTCTAAATAACCATAGTTTAATCTATTGGTTTTTCCAAGCAAGAATGATGGGAATTTCAAGGAATCTGTGAATTGAACACTATTTTCATAATATGAAGATTTGCCACTTTTAGCATTAATACAGATGAAACAAAAGCACAGAGAGTAAATGAGCACTTAGCATGAATCAAGGTAGTGGCAACAAACTACTAGTAGTCTTTGTAATTTTCCACTGGCACTCACTCTCAATAAAAACAAACAAAACCAAAAAGTCAACTCAGTTTCACTTTAAAATGTCCTTTATGCAGTAAAAAGTAGTAATTTTATGAAATCTTAGCCCTTGAGGGCACGTTTTTAAATATTTTGTGTGACAAAATTGGTAGTGTGCATAAAGCATTTCTGCTGCTGCCAAAGTACGATGGTTTTAAGGAAAAGCACTTATTATTTGAATTGCAAACTGAACTTTCTTCTTTTCTTTCCCCTCAAGGAACACCATTTTTACTTGAATGATTGACAAACTATAGTTACTCAAAACTGGGTATTTGGCAGACATTTTCTTGAAAATGAACCAAGTAGTCCTGTCACTTCGAGGAAAACAAAACAGTATTTGCTACTGGTGATTAAATTGAAGCTATCAAGCAAAACTTAAAATTGTGGAAAACTCATACCATCACTGTGAGTTTTTCAGCTTCCAATACTATAAGACTTTCCCGATGAGATCAGTGGTGATACTAGTAAGTGTGATTTTTTGATACGTGTGAGATGTGTCAACATTGGAAGACCTCTATTACTCAGTGATCCAACAACACTTTCCAAATCAGGGATACATGACATTACAAAATCATGTCTAGGCAAAAAATTCTTTCAACGTTTAAGATAGATGAATGAATTCTAATGTAACAGAATGAAAGTTCATTGATCAGGGGCGCCTGGGTTGCTCAGTCGTTAAGCATCTGCCTTTGGCTCAGGTCATAATCTCAGGGTTCTGGGATCTAGCCTCACATTGGCCTCCCTGCTCATCGGGAAGCCTGCTTCTCTCCCACTCTCCCTGCTTGTATTGCCTCTGTCAAGTAAAGAAATAAAATCTTAAAACAAAACAAAACAAAAAAAAAGAAAAAAAGAAAGTTCATTGATCAGAGTCCATGCTATAACTAAGTTTTAAGAAATTACCACTTATTGGAATTTTTCTAGGGAAGTAAGATTATCCACAATTATTTGAAAAGGCTATTAGAATATTTCTCCCTTACCACATATTTTTGTGAAGTGGATTTTTCAAACTTCCACCAAAACTTCTTATCACAATAGTTCAAATATAGAAGCAGATAGGAGAGTCTAGTTGTTTTCTATTAAACTTGACATTGAAGGCATCTGCAAAACTGTTAAAAAAAAAAAACAGTCTTCTCACTAAATTGCTTTTGGAAAAAGTTATTTTTCATAAGATGTTTTTGCTAACATGTAATGGTTTTGTTATTGTTATCTTTACACAAATTACTAAATACTTTAAAATTTTAATTTCTAATTAAAAGTGAGTATCAACAGGTATAACCCTCATATACAGACTCTGTGGGGTCTTCCAAGAATTTTTAAGACTGTAATCGAGTCCCATGGCCAAAATGTTTGAGAATTACTTATCTAAAGTATGTCAGATCATGTTCTTTTAATAAAACCATTACTCCCAATGGTTCCCTATTTCCCTCAGGATAAAAGTCACAAGTTCTTGCACTGGCCTACCAGGATCTGCTCATATCTCTTCCTCCTCCATTACCTATCCCTCTACTCTTCCCCTTGCTCACTCCCTCCAGCCACATTTACCTCTCATTTCTCCAATAAGCCAGACACAATTTCAGTATTAGCACCATTGTACTGGCAGTTCCTTCTGCCTGGAAAACAATTCCCCCAGTTTCCCCCATGGCTATTTCCTTAAAGTCTTTGCTTAAGTGTAACCATCTCAATAGTCTAACATAAGTAGCTTGTTTAAAACTGCAAACGTACTGCTACTCCCATTCTGCACAACCCCTTCTAATACTTGCTTGTTTATGCCTACAAACTGCGCGGCCTCCCCTGCCTCCAAGTATAACATAAGCTCCAAAAGCGTGGCAAAATGGCCCCCACACAGAACTGAAGAAGTATTTGTTGAATGTTGAATGAATGAAAAAACTCGTTTGACAGCTTGTCATTTTTCAGGGACCTGTCCAGAGTCCCAAGAGAAGGAGGATGCAACTTACAGAGAGAGGAATGGACAATGCTAGCAAAGACCTTTTGAATGGAAGAAAATGAAGGAGGGATACAGTGATCACAACCTCGATAGTGAAGGCGTTATGGGCCTGACAAAAGATCTTGGGAGAGTGTGCAAGGCGGATTTAAGTGTCTGGCAATGAATGCTGGCCTTGTGCTTAACTCCCCCACCTCCCGCCTCTTCAGTCTCCTATGAAACCAAAGTCCCCAGAGCCTTCCCTGGACCCCTCCACCCCAACACAAGTAGGCCACACCAAAGAGACTGAAAATTTTCTAAACTTTATGGAAAAAGCAACGACGACAATCAACTAGCCAAAAAGGAAGCCTCCAAATCCCGTCTCATTCCAGTGCCTTCTCTCCTCTGTTGCCGGCTTTAGGATCTCTCCACCGTCCAGTTCTCCGGGGTCCCGATGGTCTCCCAACGCTGTGTTCCGAAGGGCCCACAGGAAGGCAGGTCAGGCGGGTCGCCCCCAGGTAAGTACTTCTGTACAAGAAAGGCACGAGAAACAGGAGCAATGGAGAATCGGTCCACTTGGAGCAGGAACACGCGGGAATGACGGCAAACGGGAACTCAGGAGAGGCTCCCACACAGCAGTGACAAAACGAGGGTCTCAGTTCTCCTCCGGCTTGTCGGCCGGCGGTCCGCAAGGCTGCAGCATCTTCTCCATCAAGTTGAAGCGGACTCGAGCTTTGCTCTCATTCTCCGCAATGGCGAAGTAGTTGAGAAGGTCGAAGTGGCCCATGTAGGAGCAATAGGAGTCGCGGTGCTGGTTGACCAGCCACTCCCACTTGGTGGTATCGGCGTGGCCCGTGCCGATGTACTTGGACTGCAGGTGCTCCAGCTGGCTGTGGATGGTGTAGCGGTCAGTCATCTCGCCGTTTTCCCTTTGCTCCCAGGTCAGAGGCCACACAGAAAGAGACGCTCTAGATTTTCGCGCGGGAGAGAGGCCACAGCACCGAACCCCAAGCCGCTCAGTCGCAGGAAAATGACGTCGCAGCTACGAAGATGCGTGGACTCGCGGTCCGAGGGCTCAGAGGCGGAAGCGGAAGTGTATTCTGTAATGGAATTGGAGTCGCCTAGGCGACGCTACAGGTCGGCCGCCCTCCCCATAGAGAGCCCCTCCCCCTTCGTAGAGCGTTGCATTATGGTTCACTTAATGACCTTTTTTCTAACGGGGAGCGTTGCATGCCGGGACTTGTGGTCTCCGAGGGTTCGTGCGCGCGGGTTTCCGGGACCCGTCGTCTCGGTTTAAGAACCCGCCGGCGGCCTAGTGGGCGGTCGAGTCGGGGAGGCGGAGAGCATCCTTGGGAGGCTGAGAGCTGAAAAGAAATGGGTAGCTCATGTAGGACAGGGCCACAGGCAACCGTGAAAGCAAACTCGGTATAATTTTGATTTCGGAGCGAATGTGACAGACTGGAAGTCCCTTCACAGCCAGGGGTGGGTCCCCCTGAAAATAAATAGACGCCAGTTCTAGTCCCAACTATGTGTCTTATAAGTTGTGTAGAATGAACGTTATTTCAACGCTCGCAGGGCCGCCGTTTCCCGCCTGGTGACCGAAGTACTCTACCAGCTCTGACACATTCCGGCTCCCACACCAAGCCCCTCCTTCCTCACCAGCTGAATTTGATATCCTCGAGGCAACTCCTCACCCCACCCTACACACCCTGGCCAGTGTTTCTCAACATTCCGTGCAGCTCGCCTCTCCAGTTCTTTGTACTAGATGTTCCCTGCGCTTGGAATGCTTTTGTTCCCTTGGCAAACAGCGTCTCTCTTTAAGTCAGCTCAAAAGCATCTCCTTGAAATCGGCTTTGGCCACACCAAACAGATGTAAATTCTTTTTTTTTTTTTTTTTTT
>ML106782.1:0-18394 GCA_003697995.1 Taxidea taxus jeffersonii
AAGGCTCGACAGACAAATAAATAAACCACTAAGCAAGAACCCTCAAGCAGACCGGCTCATTACCCTAGAGAACCGAATCTCAAATCTGAGAATGTCTATTAGATCAACGTTCTGTTTATGATGTCCTAAGAGAAAAAGTTTCTCAGTAACAGAAAAAGCCATGCTTCTTCTGTGAAACTGATCTGTTTTTATTAAAGGCAATTATAAGGTCAGAAGCCAAACTTCCATCCTTTTTTGCTTCAGCTGCTACAAAACTCAGGAGCAACATCTGTGGCCTAACACCTGTCAAGCACTACACTGCCCTTTACCCCCAGATTTGTCCTTTTATATAGCATATATTTTGTAAGTTGTCACCGTGGTATTATAAGGGGAGCAGAAACATCAATTTGAAATTAACACCATTAAAAATGGTCTTTGCTTTTCTATCAGTCTGGGTCTATCCAGGAACAGCAGATCTGGGTCAATTTTTAAAGGCAATAATAAAACAAGGAACCTGCTGACAACGTGGGATAGGAACGAGGTGGAAGCAGAACTTGGGCCTCGGCCCCTCATGTCTCCCCATGCACCTTAAAGGGTGTGTCAGGACAGCGGCCAGAATGAAGAGCACAGATGCCTGGGGCCGCACACTCCGTCACTCTGCAGAAGCCAATTATGGATGAGTTGAGTCCAATGTGTATTTGAAGTGGTTTAGATTTTCCTTTGGCTAAAACCTATGAGACTGTAGACTAATAGAATAATAATTATGATCGCTTTTCCTAAGGTGCCCTGAATAGCCTTAGAAGCACTCTAATGGAAGGTAAAAGGCAACTCTTAAATTATAGGAAAGCAAGGGGCACACCTTGCAGAGGCTCTCAGCTGTCTTAGGAAGAAGAGCCCAGCCTCATTCTGCTGAAGTGCTAAGGGAGTGCAGAGAGCCCTCCTGGAGGGCCAAGGAGCTAAGGACACACAGCCAAGTGGGCTCTAAACTCAACAGTCAGCAGCTGGCTCCAGAGGCCGAGGGGCCTGTGAACCCCGACCAGCCTTGTGATCAATCACACTTGATTTAAATTCCTTCACAGAATTTAAATTCCGGGGGGAAACCTCTGCTCCCCAGCTGGAAAAATAAGATGACAAAGATTCTTCATGACTTGGAGACTTTGCAATTAGCTCCATGCTTAGAGTAAAGCAAGAGCCAAAGCCACAGGTGGTGAATTCAACTTTCCATTTCAAAAGAGACAGCTCTATGACCCTGTGCAGGCTACCATGTTTCAATTTCATCACTAGGAAATAGAGTAAGATTCCTGCCTTTTATCTCCCATTAGTGTGATTTTGAGGCTATTCAGGGCTCCTTAGGAAAAGCGATCATTATTATTATTCTATTAGTCTATAACCTCCTAAGTTTTAGCCAAATGAAAATCTAAACCACTTTAAATACACATTGGACTCGGTCTCATCCAAAATTGGCTCCACATCCTAGTAAATACAAGTTTCCAGATGGCAAGATTTTAGGTGAAATCATCAAAAGACTACATAAGTGCCACGTATTATTATGTGCCTTCCACTCATTAATTCACCCAACACTCCGCATGTTAGGGATGAGCCAAGTTATCTCCTTTACAAAAAGCAGGCTCAGTATTCTTTCACGGTTACACAAACAAATAGCAAAGCCAAAGTGAAAGGAAGGACAACTCCCTCCCCTCCCTGTACCCTGCAATTTATCAAGCAGGGTCTGTGTTTTATCACTTTTCCTTGAAGGTTGCAAAAGTTCTGCAAGGAATTCTTTGATTACTGTAATACGTTTATCAATAAAAGTAAATGAACCAACAAGATACCATACTGTAAGAAAGTTCACTATCAGAGGTGAAAACAACGAAGGATGGGCAGAAATACGTGCCAGGACATACAGTTGAGCAAAACTTCCCTTCTTTCCCGGCAAGGTAAGACTCTGGGCCCCTGGAGGCCGGCCTTAAAACAATCTCCCAAGAAACACTGCACCCACTTCCTGTGTGCATTTCCCTATCATTCATCGCGCCATAAACTCATCAAAACCAACAGCTACTTCTACATCCATCTTATCCTCAACACATCGATACGTTTGCTGAATGAAAGCAGATGAATAACTCAGATGAATAAATAATCATGGCTGTAGCCCAGGCAGCACACTCCCATGCCCTGTCCCAAATAATTACATCATGTTGGCCCTAGAGAGGGGCCTCGACCCCAGCCCAGACTATAGAAGCCCACAACATGGCCAGCAATCCCCTGCTGAGGGACCAGAACATCCACTTGCTTGTGTTATCAAAAAAAAAAAACTTCACTTACAGTCTGACTCAGATAATTTGCCATATTTTTATTTCTCCTTTAGAGGACATACAGATTAATTCACCACAGCATTAGAAATCCCATCTACCATGAACCTTTCAATAATCAGTGTCAAGACTGAAATCTGCTGTTAACATGACAAGTGACCATAAGGGGCACTTTTGCTCTCAGTGCCAAAGAAACTGTTCATTCCAAAGACTTACCAAATTTCTTCAAGGCCTACTAGAGAGCTCAGCATATCAATCAGACTTTAACAGTTACAGAAAGCTGCTTTGGGGGCTTAATTTCCCAAGATATCCAAGTCTACCAAACACCATTTAATGTATAGCCTGGCCAGTGTCAAGAATGGTGCAACTGCAAATTTCCCTTGCAACAAACTGCTGACAATTAAAGCCACAGATCCAGCTTCTCTGGCACAAAGTCACTTATTCCTGGAAACATATGCAATGGAACTCTTACCCCAAGTTACAACCGTCATACAACCACTTAGAAAATTCAGGCCCCTTCACTCTAGATTATAGGGGCTGCCACCGATCAGTCATTCTCCAATATCTGGAGATTGGAAAGGCAACATGTGGCCACCTGAGAAAGTCTCTCACGGGTCCACTTCCAGAGAATGCCTCCACACTGGCCACAGTGGAATAAAAAGCCTTATTCCTCCCTGGAGAATAATGCAATAGTGTCTGAAGTGAGGAACCTGTCCAGGCAGGTATGGGCATGCTCCCAGACCCTCACAAGGCAGTCGGGCAGGTTGTCCTCCATCAGAGTGGTGGTGACTACGGTGTCCACTAGGCAGCTCAAAACCAAGAGTGGCCCAACTGTGCACTTTCAGGTACGCTCCCTTACATCTCTCATCCTTAATTTCCTCCTCCAGAAAATAAAGGGATAAACCAGATGAGACATCCAAAGCCTTTAGTTCTGGAACTCAGAGGTTCCATCAACAATTTAGCATTAATCTGCATCCAGTCCTTCTCCCAGAAAAATCCCTCAGGAAACAGGGCCCAGGTGAGAAGGGATAGAGGAATGTCAGGTACATAAAGTGGGGCTGCCCAGAAGGGTAGTCTAGGTATTGAGGCTCAGGAGTGAGGCCAGTTACCCCTAATACAGGTAGTGAGTTAACAAGGCATTGACCTACTGTACTACTTTTTCTGGGTCAAACTTGGCTTTCCCACCTTGATGTAAAGGAGGTAACAGAAACCCAATGTCAAGTCTGCCCTGAAAACTGTCTCCTCAAAAAAAGAAAAGAACCTCACCACTTCACACCTTCTAGAAGAGTCACTCACATCTACATGACAAAACCTAACTGAAAGGTGTTAAATAGGATATATGCATGACCTTACAAACAGCTCCTCTGTTTTCTTTTAGGTTTTTGAGGGCATTTCTGTTTTCATGCAGAATGCAAGATTTTCAAATAAAGAAGTCCAGCCTCTTTTAAAAATACCAGTCACTGACTGAGAAAGAGATCTTTCTGAGTTCTTAAAAGGAGATAAGAAGATTTCCATGCAACACCCTAGATGAAAAGCAATCTCCCACTACAACACAGGACTGGGAGTCCTGGACTTCCTAGCACATGCTTCACCTTCACTTCCACTCAGGAGGTCTAGGGCAGGTCACAAGTTTGCTGGGCCTGCTTCCCACATCTGGAAAACAAGACATTTAGAAGGGTCCCTCTAATCTAAAAGCAGCTGGTAGGCACTTGCTTAAGCAGCTAGTAAATAAATGGTCTACGCCAAACCAAAGGCTGATTTCTCCTTTTTTTTCACGGGGGTTAAAAGTGCAAGGAAAATATTTTGTCTCTAAATGACAGTGAAAACTCTGTTTGTGTAATAAATTTTCAAAAAATAGCCTCAATTGCTTCTAGGGCTTTTTCTTAGAGAGTGTACAGCCTATATTTTAAAGTATTGAGAAATTTTATCTTTATCATTAATCTCTGGGAAAAAATGGAGACATTTTATTTTTCATGCAGATGAGAAATACCAGACAACCAAGTTCTTCTAACGAAGTCTTGGCAGCAAGTTGCAGATCATTTTTCATTGACCGGGTGATAATGGGGAAAAGATGGCACATACAGTTTCCTATTCCTCTCCTCTCATTCCTTTGCCCCTCAAACACCAGGAACTTTGGGAGATTTGGTTTACAGACAGAACGCCTCTCCCACTTTGACAAAGAAAAAATTATTCAGAATTCAGAACTCCCTGAAAGACACTACACCAAAACACAGAACATTATTACTTTTTTATCATTCCAGAGACACAAATAACTTTGCTTTCCTCTTTTTCCTTCTAGAATAAGAACTGCTATGGTTCCTTTTTCTCCCCAAAGGAGTCTCTATGGTTCCAAGACAGACTGAAAGCAAACTGTTTATATTTTAACCACAAAATGTATTCACTGATGATATCACTTAAGCAAAAGTATGTATGTGTTTTTGATAATGTTCTTTGTAGGGGCACCTGGGTGACTCAGTGGGTTAAAGCCTCTGCCTTTGGCTCAGGTCATGATCTCAGGGTCCTGGGATGGAGCCCCACATCAGGCTCTCTGCTCAGCAGGGAGCCTGCTTCCCCCTTCTCTCTGCCTGCCTCTCTGCCTATTTGTGATCACTCTCTCTGTCAAATAAATAAATAAAATCTTCAAAAAAAAATTTTTTTTTAAATCCAGATTTTGATAATGTTCTTTGTAGAAATTACGTAATAGCTTAACGGTCCTAAACCCGGCCATTGCCCCTAATATTTCCTCACAATCAACCCAACTACCACCCTCCCCTCCAGCTTCTGCCAGGTATTTTTAGTGGGCCATCACCCATGCTCTTTGCCAATCAGGTCATCACCCATGTCAATTACAACTTAGCCTCTTCCTCCTCAGGCTTCTATCGTTCAACACCTGCTTACTCCAGGTCATCTTCTTAAACCATCAGACACAATACCCTGGGGCTTGAAGGAAAACTAGATCTAAATGATCCACTGGCTTCCAAAGCCAGGCCAAGGAGACGTAGCTGTTTACCAGGTGGGGGAACACAGGCTGCTTCCACTTTCCCGGGGGAGTAGGAGAGAAAATGCAATCCTCTCTCATCTCTGTGTCTGACTTCTCGATCTGCAAAATAGGACCTGGGTCACCCTCCTTGGAATATCACTTACATCTGCTTTGCAGCCTGGAGAAAATAGGCAGTGTGCAGAGTCCCCATCTCTAATAATTACACTTCACAGGAGTGCAAGTCTTAAAAAAAAAAAAAAAAGTCTGCTGGGTTTAATATGAATGCTTGTCTCCAACCTCACACTCAAGTCTGTTCTTCATGGGCTCTGCAAGAGTGACTGGCCAGGTAGAACACGTTTGTCTCAATTTTAACACAAGATCATGCAAACTCCCCTCCTTTCTCTACTCTTAAACCCACTGAGAGATGTGGTAAGGAGGAACAGCCCAGTGAGGTCTCAGGCAGTATTATAAAGTCAAAAATCCCTAAAGTATGGCTTAATCATTGATTTTAGAGTTGATTTAGTCAAAGTAGAGACATACTGATGCAGGGATGTCACCTCTATCACTTGCCAACCATACGGTCTTAGCCAAGTCAACTATCCTGTACCTCAGTTTCCTCATCTGTAAAGAGGAAGTGCATTTAATATGCATAAAGCTCTTGGCAGCATGTGGCATAAAACAAATGCTCAATTAATAGTAGCTTTTAATTATAGCCAAGAAAATGACAGCTACACCTAAGGCTAAGACTGCACATATCACTCCAATTCACACCAATACAGACTGAAGATATACTGGTTCTGCCCCTTTTGCAGGGAGGGGATAAAAGCTTTCCAGCGTCAGGTCAACTCTCCCCAGTTCAGCAGCATGTAGAAGTCAGGGCACAGGGACCTTCTTCTCAAAACCAAAGGCCTCCTCTACAGCCTCCTAGAGGGGATTTTAAAAGAGAGGTCAAGCAGACAGATGTCCCTTATTACCACCTCCAGATCTGGGCCACAGGAGCCAAGGACTCAGATCCCTCTGATCCTTGGGCTGGGAGCCAAGACTTCTAGACTGCTGCCAGGCAGGCTTTTTCTTATGAGCCTGACTGCTCCTTAAGGCACTTTACTCCTCTGTAAATGCATCCTTGATGCCAAACTTTTTTCAAGATACTCCCCCTTCTCTGCCCCCAAATCAAGGAAGCAATGACCCATCCTTTTGGAAAACCAAAATGGAAATGAATTAACACATTTACACATTTCATCTGTGAGCAGTGACAGCTTTGAGAAACACCCCACCAACTGCATCTGACTGACTTCTGGTCTTAGAACACCCTAGTAATCTCCTGCAGTCCAACTCTGAATGCTGCCTACAGTGTGCATGGCACATTCAGGACATCCTCCCAATATTGGCCCCAGACAGAAGTCTCTCAATGCAGCTCTACCACTGCCTGAACTTTCCGGTAACTCAACACCTGAACCTGCCTTCTTGATCTTTCTCAAGAATCTTGGTGAATCTGAGAAAAAGAAACTTTTCTGGCCTCCCCATTCCCAGCAAGACACCTCAGATCACTGTCCCTCTGAAGCTTAGCATCCAAGGCCCGCTGTCTTGGAGAGAGCTTCCTGAAGGAAAGGGTATGCTACCAACAGCAGAAGAATTTGTAATCTAAACTATTCCTGTGCTGTTGTTCCTTTTTAATGTGTCAGGTATGAGAGTATTTATGAATCTCAGGCAGCGTTCTGAAGCAGCTGCTAAGAGGTCCTGAAATGAACTTCCAAGTCCAGCCAACCTACTGGTCTTTGCACTATTTATATTCCTAAAGCCATCAGCTATGTTTGATATGGCTGATCATGAGGCCCAGCTTAATGGACTACAGAATCCAATGTTACTGACAGCAGGAATAATTTGTTTTGATCTTTACCTGGCTTCACCTTGTGGGAGAGGCTGTGCGCCTTTTAGGACTGTGAGCCAAGATGGAAGCCATCTCCTCACCACAGTGTCGCCTCTGACCTCATCATGAGAGCTGCATCACTTTCCTCTTCGCCTCACTCACCCTCCACACCGATTACACCCAGCACATTTTAATCTTATCTTTCTCCCACATGTCCCACATCTGTCTGTGGATGAGTCACTGCGACTACTCCCCTGTCTGATGCTAGTCTTAAAACTAAGAATGTTCCCAAAAGACCAAAAAAACAAGGGGGAAAAAAATCACAAAACAAGAATTCAACCTCAATACAAATGCTTTAGAACATAATATATGCAGCGGGAGAAACGTTTCGCATCCTCTGTGTACCTGAGCAGCTCCTTCATCATGGACATCCAGGAGAGAGGCTGGTGTCCCCACCCTGTACAGAAAGCTACACGGCATCCAGGATCTGTGGCAAGTCTACAATACCCAAGGGGCTAGGACCTTTGTTACATTTCAGCAGATACCACCGTGAGATGGCTGTTCACCTTCTCCCACTCTTGCCAGGATTCTGAAGCCCAGGGGGCATGAGAATTTGATTTCTGACTCCCAATCTGTCACCAGAGGAAATCCAGTCTTAGCAAATGACTTTAAGCAGTGCTTCTCAACTTCAGCTTGCAGAATTACCTAGAGGCCTTGTTACAACACAGATTGCTGGGTCCTGAGTTTCTGATTCAGTATGCCTGAGGTGGGCCCAAGAGTCTACATTTCCAAGTTCCTAGGTGATGCTGATACTGCTGACCTGGAGATCACACTCCGAGAACCACTAGCTTAGTAGATCCCCACCCCCGCCCCGGGGTTTCAGGTTAGTTTACACAAAAGAAGGACAGTAAATTTATGTGTCTCAGTGTTCAAGTGTCATGCAATGACTTAAACCATGACTCATGCACCATCTCTTTTTACAAATACCTGAAAACTTTAAAATATGTTAATTAGGGTCCAGTGGAAACTAGAAAAATAGATGGGAGTTGGAAATGTTAAAGAAACCACATTCATTTATATAAAAGTAAGTAGAGGAGGAAATCCTAGTTAAACACAGTTAAAAAATGATGCCCTTGTCTTGGAAACCAACTGTTCTCTTAGAGCCCAACTAGACAGCAGGGAGCAAATTCTACTTGGTAATCTTCCCATGGAGAAGAGGGTAGAAATAGGTCTAAAAGTCAATTCTAAAATAGTTGATAACTTCCACCGCCAAAATCTCATTTCTCTAAGACAATGGTTATCAGCCCTAACTATATACTTTAACCTCCAGAGAACTTCAAGAAATGTAGATGCCCAGGCCCCATACCTAGAGATTCTAACCTAATTGTTTTAGGTTTAGGTTTAGGACCTAAACACAGGTGTTTTCCAAAGCTCCCCAGGTGATTCTCAAATGCAGCCAAGGCTGAAAACCACCAATATAGGAGAAAGATCAGAGAGACGGTAGATGGATAAGAAAAAGAGAAGGGTAGTGAGTGCCCTTTACATACTGTCTAATGACATAAAAGGAAAGAGAAAAGAATGGGAGAGTGGCTGGGAGTGACAACAACAGGTAAAACTGAAGCTCTGAAATTCTGAGACTGATCTAAAAATCAACAGCATTGTTGGCTGTTTCAGGTTCAAAAATCAGAAATGGCTACATGATCAAGAACTGCCCACATTCGTCAAAGACCTGGTAACAGTCCAAAGGACATATCAGTAAATCCTTATAACAAAATGTACTTTTTTTTTTTTTTTTTCAAGAAGAGTTAGTAACTAAGGACTGGAGGCAAACTGCTTTAACCTCTCACAAACAAATCATCTGAAGTTTCAACTTGGAAATCATGTGCCAGAAAATCTACCACCCTGAACAAAATTTTTAAAAAAAATTTTAAAGGCGAGGCAAGAGGAAGGAAACTGAAATAACTCAGAGCACTTGATAACTGAAATTATCTTCCCAGTAACCACATTGACAAAGGAGTTTTCAAAGTTGTAAAATCATGTGATTCAGATGATAAAACCAAGTTATTTTCTTCTCTTCCTTCTTGACTAGCATAGATGCAGGACTTAAGCTGGAAAGAAATGTTTGAAAGCTTTATGATCCCCTTTAAGGCAGAATGATGAACCCAAAACAGAACACAGTATTGGTAGTCAATGGACAGAGCAGAGAATCTCAGAGCAGGTAACACAGAGAGACATCAGGTAGAATTATCTCTGCTCACACCAACGGGTCAAACACTGGGAGCCCAGAGACAAAAACTCAGATGTATTTCCACCGTGCTAACAGTTAAAATCAATTCATCAACTTACAGTTTTTGATCTGATTAGAAAGCTAAAATGTGGATAAACCTGTCTTAAAAATGAGAGCTATAATTTTCAATTAAAAACACCCATTTGTTAATTATTTTAAAATCAATTTAGAAGCCATAGTTTTCACTAACACCACAAGTTAACTTTCCTAATTTAACATATGATACTTCACTTATTCAGTACTAATTACCCACAAATTAACTCAAAGCATTCCCTGATTCTGCGACTATCAGAATAAACCTCTCCCCTCCTCCTGAAGCCTGCCCTGCGAAATGATACTATGGTCAATGTGCCAAATTCACCTGAGCAACTAACGTGAAGTTCAGGCAAGGCCAAAAGCATGACCCAGAACACACAGACTTCCAGCCTGAAATAAGGCTCCTTCTTGGAAAGGGAAAAGACTAACAGGACTGCTTTAGATATTCAGTTCAGCAGAGGACATGCATCTATTCAAACAGAAGGCTGTAAGCTTATCTTTATTGGACAGGGTTGGAGATAGATGGCCTGATCTAGGCCACTAATTTCAAGAAACATTATCCTAGCTCACCTAGGAAGTTATCTATCAGGAGCCTAAGAACCTAAGTGTGCCAAAGCAAGCACACTCACCCTGGTATCAGCTCAAAAAGAACCTTAAAATAATCAGGCCCACAATTTTCATATGCCCGTTCTGGGCTTCTCAGGGTTACACAAATGGTACCCCCAATGTAACTGCTCACAATCTAACTGCTCACTAGTCTTTTAAACAAATTCAGAATGTTTGGGCTCAAAGTTTCAATGTTTACTTTTTTAAAAAGTTATCTTACTGAAAATTTAGTCTGTGTTCTGCTGTTTATTTGCAAGATGGGTACAGGCATACATGGTAAATTAATGCTTTTAATGAGACTGTACTGAAACCTAGTGAATAAAGATTCCCCCCTTCTCGTTCTACCAACTGGGAGGTTAAAAAAAAGGGGGGTACCCAATACACAGATGTAAACGTATGGGGGTGCCTGGGTGGCTCAGCTGGTTGAGCACCAGACTCTTCATTTCAGGTCAGGATCTCAAGCCCTGGGTTGCCTGGGCTCCAAGTTCAGCAGGGAGTCCGCTTGGTATCCTCTCCCTCTGCTGCTCCCTCTGCTTGCATGCCCAGGCACACCTGCACACTCTCTAAAAATAAATAAATAAATCTTAAAAAAAAAAAAAGGATGCAAATAGGGTGCACCTGGGTGGCTCAGTCATTTAAGTGGTTGCCTTCCACTGGGGTCATGACCCCACGGTCCTGGGATCCAGCCCCATATGGGGCTCATGCTCAGCAGGGAGTCTGCTTCTTCCTCTGCCCCACCCCTTGCTCTGTCTTTCCTACTTTCTCAAAGAAATAAATAAAATCTTTAAAAAAAAAATAGGTGCAAACGTATGAAGGGTGAGATTAAAACAAATCCTTGATATGGAAATAAATGCTGGCAGAAGTCCCGAAACAGCTATCCTGTAAGGTAAAAACTCTAGAACTACACCAGTTTTAAATTAGGTAAAAAAAATTTTTTTTAAACAATTTATGAGAAGAACAACTTCTAATGTGGAGATCTAGAGAAAGAGTTTTACTTTATAAAACCATTACAGTATTACAAAAAATTAAAATATATCAAGCTTTTAAAAATAGTAAAATTAAAACTTAAAAAAGAATTGAGCAGGAACCGTTAAATATCACTCAGCTGAGCTTAATATGAAATATGGAACTGAGGCAATTATTTAGATAATTTATGATGAAAGAAGTATCAACTTAAAAATCAATTATTAGGACATTTCAGCCTAAAAGCAGTTTGAGATTTGAATTATGTGAATTGATGACTCAACTACCCACTTGATCTTTCAGTTTTCAAGAAGACGTTTAATAAGTTCTACTGGATATAATTTTATGCCCACCATAAACTTCAGGTTTCTACCCAGAGTTGTATCTTTAAAAGTCCACTGTGGCCACTGCCACCTTCTACTGCAACTGCCTCTGGGCCCATCACCCTCCCCAGCACCCTGGCTATACTCAGGTATCAGGCAGAACCATGTGGCCTGCTCCACATTTATCATAGTGTCTCAGTCTATCTTTTGGACACTATCCAGACACTACTCACCTATCTTTACTATGAAACTGAGAGTTCCAAAGTTTTTTCCAACACACACAGGATTAGTATTCTGCTAGCCATGTTTTATCTTAGGGCACAGAGTACTACACCCCCCAGCCAATTAAAACCATCATTTTAGGTCCTACCCATACATATCTTTACCTTAAAGATAAAAGCAGTAAACTTTTCAGGAGAGAGAAACACTTGAACCCAGCCAGCACCTTGCACTATGCAACACTTTCTGTCTCCGTCTTGGCAAGCTACCTGCCTTTAAAGCCGACAGTAACCGCATTGCAAAGAGTCAACCACCAGACGAAATATTTTAATACTTCAGTTACAAGACCTGATTCAGCAGGCAAACTTCTGCCAGGAACTTCTTACAAGTTGTTTTCCCCCTGAAATCTGTTTCTCTTGGTGGTCTTGTCTCCATTCATCTACCTACCTGAAGCCTACAATATAATAGAAGCACAGATGCCCTGTTCTCCCAGAGCAGAAATTGGTCAGAGATAACAGCCCAACCCAAAGGATGTCTACATACTATGTAGCACTCTATTAGTACTAAATGTAACAACACTTTGAATCTGACCCACAGTAAACCATGGCCAAGCAAGGAAGTGACTATCAGAAATAGTCACTTGACTATTGTCACTTGTCTATGAGAATCACCAAACCAGCAGGTTTTTGACAGAATTCTCATGCCATTTCTTCTACTCTCCCACTAAAAGGCAGTCACAGACCCAATTCTTAAGTTATTAGCTAATAAAATCAAGGAAAGGAGCTGAAATCATGGGTCCAAGTCCACTCTCCTAGCAGCACACACAGATGGTTACCTCAGTCGGCCACACCTCAGCAGACGAGCATTCAAGACAGCAGTATTCCAGAGGATTACTATGAGGATTTAGTGGTAATACATGCAAAGATGTGGCACACAGCAACTTTTAAAATGGCAGCTGTTTTCTAGAAGTACAAACCTGCAGTTAGAGAAGTCATGGGGACGGAGAATACAGCATGGTGACTAGAGTCAATAATGCTGGATTGCAGGTACAAAAGTTGCCAGGAGAGTAAATCTGAAAAATTCTCATCACAAGAAAAAAAATTCTGTAATTATGTATGGTAATGGAGGTTAACTAGATTTTTTGTGGTGATCATTTTGCAATATATACAAGTACTGAATCATTATGTTATACACCCAAAATTTATGTCACATGTCAAATTTACCTAAATTAAACACACACACACACACACAACCCTTCCCACCAAATGAATCCCGCCAAATGAATCGCAGCTATTTAATTTCATTGTTGTACATCCCCGCCCAACCCAAAGTTCCACCCACACTCTAGGAGGCCGTAGAGCATAGCAGAAAAGGCAAAAGCTCCAGAGGCACAGAAAAGTCTGATCCCAAATAATTCTTTGAATCATTTCTTGGTCTTTAAACCAGGACTTACACTGAAAAGCCTACCATGCAAGAACAATACCAGATGTAAAAACCCAACTGAGCATTTGATGCCCATTGCTCAATAAATCATAGCTACTACTGTTATAATTATTTATACCTGGGCCTAAAAGTGTGGTTGTGTAGACTCCTTTTTATTGTAAAAATCATCCTGGCTCCCCTTCCCAAAAATATCATTTTGAATATAAGATGAACCAGCACAATTCTGATTCCTAGATACTTTAGAACAATTCAACCCAAACACCTACCAGGTACTAGAAAGTATTTGCTGCTACTTTTTTTTTTAGATTGTTTTTCTTTTTGCAGGTATGTCTATGAACTAAGTTGTGTCAATTACACCAAATTGTGTAAGACAGGTATCAAGATCTTTTTTTTCCCCATTATGGACATCAAATTACTTGATTCAATGTCTTTGATGTATTTCTTCAACATCATCTGCTCTGTTTGATATACATCAAGCAACCAAATATATGGCTCTATCTGGTACTATCTACTTTGTTTATCTATTTTTATGTCAGTAGTCTATGAGGACAACCACTCTGTGTTCTATGCTTCATCAGGATGGCTGGTTTTTTGGACATAAATGTACACAGAGGAGACATAAGCCTGAAGCCTCAGGTGTGAGAGACTGAAAGTCGCTGAACCAAGCCCAGGAGGAGCAGAAGGGACTCAAGAGAGATGCTGGATCAGCCTTACTACCATCACCAATGACAACGAACCTTATCCCCTCAGGTCATGGCAGGAAAGAAAGGATTCTTCTTCAACACTATCCTTCTACTGAGGTTGGTAGGCTCCTCTCTCCCCTCAAAGACTGGCTGTTCTAGACCAAAGCTCTCAGCCAGAATTCATGGGCTTACCATAAACCTCAAGCCCACACTCCACAAGTATAGCCATTCCACCAGCTTCAAGAAATAGGCCAAGAGGGGCGCCTGGGTGGCTCAGTGGGTTAAAGCCTCTGCCTTCGGCTCAGGTCATGATCCCAGGGTCCTGGGATGGAGCCCCGCATCGGGCTCTTTGCTCTGCATGGGGCCTGCTTCCTTCTCTCTCTCTGCCTACTTATGATCTCCGTCTGTCAAATAAATAAATAAAATCTTAAAAAAAAAAAAAAGAAATAGGCCAAGAAATAAATTCAGTGTGTGTGTGGGGGGGTATTATAATGAGGGGAAGCCCAGGACACATTAGAAATGGGGGAGAAGAAGAGGTCCCTGGGTGGCTCAATAGGCTAAGGCCTCTGCCTTTGGCTCGGGTCATGATCCTAGGGTCCTGGGATCAAGCCCTGCATCGGGCTCTCTGCTCAGCGGGGAGCCTGCTCCACCCCCCCATGCCTGCCTCTCTGCCTACTTGTGATCTCTGTCAAATAAGTAAACAAAATCTTGAAAAAAAAAAAAAAAGAAAGAAAGAAAGAAAGAAAAGAAATGAGAGAGAAGAGAGAAGAACAAGTTCCAGTAATTCTAACTGGGAAACTAGGTGAATTCATGCCTCCCTTCTGTCCCGCACAGCCAAATGAAGTAGAAATTTAAATGACCCGTGAATGATTAACATTTTAATCTAAATAAAAAATCCAAGGGGTGGGACACCTGGGTGGCTCAGTTGGTTAAGCAGCTGCCTTCGGCTCAGGTCATGACCCCAGCGTCCTGGGATCGAGTCCCACATCGGGCTTCTTGCTCGGCAGGGAGCCTGCTTCTCCCTCTGCCTCTTCCTGCCTCTCTGTCTGCCTGTGCTTGCTCTCTCTCTGTAACTAATAAATAAATAAAATCTTAAAAAAAAAAAAAAAAAGATCCAAGGGGAGGGCACACAGAATGGGTAAAAGTTGTCAAAAGGTACAAACTTCCAGTTATCAGATAAGAGACTAGATCTTCAAAATTCTAATTACAAGAAAAAAGAAATTTGTAACTTTGTGTGCTGATGGACCTTAAGTAGGCTTACTGTGCTGAATATTTTGTGACATACACAAAAATTCAAACAGCATGTTGTATACCTAAAACCAGTGTTATATGTTAATTATACTTCAATAATAAAGTAAGTAAAACTCTATATTCTTATCCTGTGTCTGCAACCCTGCCTGTCCCTCTCTTCCATCTTTATGCTCTTATGTGTTTCCTAAGGCTACCATAACAAATTCATGGTCTTCAAACAACAAAAATTTATTCTCACAGTGCTAGAGGCTAGAAGTCCAAAATCAAATTGTCAGCAAGGCCATGCTCCCTCTAAAGGCTGGGGGAGACCTCTTCCTGGCCTCTTCCTAGCTTCAGGTGGCTTCCAGCAATGCCCAGTACTCTTGGCTAGTAATTGCATCGCTCCAACCTTTGCCTCAGTCTACTTGCAGACCTCTCATCATCTAGTGCATCTTAGCTGTCCTCTCCTCTCCTTATAAGGACAATAGTCCTTGGGTTTGGGGCCGACCCTAATCCAGTACAACTTAATTTTAACTAATTACCCCTTAAAAGACCCTATTTTTCAAATAAGGTCACATTTTGAGGTTTCAAATGGACATGAATTTGGGAGGACACTATTCAACCCACTATAACTCCCAAATTAAAATAAACCATGACAGTGGGGCACCTGGGTGGCCAAGTTGGATAAGCTTCTGGCCCTTGGTTTGGGCTTAGGTTGTGATCTCCTGGTCATGAGATGGGACTTCTCAATCACCAGAGTCTGCTTGGGTTTCTCTCTCCCTCTCCCTTTGCCCCTCCCCACCACCACACACAGGCACAAACAAGCTCTCTCACCACCTCCCAAATAAATAAATACATAATTCTCTTAAAATAAATAAATAAAATACATCACCACCACCAAAACGTGAAGCAAAGTGATGGGAAATGACAGATCACAGCACTACAGAAATATTTAAAAAAAATTCAAAGTTATAATCACCAGTGGACTACTTCCAATCTTAATTAGCAAAAAATGTACCTTTTACCTTTCTCTCAACAGTGGGAAACTGTGAAGTCTTAGAAAATATCAGAAATCCTATTCAAGGGACACCTGGGTGGCTCAGTTGGTTGGGCATCCAATTCTTGGTTTTGGCTCAGGTCATGATCTCATGGGTCTTGGGATGGAGCCCCAAGATGGGCTGCACCCTCAGTGGGGAGTCTGTTTGAAAGATTCTCTCCCTCTGACCCCCAAATTGGCACGTGTGTGCTCTCTCTCTCAAATAAATAAAACCTTCACATCAAATCTGATATTAAATATAAACACATATATTATCAGGAATGGAACAACAAAAAAGATGAAAGACAGGGAAGGATATTTTTCAGTTAAAAGTGCTTTCATTTAACTATCTGGGGATGGAAGTAGACCATGGGTCTCAGAAGACAAAGGTTTCCTTTAAAAAAAAAAAAAAATTACCTTTGGTTTTTAACAGCCCCCTCCCGAAATTATCCTTTTCTTTTTTTTTTTTAAAGTTTATTTATTTATTTATTTATTTGACACAGAGAGAGAGAGGGATCACAAGTAGGCAGAGGCAGGCAGAGAGAGAGGGGGAAGCAGACTCTCTGCTGAGCAGAGAGCCCAATGTGGGGCTCAATCCCAGGACTCTGGGATCATGACCTGAGCCGAAGGCAGAGGCTTTAACCCACTGAGCCACCCAGGCGACCCCCAAATTATCCTTTTCTAATGAGTATATAAACCTACATGAAAGCGCTTTATATCATAGTTCTTTTTATTTTAATCAAGGTATTATTTTAGCTTTCTGGGGGAAAATAAGACTTGAGATGAGCTTAAAGACTTGTGTACTCCCTCTGCTGGCTCTGAATTTAAAGTGAATTATCAATGGCTTCAGGAGCCAAGTTATTAATTTCACTGGACATCTAAAACACAATGAAAGATATGATGTGGATTCTCCCCCAACATACACACACACACGCAAAGGTCTTCAAAGAAATAAAAAATTCAAAACAACTACTAAAAACTGCCATAGGTTGGATTTAGCGTAGGTTTACTCCAAAGGAAAGCTAATACATTCCATTTGTTTGGAGCAGGAGTCACTTCCTGCATTGGCCTTGCCCCCTACAACTGTGCCACAACTTTTCCTAGCTCTATGCGCACCTCTCCATGGCAGGACTTGGGTACATCTGGACACGCAGGCATGGTGATCCCCTAGAAGATAACCTGGCTTCTTCATCATAGGCAATTACTAGAAGGACCACAGCCCGTAAGAGAAGTTAGTCCATTTTGCTTTATGTTATCTCTCGTAATAGTAACTGACAAACTGCAAAGAAAAAGTCCCAAGATTAAAATCTAAAAAAGTCTGAGTAGAAAGTGAAAGGCACACTCCCTGGAAAATCCCAGCCTGAAATATGCACCAGTCATTCACTTGTGTTTTATCAAGAAGGAGTGATACATCACAATATTCTATGGATGCCTGCTACTGCTTTTTCCAATTGGGGAAATTGTGATACTAAGAAGTGAAGGCTGTCTGGTTAAGAACAAAATGATTCAAAATACTGAGTCTGTTGGCGTCACAATGCCATCAGAATGGGGGTCTTCTATCATAATCACAGTCTAAACCACCTATTTAGAAAACTCTTGACTCAGAAGAGCTACACACTGACCCTGGAAAAGATCCACCCCGAGAGTGCTTGCTGTCTCTTCCTCCTTCATATGTGACTTTCATTTTCCAATCCGCAGATAAAAAACTCCAAGTACCTCTGGGACTTCTGCCTCCAAATGCAGAACATCGTGGGCAACTGAGTTTTACGCAATGGCTTTGCTCCTATAAGAAGTGGTAAGTGAATTTTAGGCTGAACAATCCTATGGTGACCCTTTCCAGACAGTGCGTATTGACGCGGCATCAGTGGGATACACACAGAAAACAGACTTGATTTCAACTGTCTCTGAATGAAGTCATTCCTAGATCACGGTTCACCTCAGTTTCTGTGATGGGTAGTGACTGGCACTAATATAAGTTTTCAGGGACTTCGAACACTAGGAAACAAGACACTGCAAGAAATGCCTTGGATGGCAGAGCATCCTTTTATGATTATACTATATCCTATCAACATTAATGCGAGGAGGTCCAAGACTTTATAGCTACAAGTATCCAAGACACTCTACACATGATGTCACCTCACTCCCGAGTCACATCATCTCCTTTCAGTCTCAGAGTCCCAGAACAAGGCTATCTTTATGGGCTGAGGACATAATGATTCAAAGAACAGCTCCGAGTATCAGAAATGTTTTTGTCTGGTGAAACATTCCGTGCTTTGGAGCCTCTTACACTGTCCTTGGGAATATGCAGGAGTCACAGAAAAGGACAAAAGAAATAGGTGGGAGTCCGGGTTGGACATGGTAGGGTGGGGTGGGCTTAAGACAGACGGCTTTTTCAGCAAGGTTAGCTGGGAACACTGATGGAGACGCTACAAA
>ML106783.1:0-20909 GCA_003697995.1 Taxidea taxus jeffersonii
AAAAAAAACCCTCTTAGCTCAGCACACAATTCGACTCATGACGGTCTTTTATTCACGGTCACTGTCAAGGCTTAACCACCATCATGGATTTACTCAGCCTTGTCTGTTTACTCGAATCTGGTTTATACCTACAATGAAGAGAGTCACTTGTAAAGCAACAAATTCATGCACAAATTAAAAAGAGTGCGTGTTTAATAGTCTGGAGTAAAAAGAAAAAGAATAAAAAAGACTTTCTCCTCTGCCCTATAAAAACCAGCAATCTCATGAAGCCTCTTTGAAGCCCATGGCACAAGCATTTATAGTTACTGCATTCGAAATGTTATCATTAGACCAAGTTTTTAACCATCCATTACCTTTAGGAATTCTAGAAGATGACAAGTCATCCAACAATTTAGACAAAAATAAGTAAGGTTCAAGCCACTGTCTGTCCGTGTATCTCTACTTCTCACTTGCTTCCTCTTGTGCTTTTACACGGAAACAAAGATTCTGGGCAAATGGAGTTAGATTTTAAAAGTATGTAAAGTCCTGTATTATAATATTATTTTCCTAAGAATGCCACATTGATCTTGAGAATGGACTCTGGGGTCCTGAACATCTCACACACAGTGAGACAGAAAGATAATGTTTTTAAGAGACTCATCAGGTATCCCTGACCCCGTTAGCCATTAACCATTAACTAGTCACAATGACCCATAACGCTGATCCAGCTCTGTACCATTTCAGACCCGTGGCTGGGATGCCAAGTACAGTCCTGGAACCCACAAACTGTGAGGACAAACTGACAGTCGGTGACAGTTTCTGCCTGGGCCAGGAGCTGAATCAAGAGGCAGGGCAAAACTCCCATCTGCTGTCCATCTGCCGTCCTGCCCCTATCAGAAAAGGTTATACCGTGAACCACTGACAGATGGGCATTGCAAAGATCTATTAGGGAAAAAGAGAGGTCTGAGATGATTAGAATAATGACCTTTGATTCGACATAGAAATCCCAGTAGTAATGAAAATCATACATAATTTCAAGGTCTTTTAATTGTGCTAAACAGATAATGTGTCTTTTGCCAACAATAAAAAAGGGAAAATGAGGTTTGCCTTCTATCACGAAGTACAGAGTACACCAAGTACTATATACCCTAGGAAAAAAACTTAAGAGTCTATTCTGTACCTCTGTATAGGCGCATATGTATAAGGTCGTTATCTGAAGTTGTTTTCCTCAATGACACATCAGTGAAGTTTAGTATAATGTAATTAGGCTAATAAAACAAACATTTCATAGGTTCTTGGTAGGGTGCATTTCCATCAAGAGCCTACGCTACAGAAACAGGAAACTAGGATAAGTCAGCTCATGTTTTAAACAAAAGACTAAAGACAAAGGGAATAGTAAACACAGGAGCTAAAGCTAAGTGTGTTATGTTTCCATAGCAAACACAGCCTCCGCAAGGCAAATAAACCCCCTAGACAAAAGGTAGCTATTCAATTCATACAAGACATAAAGTCTACCTACCATGAGCCAGGCAAAGTGCTAGATTCCGGGAATAGAAAGATGAGTAAGACACAGATGGCCTTGGTCTCCAAGGAGCTTGTAGTTTCATGAGGAGATGGACATGTAATTGTTTATTATATGATAACGTCAAACTGCATAGAAGGGAAAAGACATGCTACCGTGTGGTTGGTCTTTGAGGGAGAAAATAATCCTATAAGTTGTTCAGAAAAAGAGAATCGAGGTGGTATGTTTTAATTTTCATATGCCTTTTATGCTTAATTTTTCTTTACAGTTTGTACAAGAGAATCAAATATGGACAACCCATGTTTCAAAAAAAGGGCAACTAAAAAAGAAAACAAAAAAAAAGGGCAACTAATCTTTCAAGAATGTGAACATATTTTAGCATGACTTGTACATCTGGGGCCATTTTTTTTTCCTTTTATAGCCAAGTATCTTCTAAAAGTTGACATGAAAAAGGAATAGAGAAATTGCTATAATAAACACAATTTATAATGAACTTGTATCCTATAAAAAATGTGAGCTATCTCCACAAAAAGATGTGTATAAGAAAATTCTAAGTGTTTTTATTCATAAAGCCCAAAAATGGAAGAAAGCTAGCAAGAGAAAAATGGATAACCAAACTGGGGCATATTGATAAAATTAAATACTCCTCGCCAGTGGAAATGCAAGAACTATAGATATGTGTAACACGTGAATCTCAAAGCACTATGGGAAAGAGCACACCCTGCATGATTCTATTTACATACAGTTTAAGAACAGGCAACTAACATGTGGGGACAAAAGTGAAAATGATTAGCTCTGGCTGGGGATGAGGGATACTGAGAGGGAAGTGGAATGAAAAAAGTTCCAGGGATCAGGGCTGAGAGACAGGATCCAGATCTCAATCTGGGGTTACACATGGAGAACATGTACTTGTGAAAAGCTAACCTGGTGCTTCTCACAAAGATTTGTGCATGGTTTCCAATGCAAATTATCTCTCAATTTTTAAAATGTAAAACACTGGGGTAATTTGACATCATAAAATAGAGATTAAACACAAGTACTTTCTACATTCGTGTTGCCATATAACAAAATGTCTAACTGCTGCATCATTTCACAAATAACAATGTAAATGCAGAGAATTTCTATTTTTATACTAACAATTTCAAGGAGCAAAGAGGAAGAAGAAATGCTTGGGAAGTGCACATTACAAAATTCTTTCACCTGAAATGCAATGTGCTTCTCCTCTGAGCCCTATTCAAATAACTTGATCTAATGCAGGGCCAAAAGGGTATCTTAAGCATATGGAAAATCCTATGCTTTATCGCATGTTCATACAACCTATGTGTTAAAAAAATAAATATAATTTCATTGTTGCATAAAATGGCCTTGCTGCCCTCATTCCTCATTTGCTTAAAAGTCTCAATTAATCACTACCCAAAAAGCAGAAATACTTAATACACAATACACACCAGCCTCTGTTTATTCTGAGAAACAAACAAAAAGAATATTGTACTATTTCCAAAATACACGTCATTCAGACATAATTTATCCTTTGATTTTTTAAATTTTATCATTATATAAGCTCACTTTCATAAGGAAGTTGGCACTGACCTACTATATGCATTTCACAACAGGAAATGTCACCAGTGTTAATTCTTAAGCTCCTTATTCTTAACTGAAACATATTTAAATCACTACAAAGTATCAGTCCTAAGGGGCTTGAAAAATATACCTAAAGATTAGTCGTGCAGTTGAGTTATATGTAGATTGATTCTGATGGCTCCAAACACATATAATCTGTTTTATCTTTAACAATCCAGGGGAGGAAAAAAAGCATAGTAATGTGCTCCATGCCCTTGAAATAATGATAAATGCAAACATTAGTTGGAATGCAGAATCTGAAGTATCACAGGAGATATTTTCTTAAATTGTGCTTGTATGTGTTTGTTATGAGCACAGTTTGACTATCACTTCTGCTCTTTTCTGCACAACTCACACCAGAAGAGAACTTTGTCACAATGGGTTTGCTAAACTGAAGATTCCATACTTTGACATAAAGTTGATTTTTTTCTGGGGGGAAAAAACTCAATATGGGTTCTGATTCAATTGGGGTAGAGTGAGCCCACTGTCACCCATTCCTCAGGCAGATTACAATTAAAAACCTTAAACTTTACATATATATATAGTATATATATAGTTAGATAGATACAAACATCCATATGCAGGCAACACATATATATTTACATATCTATCTCATTTACATATCTCCCACCTGAAGACTCTCTATAGCAGGCAGATGAGGTAAGAGAATCAAAACTTGGAAAAGTGACTTGTACAGTGATGAGTTTCTCATTTCGATTTTCTTGTGCACTATGACCCCAGTTGCAAAGGTATTAGCAATGATGTCTGCACAAGTAGATAAAATCTCAGATAAACTCTTTCTGGCAAAAAGAATCAGAAGTGAGGGTTCCAGCAGGCCAGAGAGTTTAGAGAGAACCCCACAGATGAAAGAGTGAGAAAGGGGATCCCTTAATTCTGTAAATAAGTATCACTTAAATTCCTGAGCTAAGCACGTACAAGACAGTCCCAGTGAAGGTATCAAAGGCACTGGGAGCTGAACAGAGATCTGAGACTTCTGACCACATGCACCAGAGACACAGCAAACCAATACAGCCACACCTGAGAAAGACGAACTGAGGTCTGAATCACCTCCCAAAGGTGAGGCACCACTTACAGCCCAAATCTAAGTGGCCTAATAGCCTGCTAAAATAAATATCAACATCTCCAGATGGTTATGATAGAAATATTATGATAGACTCTGCACAACACAATCTTCAAACTACCCAAATACAATCCAAACTACTCAACATACCAAAAAACAAACAAACAAACAAATAAACAAAAACAGGAAAATATGGTCAATTCCCAAAGGAAAAGACCAAAAAACAAACAAACAACAAAAAAGATGGTCTAGGTGTTAAAGCTATCCAAGACATGTAAGCAGCGAGGATAATTATGTTCTATGAGTAAAGAAAAGACTCTGGAAATAAATGAAAATACACATTGTTGACAGAAAAAAGTAAATAATAAAAAAAAATGAAATTCCTGGAAGCAAAAAAATACATAAAAGGAAAAGCTCACTGGGTGAATTCAGTAGTGGTGTGGAAATAATACAAGGAAGAATTAGGAACTTTAATACAGATCAACTGAAACAATCCAAATCTAATAATATAGTGGGATAAAAAAATGAAACAAAAAAAGAAAGCCCCCAGAGAGACCTATGGGACATTTCCAAATACATAACATACATAACTGGAGTACAAGAAGAGGAAAGAGAAACTGAAAAGAACTTTTTATTAATAAAAATTATATATACTTAAGGTGGGCAATATGATGATTTGATATACATATAAGTAATGTAATAATGACTGAAGTCACTATTTTGCTGGCAAATCACCAATATTCAACGTAGTGTTACTGCCTGTATTATTATGCTATACATTACAGCTCTACACTTGTAACTTTGTACCGACTGACCAACATCTCCCCAATTCTCCCAACTCTATACCTCTAATAACCAATATTCTAATCTCTGTTTCTACCTATTCAACTGTTTTAGTTTCCACATATCACATCATGCCATTTTTGAGAAAACAGTTTAAGTAATTGCCTTTAAGTTTACTAAATATAGTCACATATATAAATTTACAGATCCGAGCACAAAGAGAACCACATCCAAACATCATAGCTAAAATGGTGAAAAACAAATATAAACAATTTTTGAAAAAAAATCTATATCTATCTAGCCCATTGCACACAGGGGAATGGTTTGAACTACTGAAGATTTCTCATCAGAAACACTGCAAGCCTAAGGACAGAACATTCATCTTCATGGGATAAGTGGATAAAAACGTCAAACCCAAATTCTGTAGCTAGTGTAAATATCCTACAAACATGACAGTGAAATCAATGCATTTTCATTGAAAAGGAAAAATAAGATAATTAGTCACCAGGTGATATGATGAATAATATTTGCTAATGCAAGTTCTTCACAATGAATGGAAGTGATATCAGAAGGAACAAAGAAAGAGCAACAGAAATGATACATTCTTGGATAATGTAAAGGATTAACTTTCTTTTTTAAGTTCTTTAGAATTAAAAGAAAACTATTTTTATATAATTAAAATAAAATATAATTATAATTATATAATTAAGAGAAAAACTATTTTATTAGCCAGTAGGATTTTCAGTGAATATAGATATGATATGCATGAAAGCTATAACATACTGGTCAGTGAGGGATAAATTATATTATTGTAAATTTTCTATGATTCATGTGAAATTTTATAGTATTAAAATAGACTGAAATATTTCATATGCAAAATGTGATTCCTAGAGAAAATACTTTTATAAAAGAAAATACAAAAAGACGTTGCCAAAATACATACATTAAACTAAACTGGAATAGGAAAAAATACTCAAATAATATAAAAGATCACAGGGAAGAAGGAAGTGAGAATCAAAAACTAGAGGGGACAAAGAAAATAATATAATAGAGAGCATAAATTAGTGTCTGAAGACAGTAATTAAATGGCACTGATTGGCAAAAGGATTATAAGAGCTCGAACCACTATACACTGACTGTAAGAGAGACATTTAAGCATAAAGAAAATAGATTTACAGTAACAAATAGACAAAGGGGTACTAAGCAGTTAGTAAGCAAAAAATGGAACTTTAATATCAGAGAATACAAATTTCAAGACAAAAAGTATTTCCAGAGAATAAAAGCAATATTTCAGATGACAACAGGGGCATATTATCAGGTAAACAATTATTAGTGTTAATCCTAAAAATGTATAAAACAAACACTGACAGCACTGAGGGAAGAAATGGACAATTCTATACCCTTGGCAAGAGATTTTAATACTCCTCTGAGTAATTCTTAAACTAGATTCTACCCCTCACCAAAATCACCAAAATACAGAAGATCTTAAAAACAGCACTACTTTGATTTAGTTTAACACTTAAGGAACCCTCATCTACCAAGGCTGGAATACACATTACTTTCACATATGCTTAGTACATCCACCGAGATAGATCATATTCTAGTTCATAACAAGGTCAATATTAAAAATTATCAGGGGCGCCTGGATGGCTCAGTGGGTTAAGCCTCTGCCTTTGGCTCAGGTCATGATCTCAGGGTCCTGGGATCCAGCCCCACATCGGGCTCTCGGCTCAGTGGGGACCCTGCTTCCCCCTCTCTCTCTGCCTTCTCCTCTGCCTACTTGTGATCTCTTTCTCTTTCTCTCTCTCTGTCAAATAAATAAATAAAAATCTTTACAAAAAAATTATCAGTCATACTGATTATATTCTCTGACCATAACACAGTTAAAGTAGCAAACAATAACACTGAGGAAAACACCAAATATCAGCAAATTAAATAACACACATAAAAATAATATACTTATAAAAGACAAATCCATAAGATAACTGAAATTATTTTGAATATACAAAAAATTGTGGTGTGAAGCTAAAGAAGGACTTAGAGCATAACTCAACTATAAATGCTTATATTAGAAAAAACAAAAGAAAGAAAAAGAGCTCAGATTTCCATCATAAAAAGTTGTCAAAAAATGAATTTAACCCTGGAGTAACTAGACAGAAGTAAATAGTAAAAAGAAAAAAATCAGTGAGGGGAAAAAACAGGCAAAATCTAATAGTTATTTCAAAAAAAAAAATCAACAAAATTGACAAAGCCGTAAGTGGAATGTTTAAGAAAATGAGAGGGGGGCACAAATCGACAATACCAGGAATGAGAGTTCATCACATGGATCCAATAGGCTTTAAAAAGGTAAAAAATATGGTATGACAGTAAAATATGTCACGACTATAAAAAACTGACAAATTTCTTGAAAAATGTAACTTACCAAAGATGGCACATAAAAACAAAAAGAATAATTATGAAATTAAATTATGAAGTACCTTTCTAAAAAGAAAACTCCAGGCCAAAGGTTTATAGTAGTGAATTCTGGCAAACTCCGAAGTCACTTATTTTTTGTAAATATTTTCAGGAAATAAAAAATTGGGGGTCATTACCCTACTTTACTAAGCCAACATAATGCTAATACCAAAATCTAAAAGAGATTTTATAAAAAATAAAGTCACGTTTCAATATCCCTGCAATAGATGTCAATATCCTTAATAAAATGTTATCAAGGGCAATACAATTTGTGTGTGTGTGTGTGTGTGTGTGTGTGTGTGTGTAAACACAGTGATAGCATAACCAATGAAACTTTTCTTAAAATGCAAGGTTTAACATGCAGAATGGGATAAAAAGGAAAAAAATCATCATTTCAACAAAATGCAAAAAGAAAAGCATTTAACAGACTTCAACACGTTTCATGATATTAAAATGAAAGAAAGAAAGAAAGCTCTCAGCATATTACGAATATGCTGAGAATAATAAATAAAGAGAATTTCTTTAAACTGATAAAGAACACCTAGAAGAAACCAACACTCAATATCACAGTTCAAGAGTGAAAGACCTAATTTTTTCCCCATGAGGTAAGAAGGCAAGAATGTCTGCTTTCAATATTGCCATTCACCATTTTACTACAAGATCTAACTGTTGCATTAACAGAAGAAAAGAAATAAGTAAGTCAAAAAAAATTAGTAAAACTGTCAATGTTTGCATGCTTCTAGGATTGCTTAACCTAGAAAATACCTAGAAAAAACCCATAAAAGTCTACACAAACCTAATGAAATATTTAGCACTGTGCACACGAACATTAATATTTTTAAAAGTCATTCTATAATAATGTATTAGTAGCAAATATTGAAATGAATTTTTTGTAAGTCATTTTATATTAGTGAGGAAAAAAGGAAAGCCTGGAAATGAATCCAAGAAAGATACCCATACCACTATACTAAAAACTACAAAATATTACTGTATTAAAGAAGAAATAAATGGAAAGATGTACCATATCCATGGATGACAACTGTCCCAAACTGATCTTTAGACTCCATGTAATTCCAAACTAAATCAACAAGGCTTGTTTTGTGGTAGAAATTGACCACATGATTCTAAAATTTAAAATTTCAAAGACTCTAGGGATGCCTGGGTGGCTCAGTTGGTTAAGCGGCTGCCTTCGGCTCAGGTCATGATCCCAGGGTCCTGGGATCGAGTCCCACATCGGGCTCCTTGCTTGGCAGGGAGCCTGCTTCTCCCTCTGCCTCTGCCTGCCACTCTGTCTGCCTGTGCTCACTCTCTCTCTCTCTCTAACAAATAAATAAATAAAATCTTTAAAAAAAAAATTTTTCAAAGACTCTAGATAGTTAAAAGATGGAGAATGTGCCTTACCTTCTTTCAAGATTTAAAAAGCTCTTCAAGAATGTGTGTTACTGGGTGGCTCAGTGGGTTGGGCCTCTGCCTTCGGCTCAGGTCATGATCTCAGGGTCCTGGGATCGAGCCTCACGTCGGGCTCTCTGCTCAGCAGGAGGCCTGCTTCCTCCTCTCTCTCTTCCTGCTGCTCTACTTGTGATCTCTCTCTGTCAAATAAATAAATAAAATCTTTAAACAAACAAAAAACCGAATGTGTGTTACTGACAAAAAGATATATATCTACATGGATGAAAAAAAGAGTGTGTCCAGAAATAAATCCACATATAAATACGGTCAAGTTTTGACAACTGTGTCAAGGCAGTACATGGGGAAAGAAATGGTGTTCTCAACAAGTAAGGCTGGGTCCAATGGAAATCAAAATTGAAAGAAAAGTGCAATGATCCTTACTGCACATTCAACAAACATGGATTCAGAAAAGAATCTAGACCCAAACATACAATCTAGAATGATAACACTTTTAAAGGAAAACATAGGAGAAGATACATGCTATCTCATGGGGGGTTGTTTGTGCAGAATGTGCAGGCACACACAAAAATACAAATAACTGAACCTAAAATGGATAAATCACACTTCTTCAGAACTTAAAACCAAGCCATATTCAGCAAGAAAATTTTCTCAACACCATGTGAGGTGAAGCACTTATATTCAAACTCGCCAAAGAGCATTTACAATAATGTACAGCCCATTTAAAAAAAAAAGAAAGAAAACAGATAAAAGATTTAGAAACTTGACAAAAGAAAATATCCAAATGCCAAAACAACATGAAATGATGCAAACATCGCTTTTCTTCAGAGAAAAGCAAATTAAATGCACATCCTTTTGACTGGCTAAAATGAAAAAGGCTGACCCTAACCAGCACTGACCACATATTTGTGGTAGAAATGTAAAATGAGGTCTATGCCATACCACCCTGAACGCACTCGATCTCGTCTGACCTCAGAAGCTAAGCAGGGTTGGGCCTGGTTAGTACTTGGATGGGAGAAATGTAAAATGGGGTAGTCACTTTGGGAAACCATTTGGTGGCTTCAAAAAATGTTGAGAAGGGGCACCTGGGTGGCTGAGTGGGTTAAAGCCTCTGACTTCAACTCAGGTCATGATCCTGTGTTCCTGGGATCAAGCCCCAAGTCGGGCTCTCTGCTCAGCAGGGAGCATGCTTCCTCCTCCTCTCTCTCTCTGCCTGCCTCTCTGCCTACTGGTGATCTCTGTCAAAAAAAAAAAAAAAAAAAAAAATGTTGAGCATACCCCCCCTAACCTACAGCTCAGCCATTTCAGTTTCTAAGTATTCACCCGTAAGAAAAGAAAACATATGCCAACACAAAGATCTGGCAGCTTAGTTTGCAACTGCCATTAACTGGAAATTAACCTAATGTCCCAGAAACAGATGAATGGAAAAGAAAATGATGGCATATCTGTCCACATAATGGAATAGCACAGGGTAAAGAAAAAAAGGAAATTCTTAATACACACAATAGCATACTATCAAAAACACACTAAAAATATGCTAAGTGAAGAAGGGTGGCCCCCCAAAAGTGCATATTTACGATTCTCTTTATGTAATATTATAGAAGATGGAAACTACAGGGGAAAGAAAGAAGCAAGTCTGCGGTTGCCTGCAAATGGGGTTAGAAGGAGGGAAGGACGCGAAGGAAAGTTTGGGGGATGATGAAATCATTATTTACCTTGATTATGAAGATGTTTTTACCAGTGTACAAATACGTCAAAATGGATCACATTGTATTTAAATACATGCAATTCTGGGGCACCTGGGTGGCTCAGTGGGTTAAAGCCTCTGCCTTCAGCTCAGGTCGTGATCTCAGGGTCCTGGGATCGAGCCCCGCATAGGGCTCTCTGCTCAGCGGGGAGCCTGCTTCCCCCCCACCCTCTGCCTGCCTCTCTGTCAAGGAAATAAATAAAATCTTAAAAATAAACAAATAAATAAATGCAATTTTATTGTAAAACAAGTATGTAATGGTATTACATAAAGTCTACAAAACACAAACACAACCAAAATTAAAAAGCTGCCCAAACGCATTTGGTTTAAAGAAATTCCATTTAGCGTTTTTTTAAAAGATTTTATTTATTTATTTGACAGAGAGAGATCACAAGCAGGCAGAGAGGCAGACAGAGAGGGGGAAGCAAGCCCCCTGCTGAGCAGAGAGCCCGATGCGGGGCTCGATCTCTGGACCCCGAGATCATAACCCGAGCCGAAGACAGAGGCTAACCCACTGAGCCACCCAGGAGCCCCCAGCATTTTTTTTTTTTTTAACCTCAGAATGGTTTTTAGCATTTTAAGAATAATAAGTAAATAATATATTGAAAAGACGCTATTGTATTTAGTTACACTGTTGCAAAGTCCTATTATTTCAAATGCAATACTGTACAGTGTAGCTCTGTTAGACTTTGATTCCAGGTCCCAGTGGGACATCTACAATTCAAATACTGAATCTCATGATTTATTATGTATATTGACTATTACACTTCAGAATAATTGATAAAAAGATCCAACGTAGTGATCAGAGTAGGAACAAAAGGATTTATTTTACCAAAGACACTACTTCCCTACAGTCAGATTATCTATGCATCGTTATATAAAGATTGAACATAAAATCGTAATATACATATCATAATCCAAAATGCTTATTTTCTAAGTAAAAACATGCATGCCATATTTACAAGTATCTTAAGAGAAATACTGATAACATTTTGCATTCCCGTGGTGCATTTACCTGGGGCATGCTTTCATGGCTGCTAAATGGAGGGAACAATGATGAAACAATTACACTAAACTCTAAGTCAGGAAAAAACTGTTACAGCATGGTTTTGCTTCCTTTTAGCTCTGTTACCTTAACAACTCATGGGGCTTCAATATCAGAGCAATAAACTAAGAAGGTTGAACTTGATGATCTTTTAAAATTTTCTTTTGGCTTTGAAATGTGTTTTATTTTTATCCCCATACTAACAAGGAAAGCAGGCTCAAAGGCGGGGTAAACAGGTTGAAGAGAGAAGGTGCCATCTGACCTGGGATGGAAGCACCAGGCCCTGCACCCCCAACACTGTGTTCCTTGCACTGCTCTGTAAGCCCACTTGTGGGGTCTTAGGAATAACAGACAAGCTCATCATCTGCAAAACTGCAGATTTTCTCTCTGAACATGAAAAGACAAGATGTATGGCATGTGCTAATGATTCTAAGATACTTGGTCTGTTATTTGTTTATAAAATTCCTAGTACATGAGATGAGGAAGAAAAATAATTTTGTGAGAAAGTAAATTTTATCACTGATTTCATCTCAATATTTATCTTGTATAGATCTTTAGTAAAGGTGGGCTCAATGAGCCGACCACCAACATCTCTTCTCTCAAAAATAATTTTTGTTGAAAAAACACAAAGTCTGGGCTCCTGGGAGGCTCCATCAGTTAAGCGTCAGCCTTCAGCTCAGGTTGTGATCCCAGGGTCCTGGGATCAAGTCCCAGGCTGGGATCCCTGCTCAGGGGGGAGTCTGCTTCTCTCTCTCCATACTATTCCTCCCTACTCACTCGTGCTTGCTCTCTCTTGTGCTCATTCTCTCTCAAATAAATATACATAATAAATTTTTAAAAATTAAAAATAAGTTAAAAAAAAAACTTCATTAAGGAACTAGAGAGTAACCATAGGCATTCAAAGCAAAATTGAGGTTTCATGCCCATTTCCCATTTTTATCCACAGGCTCTGGGTGTTTGGATTTAGAAAGCAGCACAATAACACAAGAAGAATGTGGATTGTAGGATTAGAGGCACCAAATTAATACCTGTTGTTTCTATATTTATTCTTCTTAATAAATGTATTAATTTCATTAATTTCAATATCTGTTTAAAAACTTTGGATCTTGAGGGATCGGATTTCAACACCTTCCCCTGCAAATCAAGATCATGTGTAACAGAAAGATGGCTTTCTCCCTCATGATTTCATTACGAAATTTTTCTTACATCCAGAAAAGTTGAGAGAAGCACACAATAAAAACCCATTTTTCCCTCCACCTCAATTCTACAATTAACTTTTGGTAACATTTGCTCTTTACCCAATATCTATTCATCTTTCCATCCTTCAGTCCTTCACTCGACTTTCTGTTCCATTCCAAAGTTATTACAAATCTCAAAACAGGGGTGCCTGGGTGGCTCAATGGGTTAAGTCTCTGCCTTCGGCTCAGGTCACGATCTCAGGGTTCTGGGATCGAGCCCCAAATTGGGTTCTCTGCTCAGCGGGGAGCCTGTTTCCCCCGCTCTCTGCCTGCCTACTTGTGATCTCTCTCTCACTGTCAAATAAATAAAATCTTTTAAAAAAATCTCAATACAGGTTACCCCTAAAAACGTCAGCATGAAGGATAGACTTCAAAATATCTCAAGGACTTCATGAGCAAAATTTATATATATGGAAATTCATAAAATTTATATACAGGGAAATACATAAATTGTAAATGCTCCACTCAGTTAATTTTGACAAACATATATACCCATATTAACACAAGTCTCTATCAAGATAAAGAAAATTACCATCACCCCCAAAATTTCCCTCATGAGCTTCCTGGTCAAGTCGCTATCCAATCAACCCTCCTGATTGGATATGTTTTCACCACTAATTCGTTTTGTTTGTTCAAGGACTTGACATCAATGGATCCATACAGTATGTATTCTTTTCTGGAAGTTTCTCATGCAGCATAAAGGCCTTGGGGATTCATCAATGTTGTTGCATGAATCAGGAGTTCTTTTTTATGGCTGAAAAGTGTTCCAGTTATGAATCTCACCATGGATCTACTCCTGTCTTGATATGGAATGGCTATTTCCACTGATGGCTATTCTATTCTATTATTTGACAGAGAGAGAGAGCAAAAGCACAAGCAGGGGGAGCAGAGGGAGATGAAGAAGCAGACTCCCTGCTGAGCAGGAAGCCCAACGCTTGGCTGGATCCCAGGACTCTGGGATCATGACCTTAGCTGAAAGCAGACATTTAACCAACTCAGCCACGCAGCTGTCCCGATGGCTATTCCAAACAAAGCTGCTATGAACATTCTTCTCCAAGTCTTTTTATGGACATGTGTTTTTATTTCACCTTGGAAAAATACCTAGAAGTAAAACTGTAGATCTCAGGGTACATATGTGTTTAGTTTTATAAGAAATTACCAGACTTTTGTCCAAAGCAGTTGCATAATTGTAGATGCCCACAAAAGACTTCAAAGCTCTAGTTGTTTCATATGCTCACCGAACGCTGTTGCCAGTCTTTGTAAATTTAGCCATTCCCTAATTACGGTTAAATTTGCATTTCCCTGATGATTAATGATGCATTTTGTGTTGCTTATCGACTTGTACATCCTCATTGGTGAACATCTGACCAAGTTTTTCCTCTGTTTTTATTGAATTGTCTTTTTTATCACTGAGTTGTAGAAATGTATTATATAATTGGGGGCAACAATCCTTTGTCAATGATATGTACTTTGTCAATTTCTTAATGTTTTCTCATTAGCTGAATTCTCAATTTTTTTAAATATGTTATTTGTTTATTTGACAGAGAGACACAGCGAGAGAGGGAAAACAAGCAGGGGGAGTGGGAGAGGGAGAAGCAGTCTTCCTGCGGAGCAGGGAGGCTGATGTGGGGCTCAATCCCAGGACCCTGGGATCATGACCTGAGCTGAAGACAGCCGCCCAGCAACTGAGCCACCCAGGCGCCCTCAAATTTTCAATTTTGATTAAGTCCAATTTATCAGTTTTTAGGGTCTGTGTTTTCTGTAACTAAGAAACCTTTGCTTGCCCCTCAAAGATATTTTCCTGTTTTCCTCTAAAAACATAATGTCAGTTTTTATTTCTAGGTCTGTAATCCACTTCAAATTAATTTTTGTGGGTGGCGTAAGATGGACATTGATATTCCCACGTTTCACGGTAACTTTTTTTTGTTTGTTTAAGATTTTATTTATTTCTCAGAGAGTGGAAGGGAAAAAGAAAGAGAGAGAGAAAGCACACACATGCACAAGCAGGGGGAGTGGCAGGCAGAGGGAGAAGCAAGTTTCCCACTGAGCAAGCAGCCCAATGCGGGACTTGATCTCAGGACCCCTAGGACCATGACCTGAGCCGAAGGCAGATGCTGAACTGACTGAGCCACCCAGATGTCCCACAGCACCATTTTTTAAAAATAATTTCCTCTCTCCATTGGAATGTTTTGGCACCTGTGTTGGTAACTAGTTAACTATATAAGTGTGGGCCTATTATTGGGCTCAATTCTGTTCTATTTGACTATTAGTTGGTTTTTGTTTGTTTCATGAAGCCGTCACAAAGTTTTGGTCACTACAGTTGTATAGGGAGCAATGAAGTCAGAATTTGTTCTTTTTCAAGATTTCTTTGGATATTCTAGGTCCATTTCATTTTCATATATATCTTAGAATCACCTTGTCTTTCTGCAAATCAAAAAACCCAATAGAACTGTGGTTGGCATTATAGTAAATCGAGATATCAGTCCTGAAATAGAGATCTCAACACAACATGCTACATTAAATGGAATTTTTAAAAAATTATTTTTCCAGGGCACCTGGCTGACGCCATCAGTGTAGCAGGCAACTCTTGATCTTGGGGTTGTGGGTTCAAGCCCCATGCTGGGCATAAAATTACTTAATAATAAAATCTTTAAAAAATTATTTTTCCCATTCTTTGGGTTGCACGTAAAAATACCTTTAAGTTTGTATATCAACAACATACCCTGCAACCTTGCTACGTTCATTAATCTGTGTGTTGCAGATTCTTTACGATACTTGGTACAATCAACTATGTAATCTGTAAATAGTCTCACTGCATCCTTTACCATCTGTATCTCCTTTTCTTCTCTTGCTGTATTATCTAGGACATCTGAAACAAACAACTGAAAAAGAGGAGAGTGGACACCCTTGCAAGTTTTAGGGTGAAAACATTCAGCATGTCACCATTAAGTAAAATATTAGTTGAATATGTGTCATAGATTCATTTAATCTGGCAAAGTTCTCTACCATTCCTACTGTTTGAAGTATTTGTTATAAATGAATGGTTTTATTTAATGCATTTATTTAAATCATCATGTAGTCTTCTTCCTCTATATTGTACCTTTGAGTGAATTGCATATATTAATTTTCAAATACTTAACTTTGCATTTGAAGGAATAAACTCAATTTGTTTGGGATATAATCACACTTAGCCTTGCTGAATTCTACTTAATATTTTTTAAATTTTTTTAAAGATTTTATTTATTTATTTGACAGATAGAGATCACAAGTAGGCAGAGAGGCAGGCAGAGAGGGGGGGCGGAAACAGGCTCCCCGCTGAGCAGAGAGCCCTATGCGGGGCTCGATCCCAGGACTCTGAGATCATGACCTGAGCTGAAGGCAGAGGCCCAACCCAATGAGCCACCCAGGCACCCCTACCTAATAATATTTTGCTAAGGTCTCTACTTTTTGAAAAAAAAATTTTTTTTTGGTTTAAGATCAGGATTGTAATAGCTACATAAAGTGTGTTCTCACCCTTCTCTTATCTCCTGAGAGATTTTGTGGAAAATTGGTATTATTCCTTCCTTAACTGTTTGACAGAATTTACCAGTGAAATCATCTGGGCCATGATTACCTTTTAATAATCACTATGTCCCAAGCACTATGTAAGATATTTTATCTTAGGTCTGTAACAGTTCTTCAAATGACATAATACATTATTTTACACATGTCAAAATTAAGGACTGGCAAAGATTAAGTAATTTACCCAAGGGCGCGTTGCTAAGATGTCAGATATAAACACACAGTTATGGTTAGCTCTAAAGTTCTCCCTATGCCACAGAAAATCATGGTATACTGCGAGTTATACAGCTGAGTACCACTTAAGAAATGTTTTCACTTAAGAAATGGCATTCATTAAAGAAGCAAGTGGCTCTACTGGTCATGGGTGCCTTTTCAAGACAAAAAGTTATTTCTCTAAACTGTATTAAATTCAAAGTTCAATTTCAGACATGCCACTAATCTGAGTCTTCAAAATAGGTATATTAGACAATGAAGATAGTTACATTCAATATTAACCCCAGATCACATTCACTTCAAATACACTCACACATACATACATTCACTCCATCCCATTTTTGTTTTAAACAGGTGATGATGTAATTGTGCTTATCTTGAGCCTACAAGAAGGCTCAATCAGTCATCGGCTATGCTTTCTCCTTCACTAGTAGCTCAACAGCCAATAAAGGGCCTGAGAAGACTTTCTAGAATGCATTAGACAGGGGAGTGCTAATTAGTAGATAAAAGAACCTTATAAAGAAATCACATTTGTGCAACATGAATTACATAAATAAATAAATATATATATAAATATTAAAAAATAAAAAAAAAACCGACATTGAAAACAAACACCCAGACCTTTAGATTCTTTATGGTTCCCTGGTAACCCAAAAGAGGTAGATGCTATTTGTTTCTCAAGATATTTCATTGCCTAATGGGTTTAGGTCATGAATCAAAAATGAAAATAACAACAACAACAACCACAAACCCAACACACACCAGTGGTGTCAGGCATACTGGTAAGTTGGTGTATTCATTTTTCTCATGTGTGAAAAGAATTTTAGAAAGAGAATGCAGACACACAATACACTTTCTAATATTTCTAATACTATTTCTTTCACGTGAAATTACTAAAGAAGTAAAAAGGAGAAAGCTAACTACCCAGTCTCTCTATTACCAGCCACACTTTATTGCATTCATTTTTCTCCATGTCACAAATGCAGATTCAGAGTGCTGTGGGTTTCCCAGCACACAGGACGAAGGGAAATAATGAGGCTGACGGGGTTCAGTTTTGACAGTGTATGCAGCTGTTCGTAGCTTTTCATTTTTTCCATAAACCTAACTGGTATCAGTATGTGTAAAGTTTCTAATACTTCCAGCTAGGAAATACTTCACATAAGAAAAATGCTTTCCTTGGAGTTTACAAATGCCATTTGGTCTACTTTTTCAGCAAGGGTTTGTCTAGTTAGATTATGAGATTTTTCCTGGAGAGCACCAGCAAGAGAAGGTCTCCCATGCTGTCAGGAAAGGAGAGTTATATTTTTGTTCCTTGGAAGAAACATATAATGTGTAATGGGCAAAATGTCAAGTGGGTGGGGAGCTATTAGCCCACATAAATCTCCAGAGAGAGCTCGAAGAAAACAGAATTCTGAATACGATATGATACTAGCATATTTGGTTGCAGAAATAGTCTAACAAGGCAGAAGGGGGCTGGGTGTTATAGGAGCAGGACTTCCAGTGAAGCTTCCTGCCCAGACAGCAGAGAGTTTGAGGGTCTGAGGGCTGACCAAAGACAGAAGTTAATTAGGGAAAACTGCATTTCAAACACTGGAGACACTAACAGCAAAAAGAAAAAAAAGAAAAAAAAAAAGGAGCCCAGAGGGTCAAGGCAGGATCAACACTGGAATTTAAAGGCTGTAAGTTGGGAGCTGGTTCAGAGAGACAGTACAGGAACAAAGAAAGAGCTACTTGGATCATTTCTAGGAGACTTTTTCTACCTGAATTTCTCATCTATCAGATGGGTGTGTCTATGGGAATTGTCAGAATGGCTTAAAAAGCCAAATGCAAGACCTCTGTTAAGATTCAATCCTTAACTATGAACTGTACATTGGACCAACTATCCTGCCATAGACTATTCTATCCCTTTATTAATTTAGTTAGTACTTACTTCTTAAACGCAAATACTTTTCTACAGAGGACTCCTATTTTAGGCAAGCCTGGTATTTTTTTAAAAACTAGATTTAAAAACTACTAAGATTTAAACTAATGCCCCAATGGGAGTCATTTCCATACAGCTTCCCTGGAGGAATGCATACATTTCAACCCCAAAGCATTTGAAATAAGTTGATTGTATAATATTTATCAGTTACCCAGTGATCCTGCCCATGAGTCTTTACTTCCTAGCATGATTATAAGAGCGAGCACCAGGGAGTCAGGCTGCAGGAATTCAAATTCCAGCTTCCCCAGTCCCTGGCTGTGTGTTGCTATTCGAGTTACAAAACCTTCTTGGAACCACTCTCCTCTGCTAATGCACTGGGGAAAAGGGGGGTTACCTACCTCACATGCTTGTTGTAAGAATGAGCTCTCCATAAAGAATTCTGAGATAATGCCTCGCCAGAGGACATGACATCTAGAAGTCAGTGGTTGCTTCTGTTATACTATGAGAATAGTTGTTGTTTTTTTTTTAAACTGGACACAAAAACGTTCTATTTCAAGAGATTCCAAAAGGCAGGTGGACTCATCCATCTTAACATCTGCCAAACTCCTTTCTTAAAGAAACTGAAATCACCTGGCTTAAGGTCAGATTTAATGAGTAAGACTGTTTCTATAGATCCACAAAGACATAGAAAAGGAATGATCTCTTTATAACCCAGTTATGATTTCAATTGCCTGGTTGTACCTGAAAATAATTAAGGAAGATCTAAGCACTTACATGTATACCTCAAAGATACCCTCCTCGTAGAATCAGCTGTGGTTACAGAAACTAATGACTCAAAATCTTCCCAGCTCCTGTCTTTACCTCCTTCGCCAGATTCTATAGCCAAATCTCTCTCCCTGAGGACCCCTGTCCACACAGCTGAAACTCCCACCACGGCCTGGAATCCCACAAGGTGAAAAACCCAAGATAGTGGTCTCAGGCCCAGTGAGGGAGGCTGCCACTTTCCCTGGTGTCACAGGCCATAGAAGGAGCCTTTCATGGTGCTGCAAGTTTCTCAATGGCAGAACGTCCAGCCAATCTGCCCTGAAGGTTTTTATTCATAGTCTTTCTGCTGTTTCCCCAAATTCTCAAGTTCTCTCTATATTTTTTTAAGATTTTATTTATTTGAGAGACAGAGAGCCTGAGCAGTGGGAAGGGGCAGACGGAGAGGAAGAAGCTGATTGCAGAGCCTGATGCAGGGATCGATTCCAGGACCCGGAAATCACAACCTAAGCCAAAGAAGGACACTTAACTGACTGAGTCACCCAGGTGCCCTCCAAATTCTACGTTCTTACGGGTCCATTAAAAATAATTGTAAAATTTAGGCATTTTTGCACTTTATATAAGACTCCTTTTACTCAGGCAAATTCTGGAGAACTCTGTCATAGGCAGGATCAGTTATAGGTGAGTGAATGTGCACATATCTAAATTGTGCAGAACGAATATTACTGAGCTGTGTCGGCACATTCGGCCTTGACCAGTCTCTGCCTCAGAAATCTGTCTCATGCTGAAATAAATGAGAGAGCACAGGGAAGATTCCCCTCAGGGAGGGAGAAGGTGTAGTCCGTGGAGTTCTAAAGTCTTAACAAAAGACCTTGGACTCAGTTGTTGAGCTGGAGGTTGGGAATGGGAAGTGGCCAAGAAAGTAGACTTTTGTTCTTTTTATATTTATAACCAGTTAACTGAGTGCACAGAAGAAACTTATATGGAGAAAACAAATTTAGAATAAGAGAAGTACACTAGATATTCCAAGCCCTGCTATGTCCTGCTTTGCTATTAACCATTGCAGATTAACCTCAGGGGATTTGAATCAGCATTCCTAAAGTGGTCCATACCTATACTCCTTCATGAAAAAAGTCATTTCACAAACTAGCTTTAGCATTACTAGGTTATCAGTGTTGTTAGTGCTTTCATAAAAGGTCATTTGTCAGCTGGGAAGGCTGAGTCCTGAACCTTCTCCAGTAGCTACAGACCTACCCTGTCCAATATGGTAGCCATTAACCATATGTGGCTATGGCATTTGGCAAGTTGGTGGTCCAAATTGTGAAATACACACCAGAACTGGAAGACTTCGTAGGAAATAAAGGATGAAAAATACCTCAGTGACTTTTACAGTGATTACACATTAAAATGATAATACTCTGGATATACCGCATTAAATACAACTTTAATATTAATTTCACTTGTTTCACTTTATGTTTTTCATGTGGCTACTATAAATTTTAAACTTCTTGATGTGGCTTGCATTTGAGGTCCACGTTCCATTCAGACAGCACTGGGCTGACCCAATCAGAAAAGA
>ML106783.1:21309-36820 GCA_003697995.1 Taxidea taxus jeffersonii
TAGGAGGGGGGTTAGTTCTGAGCAAGCAGGCTCAGAACAATTACCAAAAGGAATTAGTGTTCGTCCCAGATAGCCCATTCCTCAATGTGATATTGCAATCTTCAAGCAGAGAACTTATCTATTGCTACCTTTACCTTTAGAAGAAAAGTCTCTCTAAATCCTCAATAAACATTTATTAAATGATATCTACAGCTTCAAGGTGATAGGAAATGAATTGTACAGCTAAGGGATATGCACGAGAGTTATCAACCGACCGTGGTCTGTAGTGGGTATGGTACAGGTGATAAGTGATACAGACATAATCCACACCCCCTCACAGCCTCAATGCAAAACCACGTGGCAAATGGTCTGTCTCAATGATGGACTAACTATGGCATAAGCCACCTGCTTTATTAAATGAAGTTCTATTAAATAAAGTCCTTTGTGTACATATTGTCCATGGCTGCTTTTGCACGGAAAAAAAAAAAAGAAGAAAAGGAAAAGAAAAAAGGAAGTCCATGGTCAACACTCTTAAATCAGTTCTCTTCCTCTACTTAAAAATTCTCCAATGGCAGAACGCCTGGGTGGATCAATTGGTTGAGTGGCTGCCTTCAGCTCAGGTCATGATCCCAGTGTTCTGGGATGGAATCCCGCATCGGGCTCCTTGCTTGGCGAAGAGCCTACTTCTCCCTCTGCCTCTGCCTGCCACTCTGTCTGCCTGTGCTCACTCTCTCTGACAAATAAATAAATAAGATATTTTAAAAAAAATTCTCCAATGGCTTCCCATCCTTCTTAGAGCAAAAGCCAGAGCCCCCATAGCAATCAGCTCCTTGCTCTTCTTGCTGTTACACCAAACAAACTCTTGCATCAAACCTCTGTCCTTATTGCTTACCCTACCTAAAGGCTCTTACTCTACAGATCTACCAAGTCCCCTCCCTCGCCTTCAAGTCTTGGGCATAGGTCAGTGACCACTGGACATAAATTAGCTCTCTCCTTCCATTTTCTGCTTTCTATATCTACAGAGCCCTTATCGTTAACTGATGCACTATATATTTTACCTGCATGTTTGCTGTTTTTTCCCCAAGCAGAAAGAAGCTCCATGAGGTCACTTATTCTTGTACATTTTTGCTGCTGTAACCTTAGCATCTAGAAAAGTGCCTGGCCCATACACATATAAAAGAGTGACCAGAGAGCTCATTGTCATTCTAACTACATATAAGAGAGTGAAGCATAGGCAAGATGGGATTCCTGCCCTACATGGTAAGAAATATAATCAAATAACTTATAAATATATGCATGGGCATAAAGGAATTAGACAAATGGAAATCACTGAATGCTTTCCTTCCTGCCTTCCCATTGATGCTTACATATTCATCCGTCAACCTAGCCATCCATCTACCCAGCAGCAGAAACATTTATAATACCAGGGGAAGCATGATGGTCTGAAGAACAGAGTCAGCCCCAGCCCCAGCCCCAGTTAGTGTCAAAATGCTTTTTGGGAATGTGTTGTACAGGACAACACTAGTATCTTTATCTTATCAGGTTTCTTATCAGCTGCCCTTGCTGGGAGACTGGAAGAAGGAAGGTGCTTTAGGATTTAGGATGCCCTGGACCAATGGTTCTCGAACTTGGTGCAGCAGATATCTAATAGAAATTTTACAGAACTGTGATTACATAATTTGAAAAATCTGGCTGAAGTCTTTTCTTTCTGAAAAGCCCAGAGTTGTTACCTGTGCCTTCCCTCATCTCTATCTTCTACGGCATCGGAGACATCTTGATACTCAAGACAATTTAGAAGGCAATTTGAAAGTGACCACCTTCTAGAAATGCAAACTCAAGAGCTTTCATCAGTTTTATGATTTAAAAAAATACATTATGTAAAAAGTTAGAACAAGTTAGGGAAGCAAGAATTGGGAATTTGTCTTGGAAAAACAAAGCATTCTGGCCCATCACAGACTGATGTGTGATGGGTGTGACAGATTCATAGACTAATAAAGAGGCATCCATTCTCAACTGCACTCCTGGTCATTTGTCTTTTTTTTCTTTTCCTAATTAAATGGCAGCCAAGGTAAATGAAAATGTAGCCATCAGAAGCAATAAACGGATAAGGATCAAGATACTAGAGAGAGAGGCAGACATGCAAACCAGCTCTTCATTCAGTTCTGACCATAGGAATGCTTCTTGAACAATCCTTACACAATTTTCCTCCCCCTTCTTCATGTCCCATTGCTAATATTTAGACATAGGCTTCTGGGAGAGAGAGGGGTCTACTTTTCTGTTGAATAGTTGAGTTGCTTATCATCTGAGCCCATGTGATAAGCACAGTGATACATCAGTCATTTATTACTATCAATCAGGAAAAAAGCAATCATGAAACTTATCAACATAATCCTACAAATGCTGTGACCCAAGGTGACATGAAGTATATGAACATGTTTACACAACGTTTTGGGGTCCCCGTAGTTTACTGACTGCTTGAATCCAAGAAATCCAAAGATACATGGGGTTTTATATAAGGCCTGAATAATTCTATTTTTCTTTACTTTGAAAGACAAACTGAATTCAGTCTCTCTCCATGATTCTTCCTGTCTGTACCCCATACCTTCTGCCTGATGGTGTTTTAGGAACCAACAGCATTATATCTAAGACTATACCTGGATGGGCTGTGCCCAGCAGCAAACTGTTTAAATGTTATTTACCTAAAAAGCTTCAGCTAATTCCATTGGGTTAAATATAGAAACCTGTTTTTATCTCTTAAATGTGAAGCTCAAGTATAATAAAGTATCATAACATAATACACAACTACTAAGACTCAACAATAACAGAGTAGTTAACCTGACACTTGAGCTGCAGCCTGCTTTCTCACCCTAAAAATTGTACTCAAATAGATTTACTCTAAGAATCAAGTAATATGCATTTATATTTTCAGAATTAATTTACCAAAGAAATTGTTTCCTGGATGGGAAACGGGCAAACATTATGCTGAATTCTAACTGGCACAAGAGATCTTGAATTTTCTTGAGCCAAAATATACTGACAGTCAATTTCAAAACTTAAAAAAATAATAATAATAAGGTCGGAAACACATCCTAAGTAAGGCCAATTATCGTTCCTCTATTAATGACGTTGTTAGGCTCCGTATATTTCAGTAGAGAACTTTCAAAACAGAAGTAGCACCATGACAAGTTTATGCAGTTAAGTCCTCATACGGTACATGGTTCTCCCATTTCACATCAAGATAGCCCCTTTTCTGTTGTTTTTGTTAGAGATTTTATTTCTTTACTTATTCATTTATGAGAGAGAAAGTGTGTGAGCAAGTGGGGGGAGGACCAAAGGGAGAGGGACAAGCAGACTCCCCACTGAGCACAGGGCCCAATGTGGCCCCAATTCCGAGACCTCAAGATCACGACCTGAGCCAAAGACCAAGAGGCAGATACCAATCAACTGAGCCACCTGGGTACCCCACATCAAGATACCCTTTAGAGAAGTGATGGAAATAGTGTTCAGGGGAAAGTTCAAGACAACAAAGAAATGCCCCCTCCTCTCCAATTCAAGTTCTAACTCAACAGAATCCACACTTCCATTTCCTACCGCCCAAAAAGAGGCAGCCTTTGCATTATTAATAGAACCACAACTACCCTGTCCCTAATAGTAAATGCAATACACATGCAACCCCTTCTTCGTGTCCATGAAGAAGGACCACTGTACCCCTGTCCTCACGGGACACTGGATTGGGTACATTCTTGGATCAGTACTTGAGGAGAATAAGATCAAAGAAGCCAAACTGGAAAAGAGAGAAGATGAGGGAGAAGAGGAAGAGGAGGAAAAGGAGGAGAAACAGGAAAATAAAGTATCTTTCACATAGGGGTGACTACAATTTATACATAAATGTCAATGCATGATAAAAGGTAGAACAGTAAATCGTTCAAGCTAAAGCAAAATGGCACTTTTCACACATAATAAATTCTTTAAAAATTACAACATCTATTGCTAGCTGGATTGGGATATATTTGATCTTGTAACACATAGTGGGTAGCCTTATCAAAGATACATGCAAATATCTATCAAAAGCAATATTCTTCATCCAAGAGCTTACCTTTCCACATCGCTCAATAAATAAAAAAATGTCAAAACACAGAAAAAAGTTATGTGTACAAAAGGGATCCTCTAACAGTGAAAAAAAAAACAAAAAATGCATAACACTCCCTCCCACACCAAAAATAAAACAACTCCTCTGGCTTAAATCTCCCCCCTGAATCACAGGGCAATTTTTATTCTTAAGACGTTTCTGCTTTTGTCTTTTCCTTCCATGGGACCATCAGCTCCCTGGGAATGGCAACTGTATGTTTTTCACTTCTCACTGTGTCTATCGCTGTTGCCCAGTACTCATTATTAATAAGGTAAAAGTCAAATCAGATGGCCAACGGGAGACCGGCATTCTTTTCCTAAGCGGTCAGGTTATGAAACTGGAGGGTAATTCTAGCTGTCTCTTTAAATACCCACAGGGAATTTTGACTTCAAAATGCAGATCTTTGTAACAGACGAATTCCTGGCACAATACTAGCGCTTTATACCATTGTTTTTGTGTATTTCAAAATGCTGCCCCCCAAAATAAAAGAATGAGCTCTTAGAAATTAAAAATTTGACTGCTAAAAAAAACACACTAAAGGAAAACAGTCAATGTCCCATAACCTAGGGATAGAGATCGATGAAAAACATGAAGTAAGGGTAAGATGTGCAGAGGTTCAAGCCTGAGGACCCAACTTCTACCTGCCAGGAGCTCCATAAGAAAAAACAAAGAAAACCAAAGAAAAATATACCGAAATAATAAAAGAAATGCCTCAGGCCCAACGGGGGATGTCATTTCCGGATTACTCCAAGTGCCACTCAGAAATTAATGACCCAAACATCATTAGGAAATTTGAGAATACCAAGATTAAAAGAGATCCCAAAAGCTTAATGAGAAAAAAAAACACTGAACCTAGAAAAAATATTCAACTTTTCCTTGAAGGCTTATATGTCTTCTCCCAGCAAGAAAAAAACAAAGATCAAACAATTGAGGGTTAATAAATTGTATAAGAAGGTTATAGGCCAAGTTTGGGGCAAATGCAACATTATATGGTTTCAATACATTGACAAAATTAAGTAAGAGGTCTTCCTATGACCCTCTGCATTTGACCCCTTTCATCGAGGTCATGAAACTGGAAAATAATATAATCAGAGCATCTTAATTGGCCCTGTAGAGAACATGGCTTACATAGATGTAGCATCGACACTAGTTCCTAGTTTTCAATTTTTAGCATCAGCCTGAATATGTGACAAGGGAGACTTGATAATAAGTTATAGAACAAAACTGTTAGCAACTTTAAGCAATGTGAAAATAAATGGACACTTTGAACATGATGGAAACCAGAAGGGGTACGGAGAAGTGGAGAAAATGATGACGTGCCCGCATCTCTATCTCATTAAGTAGATCGTTACACTATTATAAAGTTATCTAAGGAAACCAGAAGTAGTTTTTTTTTTTTTTAATTTAAGTGATACACACAGTATTGAGGACATTTTGGGGACACGGGACATTGGCATCCATTGGGATTGGTGTTGGGGTGGCATTAGATTTTCTTCCTTTTCCATTTGATTCCAAGTCCCTATGCTGGTAATTAACAATTACAAATCAAGCAAAAAAGAAAAAGCTCGCATGCTGTATGTGAGTCTGGTTTATAAGAGGCACTTCTTAGAAACAGATCAACTACCACTTGGGGACACATTGTACAGGAGACAAACTGTGCCGTTCAATTTACAGGCCAGATGCGATCATTTTCAGGACAAAAATATATATCCCACGAGTGATCTCCAAACATCATGGAGGCCACGTTGGGCATCAGGTCATCTTAAGTGTGCCTCTGGACTCAACATGTACTTTCTTATTTCAAATTAGGCAGAATAACTGATGCGAGGGCTATGCCCAAGGGTCCGCCTCAAAATGCTGGCTTGCTAGAATGGGACTAATTCTCAATACTTCGTACTGTCTGGCCAGTTGAAGGACTTGGTAACCCCATTTCCTTTCAGACTCTCATGTAATTCTATGCACACGGTCTTCCTTTACTTCCCTCTCCTTTTCCTTCGAAAAGATTCAGACCACTTTATACACCTTACTTTGACTGTCCTAATGAGAAGAAATCATTTTGCAACTCCACGAAGAGGAAAAAAGTGAGCCCCATAAATGTCATTTTTTTAAAAATAGACAAACAGGTATGGAAATTAAATAGTGACATTATCACAAGGACGGAGGATCCGCACTCGTGGCCTTTGGTTTCCTACACAGCTTCTTCTGAAACCACAACAAAATTATCTCATGGCATTTCAATGACATTAGGGTGGGAGTTTACAAATTCAGATCAGAAGAGTTATACAGGACCCAGAGCCAACGGTCATGATGGATTAGCTTAGCTAGTTTAATTCCACCAGTTTGAAAAATGAATGAACAACTTCCAAATTTAAATATGCCTTCCTCTAAGTTGCTCTTCAAAGAGAATGATTGTTTTTCAGTAACATTTTGTTGTTGTTGTTTTTGGGTTTTTTTTACAAAGTTGTTTTCAATAAAGGAGTTAATTTTTCTTTCCATTCCTTATATTAAATAATATCAATTCAAAACTTCATTTTTAAAAGTAAAGTATTTACATATGAACAAGTAACTATGCAAAGTTTACATGAAAAAAAAAAGGAAAGATGGGGATTTCCTCAAAGACAAAGTAAAGGGTATAACAGTTTTCAGGGGGAAAATGGCTGTGTAAACTCTAATTATTTTGTTAAGAGACTGTAAACAAGCTGTGGACCAACTTTACAACAGTCAGAGCAAGGCCCCTTCTTTGTACCTATTTTTTATTACAAATATACTAATTGGTTCTTATTATTTTCAGAGGGTGTTCTATTAAACTGTCTATCCAGAGTAGTTTTTGGACTGTAAATACTTTGGTTTTCTCCACGTGAACTCACACGTCCAATCTCAATTCACACAAGTGTCACCCCGAAGGCTGATCAGCATTTTTCTCAGTAGCATTTCAAGTGAAGCAGTTTTTGCACGGATCCTGAAAAAACCATTAAGAGGAGGGGTGGGAAGGGGAAGCCCCTTCACATACTTCGGCAGGATTATGGCAAGCAGCATACTGTAAAACTTCCTCAAAAGGCTTTTCCAGGAATAACTCAAGGAGATCATGAACTCATCTTCACACGGGTGGGCGGGGGTGGGGGCTTGGAGTAAATTCGCAGGTGATAAGGAAACAAGGAACCTTTCCGTGCTGCAAGTACAAGTCACTGAAAGTCATTCTGGATTCCCTGAATATTTGTCCTTCTCACAGTTCCCAGCGCTACAAAAGCTTTAAGGGCAAACAACAAAACCCAAATGGAATGATGGGGTTTTCCTTGGAGGGGGACAGGGGGAGGAGTTTAGGGCAAACAGAATTGTAAGGAGGGAAGAACAAAAGAAAGTTGAGGCAAGTGCCTGAGAGAGGCTCTGGTGAAGGAAGCATGAAGTCACCTTCAGAGGGGCCCCAGGGGAGCTGCCCCATCTTTCCAAGGGTCAAATACGCCTTGCCTAGTGGCTCCTCCCTGCCCAAGGAGCAGGCCAGCCCCAGTGCAAAGTGCAACCCGGGAGCCATCCCCCCACCAGCAAGCAGAAGTAGGCTTTGCTTACATTTCTGACCAGAGAGCAGACAGGAAGCTTTCTCAGCCCAACAAAGAGACAAGCAGAAGCCCAGAGTAGACTGCGTTTCTGAGGTCCCAACATAGAAAGAGCGGAAACCACGTGGGAATGACTTTATTATTCCAAGGAAGCCTTCAGGTGGCTTTAAATTAAAAGGAATATTGTCAACCACATCCCTGGGCCTTCCCCACCTCCCCTCTCCATTCTCTCCTCCTCTTTTCAGATTTTACAAGCTCTGTGATTTAACAGTGGAAATTCCCTAAATATAAATTAAGCATTATGTCCACCCAAGAAATTCTTCCTGGCACTCAACCAATAGTTTGGCCTTAAAATCTTTCATGTGACTCTGGGGAGATTAAGTCAGAGAGAGAGTGGGGGGGAGGTGAGTGAGTGGGCGCGTGCATACAGATTTTTTTTTGCCTTCTTGAGGATTCCTCTCCGTTAGGTACAGACGCTTGTTGAAAGTATCCATACCCGTGTCAGAGGGGATGGAATCTTCCGGATGAAATATAACAACTATACTAAAGTGCAAGTCACACCGCTAAGAAATGGCAAAATACTTGTGAGGCAGTGACCGCCATGAATGCAGATTTCCTACCGTGGGCGCCATGGCACGTGTGGCTATCTCCTCCACGGTCAGACACCTGGCCCTCATGTCTTACCTGGGAAGAGATAATCCTGCCGAGTGCAGGAGTCAGGATAAGACGATAACGTTGCAGCAAGACACTCTTTGCAGATCCTTCTGACTTGTAATAATCAGAGGTTACTTCTTGCCCACACTACATGCCCAACATGCCCAACCTCCGTCAGGGTATCGTTCCGTGAGGACCCCTCAGAGATCAGACGGGAGGCGCCATGTCCCGTGTGTTTCCACCAAGGCAAGTGGATGGGCATCAAGTAAATCCCACAGTGACTCTTACAGCTTCATCTGGGAAGTAACCAGAAAAGTGATCTTTGCTCACCTTTTGTGGGCCAAAGCCAGTCAGAAGGTCATGCCTAACCCGAAAGGGGGCAGGAAAGCACATCTATACTAAGGGTCCCTAAGGAGGGCAACTGATACATTTCTGAGCATCCTCGATGACCACGAGAGTCTCGCAAAGGCTTAAAAGAAGAAAACACCACTTAGGACCCATAAAGGTGATTATTTATGATGCTTGAGATACATATAGATCTCCTCATAATGATCCCCAGCCCCCAAGACAGGGAACTCAATGGCTGCTTGACAAAAGAGTAAGACTGGACACTGTGCTATGACAGTTCCGACTCCATCGAACCCCTGGGTTAATACATCAGGTTAAGCAAAAAGAAAAAAAAAGTCTTTTTCGCTGTTGGTAAGAAAGATAACAGGAAATGAATGGATGACGCCATCCGTTTTCCTCAAGCACATCCTAGGTTCCGTAGGAGGCAGGAAAGGGTTGCTCAGCCCCCAGTAAGCTTGTTAAGACAAATTCACAAAGATATATGGAAAGAATTTCCTTGCTAGTCATTTAGAGAGGACCAAGAGAATATTCCATCACTCACCTAGCCTTAATGCACATGCAAATCTTCCCCCCATGAAGCATTCAGGGACAGAGCATTCCATTTCAATGTGGGCAAGTCTCCCTCCACTTAGTACATACAGAATGGCAAAAGAATGTCGGCATGAATCTTGCTTTCCCAAGAAAGAATCCAAAAGCTATGTTATCTAAGAGAAAAGCTGAAGGTCAAATGGGAAAGAATACATAGAAAAGGAACCTTATTTTCTCTAGCTCTCAAATACTTTCCTAGCATTCCTCCTCGGGTACATGAACCCTGCCCTATACCCTGAACTTTTAAATGGGGAGGAGTGAAGGCAATTTATAGGAAGGAGGCTTTTAGTCATGTTGGAATAGTGCTTACTGTTTACTAGCTACATGGAGAGACTTAAATAAAAAATTCATGCCGAACAGTATCTGTACAAGAGACCAGCTGTTCTCATTTATTCCAACAGACATGGTTACAAGACTCCAAACTCTATGATCCAGGCTCAGCAAATGACTCCAGCAACAACCACACAGGCTTTGAAGCATTTTGGGTTGCAGAACAAGGCCTTCATTTTACAGAGAAATGCTGAGCACAGTTTCTTCCAAGAAGAACCCTCAATTCTACCTGAAAGCTATCAAACCTAGCAAAAACAAAAAACAAGAACAAAAACACCTCACTTTAATGTAGACCCAGATCCTAAATTACTTTCTTTCTCCCCCTCGTGCCCAAGACTAGCCCACAACCCTCTTCATGCCTGCATTTTCATGCTCCCCGTTGACGCCTGACACCGTCACTTTCAGGGTATGCACTGTACAAATTTGTTGGGGTTATAAAATAATTAGCAAAACAGTTCACAGTTGTATTTATTTTCTATTCCATACCTCTGCCCCATGTTGTTTCTCCTGATATAATGGACCTGATAAAATGATCCCAAAATACAGTCTTTCCAGGGTGAATCCGGAGGGAACGCACGGACCTCCATCCTGGAGGGCCTTCGAATACAGTCCTCTCGCTGGAGAGGTTTGTAAGTGCCCTTCTTTCTTATTTTTGTATTCTGGACCACATCGGTAAGTGGCTGCGGACCGTGTGCCTACACAGAAGAAGCCTGACAGACCACTAGCTTCCAAGTATTGGAGGGGACAAGGGCAAGAACAGCCCCTACAGTAACAATGGACTTTCCAGAGCATTTTCAAAGCACCTTGGGCTGCCCTAAGAGCTTTATCATCTCATTTAAACCCCAAAACAACCCTAGGAGTTATAGTGACCGTCTTCCAAAGACACAGTTTGGAAAGAGGGGAAAAGACAGTCACGTTGCACTGGAGAAACCCGGCACCACATGACCCCATCCACGTGATCCAGCTCCAGCCTGAGAGTGAAGAGCCCCGGCGAACGGGTCCACCCTGGACCGGAAGTGTGGAGAACAGTGACCCACCTCAGCTGTCTTCCTCTCAAAACGTACAACCCGGTCTCCTTAGGAGAAAAACATCAGAGGGAAGCACAAAGCAGGGACAGTCTACAAAGTGCTAACTAGTACGCCTCAAAACCATCAAAAACAAGTCTGAGAAACTGGCCCAGGTCAGGGGAGTCTAAGGAGACATGACTAAATGTCACGTATCCAGGAGGGGACCCCTGAACCCAGAAAGGACACTGGGATAAATTAATGAAATTCAAATAAACGCTATAGTTTAGTTAATTATAAAGTGCCAATATTGGTGCCTTAGTTTTGACAAACACACCTTAAGAAGGTAACACACAGTGGCGCCCGGGTGGCTCAGTAGGTTGAGCAATCGACCGACTCTCGGTTTAGGCTCCGGTCGTGATCTCAGGGTCATGGGATCAAGCCCCACACTGGGCTCGGTGCTCAACCGGAGTCCACTCAGATTCTCTCCCTCTCTCCCTCTGCCCCTCCCACTCGTGCTCGCTCTCGAGCACTCTCTCTCTCAAATAAATAAATACATTCTTTAAAAAAAATTACATAACACAGTAACAACAACGGAAACCAGATGAAGAATATGGGAATGCATTCTCACTATCTTTGCAACTTCTCTATAAATCTAAATAACATAAATATAATAAATTGTAAAATCCAAAATAAGCTTTATTTTAGAATATCTATGAGGTTGGGGCCCTGGAAGGCTCAGTCGGTTAAGTGCCTGCCTTCAGCTCAGGTCATGATCTCAGGGTCCTGGGGTCAAGCCCCACATCAGGCTCCCTGCTCAGCGGGAAGCCTGCTTCTCCCTCTCCCTCTACCTGCCACTCCCCCTGCTTGTGCTCGGTCTCTCTGTTCAACAAATAAATAAAATATTTTAAAAAGAAGAGAAAAGAAAAGAAAAACTATGAGATTAATGTTCTTTCCCTCCCTTCTGGAGATGAGAACTTACAGGGTAGATAGCCTCCCAAAGTTACAAGTTAATGAGCAAGAAATCCCATCAGCTATATCTACTCCACACTGAAGAAGCAGTGAACAGGGCTGCAAGACACGCCCTTGCCTAAGATCTATTAAAACGATTTTATGCCGGACACACGCTAAGAAACTTACACTAAAGGAATTTATTTCACTTACGTCCCTCCTTCACTTACAAAATGAACTTGAATCTTAGCACACACTTTTAAATAAAGAGGCCACAACATTATATTCTCAATATCCCACCCTGACGTTCATCACAAATTTCAGTTACTCAATGTCATGTGATGATCACATTTAAACAGAATTAGCTTAAGGTTTTGCCAAAAGGTGATGCTTTAACATTCCATAAGAGGGGGGGGAAGCATTAGCCAATGGACGCTTCAGCTCTCCAGCCCCATCTCCTACTCTCACTTGTTAACACCCATATCTTGTCCTCTATATCCTGGCTATTCCAGTACTAGTGAGCTGAGCGTGTTGCCATAACAAGGTGAGGGGATGACAGGCCGGGGTACCCTCCGGAGGAAATGAGGGGTCAGCAGAAAGAAAAACCAGCATATACTTCGGGTTTCATCAGATCCTGAGAGATAGAAGATTAGCTGCAGCTGCTCCAAAAACCTAAAGAAATCGGAACACCCTCTCAAACACAAATGCTAACAGTGTTATCTGTTAAACCAATGTTTCCCACAATGTGAAGCCAGCCTCTCTGGGAAAACTCCAGTATCTTCCCAGGAAGGCTCATGCAGTCCAAGACATATTCCTTTATTTTTTTTCCTTGGGGTTTGCCAAAATCAGACAGTAGGATTCAACAAATATTTCTAAATACTGTACTTAATATATTGTTCCCTGTGAGACTATAAAGTGGAAGTTATCCAACAAGTAAGAAAACAGGCTGCCTTCTGTGTGTGATTAGATTAGGCTGTCTAAAGACATGTTTTTCTCAATCTTGTTCTATTTACAAGGGTTTTTTTGGTTGTTGTTTTTGGGTTTGTTTTTTTAAGGCAAGTAATTCGTCAAATTATTGATTTTATCACTCTGAGTTTCAGGAATAGCTAAAAACTCTCCCCCCTAACCAAGACCCTTCTTTATGCTTTCGAGTATCCCGAGGCAGTCAGTTAATGGCAGCATATCTGCTTTAACAGGAGGGCGGGGTACAGAGAAAAAGAGGATGTGAAAATGACCAGTCTTCCCGCAATATCACAGAAAACCAGCAGGGGGTGACAGATGGAGCTTGAACTCTCCTGATTCATCGGACAATGGAAAGAGACCCAGACCCCAAGTTTGACTTGTTCCCTACACCAATGGAAAAGAAATTAACAAAACTCAAGAAGCCAGAATCATTCTCCTACACACACACACAACGACTTGGCAAATTGGTACTCATCCAAAACAAATCCTTCTTCTCAAGAATCTTTGCTATTTTTGTAGCTGAACTCATGAAAAATCTTCTCATTTGGGAGCCTTGGGTGGTTCTGGCTGGAATTTTAAGATTTCCAATCTCATACCAGTAGAAGAGGCCAGCATGTTGAGAGGTCACAGGGAAGGTGACTCTTCCAGGGGCAGCCATGAGAAGACTGCCCTTTGGGCAGATTCTTGGGGACTCAGAAGCATTTAAGCCTCTAAATGAGTCCCTCATCCTCTCTCAGACATTCATATCCTCCACAGTCTGAACATTCCAGAAGGACGGACACCACATTCACCACACTAATCTCTCCCCCTTCGAATCCTATCCTGCCACCCCAAGGACACCTGCTCAACATTAAGCTGAGATTGAATTTCAAAGCCAAAACCCTACAAATAAGTAGAGGTCAGATTTTTCAAAGCACTGGCTTTTGCCAGTGCTTTAAAGTCTACATGAATGGTGTCAGCTTTGCCCAGTGATTTCCTTGCTCACTTGACCTGAAGTCCCTAATTATCCACATGGTAGGAAAGTTGAACTGTGTGAGACAGTCTAGAGCAGATAAAACACATACATGAGGACATGAAGCGAAAAGTCATTGTTTAATCTTTGTGTTTGCATGTCCATTGTAGGATTTTCAGATTACCATTATTAACTCTGTTGGGAAAGCCACATTTATGACATTATGTCAAAGTAGAACTGATTCAGCCATTTGCCATGTGGAAAGCAAATAACATTGTGACAGAGCCTTGTACAGTGCCTGGAACACATACATTGCTGAGTAAATCAACCAACAGTCTTTGACATCTTCTGCTAAACAGTTATTGGGGGCAGGGGAGGGAGTTGGAAGAAAAGCCCTTTTTCTTCCTGATCTTCAAAAGTATTTCTGGATAACTTTTACTCTTAAAATTATATTTCTGTGATTCCCTTTTGCTGTTTTTAATATGTAGGTAATACATAAAAATATTAAATTATTATTAAGAATGGATATGTAGGGGCGCCTGAGTGGCTCAGTGGGTTAAAGCCTCTGCCTTTGGCTCAGGTCATGATCCCAGGGTCCTGGGATCGAGCCCCACATGGGGCTCTCTACTCAGCAGGGAGCCTGCTTCCCTTCCTCTCTCTCTGCCTGCCTCTCTGCCTATTTGTGCTCTCTGTCAAATAAATAAATAAAATCTTAAAAAAAAAAAGAATGGATATGTAAATACACACACACACACACACACACACACACACACACACACGTATATATTATTACCTTCAAGGCACCTAGAGATAATAACTTTAAGGTTTATACATAAATCTCTCCCAAACTATTTCTAAGGCCCAGACATGGGTATAAGCATGCAACTCAGTATTTTCAGTAGGAACACAGAAAAAACTACATTATTTTAATGCTTCATTTCACATTTCATTATGCATTTCTACTATAATTTATATGACCACTCTAATACTAGTTAGACAATTATGAAATTCATATCAAAAATAAGATTGTGATAAAGAAATCTTGTAGTAAACCCTTTTACATACATTTGATAATAATCTTAGGATAAATCCGCCTTGGAGCTGTATTGTCAGAGCTATGAGCAAGAACATTTTGTGGCTTTTGATTTTATATATTACTCAACAGCCTCTAAATTGTGTATAAAGTTCCCACCTCTGTAGAATCTTTTTTCCCTGTGCCTATAGTGACATTGGATTTCTAATTATTCCCAAACATAGCCAGTTTTGATAGTTAAAGAATGAGTCTTATTTTACTTTATATTGCTTAAAGGGTGATTGTTCTCATATTTAAATATAAGTAATAGGCATGGTATTTCGAAACCAGCAGCTCAACATGGATACTCATAACCAATAACTTACACAGTGGCCTTGGTAGAACCAGCCACTGTTTAAGAGGTACAATAAATATTGAAGTCCCAGTGTGAAATGTTTTGGGGGGATTTTTTTTTGAGATCATTCAAAACTTTTATAGAAATTCCCTACAGCTCAATACATATTGGAGTGATTCAGCTGGAATGAGATACACGACTTTTGTTTATTTTTAACTAGTACCATCACCTTATCAGATATTAAAAATATCATATTCCCTTTAGTTCATGGCCCACTTGAGTTTTGCTTTAAACCGGTGTGTATGAGCGCCTGGGTGGCTCAGCCGGTTAAGCATCTGCCTTTGGCATGGGTCATGATCCCGGGGTCCTGGGATCGAGTCCCAGATGAGCCCGCTTCTCCCTCTCCTACTCCACTCCACTTCCAGCTCCCCTGCTTGTGCTCTCTCTGTCAAATAAATAAAATCTTTTTAAAAAATTTTAAAAATAAACTGGTTTGCATATATGTATGTGTACACACACACGTGTATATGGACACACACCTATACATACAGAGACATCTACCTACATTTGATATATACCGATGCACATGTATACACACACACACACCCCAGACCTGCATTTCCCCCCTCTTCGTCTCAACCAGTCAGCCCCTGAGATGCTATGAGCTCTACGTGTTCTGTTCCGCCAAGATGACA